>CM065812.1:156589615-156632000 GCA_033398695.1 Orobanche coerulescens | reverse complement strand
GCCCTGGGGAGCGCCGGTTCTTTTTGTCCGAAAGAAGGATGGATCGCTTCGACTCTGTATTGACTATCGAGAGCTGAACAAGATGACGATTAAGAACAAGTATCCGTTGCCACGGATTGATGATCTGTTTGATCAGTTACAAGGACCAATGGTATTTTCTAAAATCGATCTGAGATCAGGGTATCATCAGCTAAGGATTAAGGAATCTGATGTTCCGAAATCAGCGTTCAGAACTCGCTATGGACACTATGAGTTTGTAGTGATGCCGTTTGGTCTCACTAATGCACCTGCTGTATTCATGCAGTTGATGAACCGAGTGTTCATCGAATATTTTGATAAATTTGTGGTCGTGTTCATTAATGACATTCTGGTGTATTCTAAGAGCCCGGAAGAACATGCACATCATTTGCGGATTGTATTAGAAATATTGAGAAGCGAGCAACTGTACGCCAAACTCTCTAAGTGTGAATTCTGGCTAAAGGAAGTAATGTTCCTCGGTCATGTAGTATCAGCTGAAGGAGTCCGAGTAGATCCTCATAATATTGAAGCGGTTTTGGATTGGAAGCCTTCTAAGAACGTGAAAGAAGTCCGAAGTTTCTTAGGACTTGCTGGGTATTATCGTCGGTTCGTGGAAGGGTTCTCCAAAATTTCCGGCCCACTTACTCGACTCCTGCAGAAAACTCAAACGTTTGAGTGGAATGAGTTGTGTCAGGTTAGCTTTGATGAATTGAAGAAGAGATTAACGACGACACCGATTCTATCACTTCCATAGGGAACTGGAGGATTTATAGTTTATAGTGATGCTTCGAACCAAGGACTTGGATGCGCATTGATGCAGAATGACAAAGTGATCGCCTATGCATCGCGATAGCTGAAACCTTATGAAGTGAATTACCCAACACATGATTTGGAGCTACCGGCAGTAGTTTTTGCTTTGAAGATTTGGAGGCATTATCTGTACGGGACTCACTGTCAGATCTTTACGGATCACAAGAGTCTCAAATACATCTCCAATCAGAAAGAGTTGAACATGCGGCAAAGAAGATGGTTAGAACTGATTAAGGACTACGAATTGGAGATTTTGTATCATCCCGGCAAAGCGAATGTAGTGGCCGACGCACTCAGCCGCAAGCCTGTTTCTATTCAGATGCTGGAGACTCTGACCTCCCAACTTATCCTTCAACGAGAGATGATTCGAGAAGGAATTGAAGTATGGTTACAGAGAGTCCAAGGACAACTGTGCGTGATGGAAATAACTTCATCATTAACCGAAGAAATCAAATCTAGACAGGCAGATGATCCTCTGATGATTTGGTTACGTGATGAATTGATCAAGGGGAAAGCCTTCGGATTTGTAATTCATGATGATGGAGTTTTGAGATTTCAGAGCCGACTCTGCGTTCCCGATGCCGATGTTCTGAACCAGATGATTCTGAAGGAAGCTCACAGTTCGCCCTATTCTATCCACCCGGGCACCAGTAAGATGTATAAGGATTTGAAGCAGAATTTCTGGTGGGGCAACATGAAGAAAGATGTAGCGGACTATGTTTAAAAATGCTTGACTTGTCAGCAGGTTAAGATCGAGCATCAATGTCCTGCCGGGATGTTGAAGCCGCTCACGATTCCTGAATGGAAGTGGGAGGACATATCGATGGACTTTATTACTAATATGTCGAGAACCAAGACAGGAATGAACATGATTTGGGTGATAGTTGATCGTTTAACCAAATAAGCTCATTTTCTAGGCATTAAGGATATGTGGGGACCAGAGAGGTTGGCACGAGTATTTATTTCGGAGATAGTTCGATTGCATGGTATGCCGAAGACCATTGTTTCTGATCGAGACGGCCGTTTTGTGTCTCACTTTTGGAAAGCAGTTCATAAGGCCTTGGGAACCGAATTGAACTTCAGCACAGCTTATCACCCACAGACTGATGGACAATCCGAGAGGACTATTCAAACGGTGGAAGATATGCTGAGGGATTGTGCCTTAGATTGGTTAACTGATTGGGAAGTTCATCTACCGTTGATTGAATTTACCTACAACAAGAGTTGGCATGCTTCTATTAAGATGGCACCATTTGAGGCATTATACGGGAGGAGATGTAGATCGCCCCTATGTTGGAACGATTCATCAGACTTAATCGGGATAGAACCAGAGTTGATCGTACAAACTCGAGAGAAGATAGCCTTGATTTGTGAAAAGCTGTTGACCTCCCAGAGTCGCCAGAAATCTTACGCAGACGTACTCCGTCGCCCTTTGGAGTTCAGTACTGAAGACCACGTACTTTTAAAGGTTTCTCCTACTCGGGGAATCTTCCATTTTGGAAGAAGGGGAAAGCTGAGTCCGAGATATATCGGACCGTTCGAGATCCTTGAGAGAGTTGGAGAGTTGGCATATAGATTGGCATTGCCGCCGTCGTTGAGCCATGTTCATAACGTGTTCCACGTATCCCAGTTACGGAGATATATACCGGACCCTAGTCATGTCATTGATTTCTGGGAGATCGAAGTCGCTCAGGATGGGACGTTTGAAGAAAGACCGGTCAAGATACTCGAGAGTCGAGTTAAACAGTTGAGGAACAAACCAATCATTTTGGTCAAAGTTCAGTGGTCACGCCATGGAGTGGAAGAAGCCACATGGGAAACAGAAGATAGCATGAAGTCCAGATATCCAGAGTTATTTTGTCTTGAGTTTCGGGACGAAACTCCTTTTTAGTAGGAGAGTATGTAATATCCGGATTTATTATTGTGTATTTCATCTGTATTCGAACCCTGTATTATTCGGATTTATGATCTCGATAATTGGAATATGTTATTTCTCACAATGGTATCTTTGTACATAAGTATATCATCATGCAAATTTTCTCATGCAAACTCGTGATAGCGCACGCTAAGAATGTAGCTTAACGCACGCTATCGCCTACTACTAGCGCACGTTAAGAATGTAGGACTTTCCTGCGCTAGGTAATCAATTATTGAGCTAGACGGCTAACACATGCGCCAACCGGACGTAGGACCGGATAAGATTCCCGCGGATGAACCTGGACAGTTTTGGAGTCAACTCTTATTAGCGCGCGCTAAGGATGTATGGTAGCGTGCGCTAATCTGCTTTGAACATAAAGTTTATATATGGGCCAGCACTCCATTTTGTTCTCATTTCCTTCATTTATCTTTCGTTTTTGAGAGACCAGAGAGCATATCATCTTCCTTAGATACACTTATAACACATCCACTTGATCATTGGACATTGGATACTTCTTGTGATTGATCATTGAAGAGAAGTAGCACCTTGGAGTGGCATATAACCAACCGGAGTCAGATTCTACCTTTGGGGTTCAGTGATTTCGTCATATCAAGGTATGTTGATTCTATCTCCAACTCTAGATTCGTGTTATGGAGAATAAGATGATCATGCTAGCAAAATATTGATCTTCTTGGGTGATTTATCCAAAGCACATCATGTTTGGAATATTGAGATGATTATGCCTTAAGTACCTTGATTATGAACATCATGATTCGAATCTTATTACAATGAACAAATAGAGGAAGCTTCTATCATTGGTAATCCGAATCTAGTAGGTGTCTTCATAGCAATCATGGACTTGACTTTAACATCATTATTGTTAGACGAGTCTAAGGGATTGATCATGGAAGGATTTATCTTGTAAAGTTGGAATGTTAATCAAACTACAGAATGATAGTTTTGATTGATATAAAAGTGTTGATATCGACCGTTAAGCCTTCTGAATTATCACATGTAGAATTGTAATTGAAATGGACTATGGTTTTATAATAGTATACATATTCTTGAATCCGAAGTTGTTGTTATCCGTAAGATCATTCATAACCGTATGAATATGATATTCATGGAGGTAACATGAATTAACACTGAAGATTTCATTGGTTTGATCATGTTGAGATCAGTCTACTGCCTAGTAGTGAACTGCCATGCACAGTTAGCGCACGCTAAGCTATGTAGATTAACGTGCACTATCGAGCATGAGTTAACGTACGCTACGTTTGGTACGTAACGTACATTAGGACATCAGATGAGTCAGTCGACTGATCAGTGAGAACTGACCATGCATAGTTAGCGTACTCTAGGCTTTGTTGTTTGCGTGCGCTATCGAGCAGACTTAACGCACGCTACACAGAGTACTTAGCGTGCGCTAAGAATTTCAGACATATTACATTTTATGAGCTTTTGGCCGTAAATCGAATTGTTAGACATTCGTACGACGTGAGATAAATTCTATATTATTTCTTTTGTTAATGTTCAGGCTTGTTACGTGATTGATTGGAGGGGCGACCTTCGAGTGTTCGTTTTCATGGAAGTATTGTTCTTGTCTTCGAATCGAGGCAAGTACTTTATATGTTTTATGTTATACATATTGTCGTGCATGTATGTCGTTCTTGTATGTCCACCTCGTGTTGGTCCAACGGGATCATCGGGGGATCTATGCTAGCGTGCGCTGGATCATCGGATGGGTTTTTCCACCACGGGTTGGTCTAACGGGATCATCGTGGGTTCTAGGCAGTGAACGCTGGATCGTCGGAATTACCATGTGTATGTTATGATATCATGTTGTGATTATCAGTTGTGTATGTCATTTATGAGTTTCTCGTAGGAGAAGACTCGTTGGTATTTTTGTCGTTTACGTTATTATTCTTCGTGAGATATGAATAATATGTTGTGGTACTTGTACTAGCATCGTTGTGCTAACCCCTTCGGGGGTGAACATTTTGTTTATGTTCAGGATCCAGAAGAGCGGGGAAACAACCACTGGAGCTGCATGACGACGAGTGTGCAGAGTGATGTTCCGGCCGGGTTTATTTGTCTGTTGTGTGTTGGTTATTTCAATAAGTACTCGAGTACGTAGTCATTTATGATGAATTTGAATTTGGTGATGTATTAATAAGTTTCTGATGAACATTTGTATTTTTAGTATTTGGTCAGAACTTTGTATCTTAATTCCGTTATTTCCATTCGTTAGTACCTGTTAATGTATGTTCAATTCTTCAGCCTTGTAAATCCTTATGTAAAGGATTTATGGCGCTGTAATATTCCTGAATATATCGGGGGTGTTACAAACTCTACACCTTGAATTCGGATTTTTAATGCTGTTGTTGAAGAATAATTTGTATGAAGATGATTATGGTGTTGTTGTTGTTGTGATTCTTGAGGTTATGTGAATTGTATGTTGAAGAATATGATGATATATGTCTTTGATTATGTTATTTGTTATAATCATGATTATGGAATCATGGTATTCTTGGTGTTCTTGGTATTCTTGGTATATATATCACATCAAAGAGGAATATGTGATAGGATACATAATGGCTTTTAAGTACAATCATGGATTTGATGATTGAAACCAATACTATGTTGATTGTAGTGGTAGAATTCGTATGTTCTTGACGAAATATGAATCATGATAACAAGTTTAAACCCGGAAAGATTATGGTTAATCTTAGAACAAGATTATCAATGGTATTGACTATTTGGATAGTTCGGATTGTCTATTATGCTGATAATATTGTTTTACTATGAAATTTACAAGTATGAACAAGAAGGAATATTGTTGATTCGTGTTTAAAGTTGAAGTTGTAATCGAATATGTTATGAAATCCTTAATATCGAGATGAATTGATCATTGATATGATGAATGTTTTTAAGAGGTGTTGGTGGTTTGGATATGAATATGGAATATTCATATCTAGAACTAAGTTATGTGTTTTGGTACAATATTCGTATAGGAATACGAATATGATTACGAGTTTGATGAGAATATTATTCATCTTTGAGTTTGGAAGTTCGTACGTATTGAATAAGGGTTCAAATCGAATGATTAAATTATTTGACACCCTTGGAATATGATCTTATATAATGTTGAACTAATCAGATTGTCCGGATTGATGATGATAATCGGTAATTGGTTTTAATTCTGAAATTTACGAGAAGGGAACTTATATTCGTATTGGAGATTTGATTTGGAATCGGTAAAGACCCTTGTTATTGGTTTAAATTTATTGATATGATTATCGGATTATGAATTATATCGTGATTTTGGATTCGTGATTGATTGATTTGGGCTTGTTCGGATTTGTGTTTAATTGAGATATTGTGGAACCGTAGGGTTTATTGATCGGTTAGATTGATTACTGAGTTGCGGCTTGTATTATGGATATGAGTTCGTATTTGTTGAGTTAGATTATTTGGTTTTGTGTATATGATCGAGGTTTTGTTGAACCATTGAGTTTGATTGGTTGTTTATGTCGGTTGCTGATTTTTAGCGAATGTGTGTTAATCGATTATTGCAATAGGTTGTGATAATTGATCGTTGATTTCGACCATTGTGTTGCGGTTGAGGTTGAAGAGTTTGCAGATTGCTTTGATCGGGGCTGAGGAGCTCGTAGATGAAGGTAATGGAATCGGTAACAGCTTTGTCATATCAGTATCAAGGCAAGTTATACTTGTTTAGTTTATAATATTTAATGAATGGTTTCGATTTCATTTCATTTATAATTCATATAGTAATGATATTATAAATATACGTTGTCAAGATGATGGGTTGTATATTATGCTCTAGTTTGATTAAATCATAATGTATATGATTTAATTGTGTTTGAGGAAGACATGAGTTATCTTTGGTCAGTGATATGGAATGTCAGATATCGAGGATAGTTTATTGTGTCGACATTGATGTCGGGATGGTGATTTATTGATATTAATGGAATATACCTCATTCGAGATTATTCGTATAACTACGTATTCATTCAGGGATGTTGTTCGTGGAAAGGATATTATCTTCGGCTCTGAGGTAATTTAAGTATTGTTCAGTTATGAGGATAATTATTATGTTGATTGTTGTATATGTTGTATGTTGGGGTTTCGTATAATGAGACTTGTATTGGCTGTTTGTTGAGGGATGTTGATCCCATGACCATTGTTTGGTATTGATGGTTGTGTTGATTGGTTCGTTGAGGGATGTTGGTTCCAAGACTGTTGTGTTGAGATCGTTAATCGTGTTGATCATTCTTTGGGGATGTTGATCCCAGGATGGTTATTTTGGATATTGTCGGTCGTGTCGATCTTTCATTATCCATGTGTCATTGTTCACTTCAGTGAGTCTTTTGATCCTTATTGGATATGTGATTCCTTGAGTTTCGTTGTCATGTTGCATCATGACATATATTGAGTCATATCCGCGTACCGATTGGTTATGTGTAGGATTTTCAGGGCGGGCACGTATAGTCATGTGATGGGTTCATGTCCTCACATTGAGCTGTGCACATGAGATGTACTTCGTGAGACTGATTAAGTACAAGACCACACGTGTATTTGATCGATACTCGGGGTATCTTGTGCACGAACCCATTTACGGATGGGGCATACTATGACGTCCATCTTTGAGCCATATTGATTGGTCGTTCATCCTCCATTTATGGTTGGGTATGTTCGACGGTTTGCGACTGGTTGTTCATACGCCCGAGGGGTATGTTCGACAGTCGGTGTTAATTCTTTGAGATCCATTATAGTTGATCTTGTTGGACTTTATCATGTTGATGGTATTCTCGGTCGTTGTTGATCCTTTGTTGATCGTGTTGGAGTTTATCATGTTGATGGTATTCTCGGTCGTTGTTGATCCTTTGTTAATCGTGTTGGAGTTTATCATGTTGATGTTATTCTCGGCAGTTGTTGATTCTTTGTTGATCGTGTCGGAGTTTATCATGTTGATGGTATTCTCGGTTATTGTTGATTCTTCGTTGGTAGTATTGGGGTCTATTATGTTGATGATATTCTTGGTTGTGGTTGGCCATTGGTTGGTCGTATTGGAGCTTATCATGTCGATGATATTCTCGGTTGATTTATTGGTTGATCTGGTTATTGATCGCATGAGCATTCGGACTGTACGTCGATGTTCGGGACTTGTTATAATTGTTTTGTGGTAGTTGATCTACAGATATGTTGTGTGTTATTGGTTTTTATCCAGGTTGAGATTTGATTGTGTGATCCGACAGACAGGATTTGGCACGGACGAGTAATTTCACGCTTATGAGTTATGATGATGTTTTGAGGATTCTTGGTATTGTTTGAATACAGTACAAATGGTTGTAGTTGAGTTCATTTCGTCATTTGAGGATGCGAAATGTGGATTGTGGTAAGGATCGATTTGATATGGATTGCTATGGATTGGTAAGGTTATGACGGTAAGATTAAATCGGTAGTATTCTTACTTGTAATTACATTGGTATGTAATTATTTATGTGATGTGATCATTATCATTATTGAGTATTGTGGCTGTAACACCCCCAAATCCTATTGGGTTATTACAGTGCCGTGGACCCCACGCCAGGAGATCCACCAGGCGAACATGACTAAAATACATTAAATTAAACAACAAGGGAAAATCATAGTCCCTACTATGATAACCGACACAATATTCCGATAAGGAATTTCAACGACAAAAGTGGCCTACATGGCCAAAATGAAATACAACAACATCCACGAACATCTGTTCGGGTAATACAACACGACAATAACTGACAAGACTGGAGTACACTCCAACTGACTGACCAACAATGAACAACTCGGACTAGTATCGCTCGAATGCCTCGTCGCCATCATCATGCCCCTGTGTCTCAACTCTCTCCTCGCAAGCACCTAAAACATGAAAACATGTTCCGCCCCCACGGAGTCAGTTATCCAGATAATGAATATCAAATACATGTATAACATGATATGCATCCAAAGGCAGATGAAAGCAGTACAATGATAATAATACGAGATGCTCACAAACCCCTGTAAGATCCGAGCAGTCGTGAAACACTCTGCCCACGGCATACGATTAAGACCTGCACGACAGGTTAGAACCTACGTGCCCACCGGCGAATCATAAACTCAGAATACCACTATGAAGTAAACGACATGAACCACACCAGCACTGAATGTAATATGAATCATAATGCCCAAAGGCTCAAATGAAAATAGAAAGACATTACAAAAGGCCTGAAAGTCATTCAGCGGAAGTTAACAAATATCATAAACACTTGAAACCGGAACAGCCCGAAGCTATAGTTAATGAGGGCTAATAAGGTCATAACCACGACCGTGACCTACTGAGTTGTAGGTGTTGGGAAGCCAACTGCGAAGGTTCAAGCCCCAAACTTACCCATAAGGTCATAAACGCGACCGTGACCTACTAAGTTGTAGGTGTTGGGAAGCCAACCGCGAAGGTTCAAGCCCCAAGCTTACCCATAAGATCATAAACACGACCGTGACCTACTGAGTTGTAGGTGTTGGGAAGCCAACCGCGAAGGTTCAAGCCCCAAGCTTACCCATAAGATCATAAACACGACCGTGACCTCCTGAGTTGTAGGTGTTGGGAAGCCAACCGCGAAGGTTCAAGCCCCAAGCTTACCCATAAGATCATAAACACGACCGTGACCTACTGAGTTGTAGGTGTTGGGAAGCCAACCGCGAAGGTTCAAGCCCCAAGCTTACCCATAATAAGCACTAGCCGAGACTAGCCTCCAAAAATATAATAACTCACAAATGACAACGATTCGTAGATTACCGAATTCGTGAGAATGATAGTGTGCTACCTTGAGTCGGCCAACACGATAACAATGATGCAGCGGATGATTCCATGAATGATTGAGTGTTTCGATTACCTTAGAACGGCAAATCGAGAAGAGTAATATGAAGGATACCTCGGCACCTTTAATCGGTTACCGACGACGAAGATGAGAAATGAAGACGCTAATGCCTTTAATCGGCCAATACTGATTTTAATGACAACCCCAACAGAATAACAATGATTTCAACGATGTTTTAGATTGACATCTATATGAACAACAATCGATACATCGATACCGCGAACCGGCTATCGACAATGACATTAATGATGAGTAATACAATGCCTTGAATCGGCCGTTAACGAACAACAATGACATTTGGCAAAATTGCGGAAGGTATCGTATCGAACGATCTCTTGATATCAATGAATTCATGAAGAGACTAAGTCTCGAATGATACAACACATCTATACACATACATGATGACATTAGCTCATTGACTAGTACAAGTATAAAACTTGCCTCAAACCGAAGGCGATGAATTCCTTCCACGAACAACGAACGGCGTCCTCCGATAAACACAAGTACTCGAACCACCTTGAATGAAATACAATTCGTTCAATAACACAATATCAATCGAAATCAACATAACGACCGAAAGAAACTCTTTGAGGCATTTAATCGAACACTAAATGTTCAAAGTTCCTCAAGAGCCTAAAATCATCAATCGGGTTGAATGAATCGAAAATATGGATATACAATCCATAGAACACGATTAATAATGTTTACTAACATCAACCGATTCATCAAAATCGGACTAGAATCGAAATCAAGAACAAATCTCCAAAAAGTCAACTTGAAAGAAAATCAAGAAATATACCTTGATTCGACGAAATACTCGGATTAGATGATGATATAATCGATAAGGATCCTCAAAACGCTTAGAAATCGAGTGGAATCGACCAAAAACTCCATTTCCCGATTTTCCCTCGCGGCCGCACCAGTGAAGAAATGTGATAAAAATGAAGTCTGGGCAGTCACATGCCTATATATGGCCGGAGTTACGGCCGTAACGGCGGGGCCTTACGGCCGTAACCGGCATTCGTCAAACTTCGCCCGGCGCCGGCCGACCGCTTCGGCCGTAGAAGCGGGGCCTTACGGCCGTAACTTCCGCACTACGGCCATGCGAGTCCTTACAGCCATCGGCATTCGTCGAAGCCGCACAGCACCGTCGGCCGTAACTCTCGGCCCTTACGGCCGTAACGGCATTCGTCGAGCCATGCCTGCCGAGCACGCATCTGGCCAGAATCGCACCTTACGCCGTAACTCGGCGTTCGGCCGGCTCCGTGGCCACTCCGACGGCCCGACGACCCCGAACGAACTGAATACTAATCCAAGATATGGTTAAGACTTACTCGCAAACACGAATCCAAGACATAATAGAATAAAAGATTCCGACCAACCGAAGGCTCGAAATTCGACAACGAAAGTAATTACCCCAAACTTTGGGAAATTACGAAAATGGCCCAAAGCGTCAAATGCACGATACACGATCGAAACACCAAGCCAAAGCTCACAACATGAATAATAACATTAAATGAACTTACGAGAAACTCAAACGACAGCTTTGACGAGGTTCGCAAGAATCGAACTCAAGTGCGGAAAAGCGGCTTAAGAACACGGATCTCAACAAAACTATACCTAAACGAAATCGTATGACAAAAAGTTCAAAATTAATCATTCTAAGAATGACGATACTTTCATTAGCTAGTCGTCAAAACATACTTCCGCCAAAAAAAATAAAATTAACGAAAAATCGAAATTACGGGTATTACAAACTACCACCCTTAAAAGAAGTTTCGTCCGAAACTTAAAACAAGTAGGAGAAGCAATATCCCTCCAGGAAAAATTGACGAGATACACCGAACAAGAATGATCACAATGAATGATAATGAATCGAAATCAACAAGGATCAAGAATGACTCACCGTTGTGAAATGATAAGCAGTGACTCAAATGAAATGATTGGAACCATAGTTCCCGTGAATTGAATGATTAGTTTGATAATTATAAATCTCAACGTGTTTAATATATGATGAGTGAATTATATGAATGAATGAACAGCGATGAAATGAATGATTATCCTCTTACCGAGCAAGAATTAACTTGCTCAAAACCGGTGGCGATCACGGTTAAAGCAACCAACAGTCGAACTCGTCGTCCGAGATGAAGATGCTCTCCCAGACGAAGATGACTAGAAAACGATCTCTTGGACGTCGGAGTCCGATGTCCCTCTGGCGGCTCTTCCCATACCGAGGCGGGAAAGTCACGTGATAATTACGGATCTCGTATGAAGATCGCATTATGATTACGAGACGGAGCGATAACAATGAGCATACACGCTCTAACATAATGAATGCATTAATAATGCAATGGAATGATAAATCGACATGATGTCGGGAGATGATAAGATCGCATGAGACCTCAAATGGGGTAACATGATTGCACGATGAAATTCTGAAATGATTACCATGAACAAGTTAACAAGCTTGAAAATTCGATACTCAAGATCAACAACTGAACCGTGAGATGGGCTGAATGATTAATGAATTAAATGAACAATGAGATTGGTAGTGACGAGTGAATTAGCTAAACGATGGGATTAATTGAGTGATGAATGAATTAGCCGAGCGATGAGGTTAATTGAGTGATGAGCGAAGCAAGCTGAGCCATGATATTGATGAATGATGAATGAATTAATCGAGTGATGAATGAGTTAACTAAGTGATGAATTAACCGACTAATGATATTGGTGAGTGATGAATGAATTATCGAGTGATGAATTAATTAATGAATAATGAGATTGGTGAGTAATGAATGAATTGACGGAACAATGAGATTGGTGAGTGATAATGAATTAAGCGAGCGATGAGATTAAGCGAGCGATGAATAAATTGATCAACAATGAGATTGGTGAGTGATTAATGAATTAATCTTAACAATGAGATTGACTAAGTGATGAAGGAATTGGTAGTGATTAATGAATTAAGCGAGCAATGATATTGGTAGTGATGAATGAATTGGTGAACAATGAGATTGGTGAGTGATTAATGAATTAATCAACAATGAGATTGACTAAGTGATGAAGGAATTGGTGAGTGATGAATGAATTAAGCGAGCAATGATATTGACTGAGTGATGAATGAATTGACCGAGTGATGAATGAATTATCTGAGTAATGATATTGACTGGGTGATGAACGAATGAACTGAGTGATGAATGATATTGACTGAGTGATGAACGAATGAACTGAGTGATGAATGATATTGACTGAGTGATGAAGGAATTAACTGACTGATGAATGAATTATCTGAGTGATGATATTGACTGAGTGAGGAATGAATTAACTGAGTGATAGATGAATTATCTGAGTGATGATATTGACTGAGTGACGAATGAATTAACTGACTGATGAATGAATTATCTGAGTGATGATATTGACTGAGTGAGGAATGAATTAACTGACTATTATCTGAGTGATGATATTGACTGAGTGATGAATGAATTAACTGAGTGATGAATGAATTATCTGGGTGATGTTATTGACTGAGTGATGAATGAATTAACTGAGTGATGAATGAATTATCTGGGTGATGTTATTGACTGAGTGATGAATGAATTAACTGAGTGATGAGATCAAAATGATGATTGAAAATTATTAACTGATAAATGAGTTGATCCTTAATGCTTACACAAGTCACACGTGCTCCAAAACAATTGATCATGAATCAATTATAGCACTAATATCACATATAGGTTTCAGCAAAGCATGAACGATTAATGACATGATGGATGTATGAACATAAAGAGAATCGAGTCCTTACACAGGTCATACGAAGCTTCGAGGTCTCGCGATACTAGTCTTCACTGACGACGACTCGATGAATGAATGACTCGTGCAGTCGCACTAATATTACGACTCACAAAACCTGACTGACTAGATTGTCATAACCTGACAATCCCACTACTACCGCGTCGGTAGGACCACATAACTCACATCTCAGGGTATTCCACAACCCAAATCTCTGATACCATTTCTGTAACACCCCCAAATCCTATTGGGTTATTACAGTGCCGTGGACCCCACGCCAGGAGATCCACCAGGCGAACATGACTAAAATACATTAAATTAAACAACAAGGGAAAATCATAGTCCCTACTATGATAACCGACACAATATTCCGATAAGGAATTTCAACGACAAAAGTGGCCTACATGGCCAAAATGAAATACAACAACATCCACGAACATCTGTTCGGGTAATACAACACGACAATAACTGACAAGACTGGAGTACACTCCAACTGACTGACCAACAATGAACAACTCGGACTAGTATCGCTCGAATGCCTCGTCGCCATCATCATGCCCCTGTGTCTCAACTCTCTCCTCGCAAGCACCTAAAACATGAAAACATGTTCCGCCCCCACGGGGTCAGTCATCCAGATAATGAATATCAAATACATGTATAACATGATATGCATCCAAAGGCGAGATGAAACGGTACAATGATAATAATACGAGATGCTCACAAACCAATGTAAGGACCGAGCATTCGTGAAACACTATGCCCACGGCATACTATTAATACCGCCGACAGGTTAGAACATAAGTGCCCAACGGCGAATCATAATCACGAATACCACAATGAATTAAACGACATGAACCAAACCAGAACTGAATTTAATATGAATCATAATGACCAAAGGCTCCAATGAAAATACCAAGACATTACAAAAGGCCCGAAAGTCATTCAATGGAAGTTAACAAATATCATAAACACTTGAAACCGGAACTGCCCTAAGCTTTATTTAATGTGGGATAATAAGGTCTTAACCACGACCGTGACCTGCGAGTTGTAGGTGTTGGGAAGCCAACCGCGAAGGTTCAAGCCCCAAACTTACCCATAAGGTCATAAACGCGACCGTGACCTACTAAGTTGTAGGTGTTGGGAAGCCAACCGCGAAGGTTCAAGCCCCAAGCTTACCCATAAGATCATAAACACGACCGTGACCTACCGAGTTGTAGGTGTTGGGAAGCCAACCGCGAAGGTTCAAGCCCCAAGCTTACCCATAAGATCATAAACACGACCGTGACCTACCGAGTTGTAGGTGTTGGGAAGCCAACCGCGAAGGTTCAAGCCCCAAGCTTACCCATAAGATCATAAACACGACCGTGACCTACCGAGTTGTAGGTGTTGGGAAGCCAACCGCGAAGGTTCAAGCCCCAAGCTTACCCATAATAAGCACTAGCCGAGACTAGCCTCCAAAAATATAATAACTCACAAATGACAACGATTCGTAGATTACCGAATTCGTGAGAATGATAGTGTGCTACCTTGAGTCGGCCAACACGATAACAATGATGCATGGATGATTCCATGAATGATTGAGTGTTTGATTACCTTAGAACGGCAAATCGAGAAGAGTAATATGAAGGATACCTCGGCACCTTTAATCGGTTACCGACGCGAAGATGAGAAATGAAGACGCTAATGCCTTTAATCGCCAATACAGCTTTTAATGACAACCCCAACAGAATAACAATGATTTCAACGATGTTTTAGATTGACATCTATATGAACAACAATCGATACATCGATACCGCGAACCGGCTATCGACAATGACATTAATGATGAGTAATACAATGCCTTGAATCGGCCGTTAACGAACAACAATGACATTTGGCAAAATTGCCGGAAGGTATCGTATCGAACGATCTCTTGATATCAATGAATTCATGAAGAGACTAAGTCTCTTAATGATACAACACATCTATACACATACATGATGACATTAGCTCATTGACTAGTCAAGTATAAAACTTGCCTCAAACCGAAGGCGATGAATTCCTTCCACGAACAACGAACGGCGTCCTCCGATAAACACAAGTACTCGAACCACCTTGAATGAAATACAATTCGTTCAATAACACAATATCAATCGAAATCAACATAACGACCGAAAGAAACTCTTTGAGGCATTTAATCGAACACTAAATGTTCAAAGTTCCTCAAGAGCCTAAAATCATCAATCGGGTTGAATGAATCGAAAATATGGATATACAATCCATAGAACACGATTAATAATGTTTACTAACATCAACCGATTCATAAAAATCGGACTAGAATCGAAATCAAGAACAAATCTCCAAAAAGTCAACTTGAAAGAAAATCAAGAAATATACCTTGATTCGACGAAATACTCGGATTAGATGATGATATAATCGATAAGGATCCTCAAAAACGCTTAGAAATCGAGTGGAATCGACCAAAAACTCCATTTCCCGATTTTCCCGTCGCCACCGCACTTTTGAGTGAAGAAATGTGATAAAAATGAAGTCTGGGCCACACGCCTATATATGGCCGACAGTTACGGCCAGTAATCGGCAGGGCCTTACGGCCGTAACCGGCATTCGTCAAACTCGCCGGCGCGCAGACGACCGCTTACGGCCGTAAGCAGGGCCTTACGGCCGTAACTCGCACTTACGGCCAGTAATCGGCGAGTCCTTACGGCCAGAATCGCATTCGTCGTGAAGCCTTCAGCACCGTCTGGCCGTAACTCTCGGCCCTTACGGCCGTAACCGGCATTAAATCGAGGCCATGCCGCCGAAAGCACGTCTGGCCATCGCACCTTACGGCCGTAACTCGGCGAGCCTGCCGGCTCGGCCGTGGCCACTCAAGCGGCGACGACCCCGAAACCCGAACACGAATACGAATCGAAGATATGGTTACGACGTACTCGCAAAGACGAATCCAAGCCTTAAGAGAATACACGATTCCGACCACCCGAAGGCTCGAAATTCGACAACGGAAAGTAATTACCCCAAACTTTGGGAAATTACGAAAATGGCCCAAAACGTCCGAAATGCACGATACACGATCGAAACACCAAGCCAAAGCTCACAACATGAATAATAACATTAAATGAACTTACGAGAAACTCGAAACGACAGTTTCGGACGAGGTTCGCAAGAATCGAACTCAAGTGCGGAAAAGCCGCTTAAGAACACGGATCTCAACAAAACGATACCGAAACGAACTCGGATGACAAAAAGTGCAAAATTAATCATTCTCAGAATGACGATACGGTCATGAGCGAGTCGTCAAAACAGACTTCCGCCAAAAAAAATAAAATTACCGAAAAATCGAAATTACGGGTATTACAGTGGCTGACCCCATCGTGGGCTTTATTTTAGGTACTCGTAGATCGAGCTAGTAGCAGTCGTGAAGAGATGAGCTTCCCGGGTGATACTGGCTATGGCATGGGGATTTGGGAATCGAGTATTCTTTTCTGGTTGTTATTTACCCGCTGCAAATATATTTCCTACTGTGATTTTTAACTGTTGCGTGTGTATTTCAAAATGGCCTCTTGGCATTTTGCGAACTTGGGTTTATTTCGTAAAACCGATTCCCTAAACTATTTTATCGGTACATATAAGTGGCGGCTTAACGTACATTTTGAAACTGTTGAATTTTGGCATTTTTAACCTTTTGTTTTCAAATGTAATTTAATGACGGTATTTGGAAAATAGATTTTTGGAGACTATTTGAGTATTTGCAAAATATTAGCGTCTTGGCCTCTTTGGCGTGTTTGAAACGTTTGCGAAAATAATTTTTAGCCTGGTTGGTTTCGGCACGGGACCCACGACACTGTAATATCTCCAGATGGTTTTGGAGGTGTTACATAAAATGGGTAAAACTCCCCCTAACAAAAATCTCCCCTTTAAAAATATAAACTCCCCTGAGTAAAATATTTATTAATTTTTATTTGTGGGGATCCAACCGATAGTTGGTTTTTTTCGAGACATGGATGATATTCAGAATAAAAGTTCCGTTTGGAATCCAAATCCTTTTTGTTTTTATCGTCCATCGTGGGCTTTTAGAAATTGAAATATGATGCCCAATTTTAAATATTTTTCACATCGGGGTACTTTGAAATTTAAGATTCATTTTTAGTATGCGGTTTGAATCCGAACCCCTAGGTATTCAAAGTAAATTTTTGAACCGAGATCATTTGTTCAAATTTTTTATTTCCACACGAAAATTTCTTTGTTAAATTTTTAAGCTCGGTTTGAACTTTCAAAAGAACATTCTTTAAAATATTTTCATTATCAAGGCAATGAGAATGATCGATCTCGACAATTTTCCCTTTTTCAAGAATTTTGGAAATTTCAATTTCCAATAATTTATATTTAGATTGGAGGGATTTAATTTAGGATAAAGCATTTTGAAAATCGGTATGCAATAATTCGAATGCTCCAAAAAGTTCATCGTGAAAAGATGTACTTACTTGACTTTCGACGTCGCTATCGTCGAATGAACTTCGTGCCATGAGTGCGAGGTTATTTTGATTGATAAAGTCTTCGTCCTCGTCTTCGTCACTCCACGTGGCAATTAAAACTTCCTTTTTAGGATTTTCTCGGCAATTCTTCGCGAAGTGGCCTGGTTTACCACAGACTCGACAGTTGTTGTCGAATTTCTTCATTCCGCCCGAGATGTCTTTCTTTCTCCGGTTTAATAAGTTTTGAAACTTATTAATATTCTTGGCATAATATGCCGATTCTTCGTCCCTTTCGTCCACCGGGATTTCTTCTTTATTTCTTGACATCTTAGCCATCATGGATATCGTTCTTTCCATCAGCTTCGGCTTGGCATTTCGAGATTTTAGGACAATCTCGTAGTTTATAAGTGAACCAATGAGAGCACTAAAATCAAGATTGTTTAAATCTTTTGATTCCATTATTTCCCTCACCGTTCCGTCCCATTCTCGAGGTAGTGATCGTAGGATCTTCTTAATTTTTTCACTACTCGAAAGAGGTTTTCCATATTATGCCAATCCATTCGTAATGACCGAAAATCGATCGAGCATAATTGTGATGGATTCTTCTTCTTTCATTTTGAATAGCTCGTAATCGTGAAGAAGCATGTTGACATTTGTCTCCTTGACTTGAGACGTTCCTTCATGTGTGACTTCAAGCATTTTTCATATTTATTTTGCACTATCACACGAGGATATCCGGTTGTGTTCTTCCGGATTTAATGCATAATATAATAATTGCGTGGCTTTGCAATTATAGTGGTCGTTTTTCCAATCCGCATCATTATACTCTTCAAAGGTTCTGAGAGTTCCGTTCGAGTTCGTCGGAATTTTGGGACCAAGACAGATTACTTTCCACAATTCAATGTCGTAAGCTCGAATGAATATTGACATCTTCTTCTTCCATGTCATGAAGTTAGATCCATCAAAAAATGGTGGTCGGTTAAGAGCAAGACCTTTGATCGGGGAAAATTGAAACGCCATTTGGATCTTCTCCTTGGATGTTAAGCCGCTTCTAGGAGGTACCGCTCCGATACCAATTGTTGGTGCAATATTGGTCGGTATCGCCGTTTGGAGATAGAGTTATAAAACTCTTTCGCGTTGCGGAAGCGATTTAAATAACGGTGTAGAAAATAAATCGACACAGGATTTATAGAGGTTCGACCAAACGTACCTACGTCCTCTCTCGGTATCTTTTTCTATAGGTTAAAGATAAACCTCTGCACCTCTCTTCTATTGGTCGATGGATAACCATTACAAACTCTCCTTCTATCGGTCAACAAAACAAGGAATTGTGGAGCTCGTAGGCATCCAGTCGCAATATACATGTTACCTGATCTGCTTCTTGTAAGCATAACTTCTTTGTTCAGAATGTTCTTGACTCTGAGAACTGTTTGTCACAGAACTGGCTAATACAAGTAGATTGTACTGTAAGCCTTCAACATAAACTACACCGGTGACTTTGAATTTTCCCACAAGCAGGGTTCCCTTCCCTCTTGTTCTTCCTTTGGATTTATCACCGAAGTGCACTTTTGGACCACAACCTTCTACATAATCTGACAGCTTGCTTCTATCTCCTGTCATGTGCCGATAACATCCGCTGTAGAAGTACCAAATGTCCTTCTCTTTGACGTCCTGTAAACAAATAGATTAAGTAGATTTAGGTCCCCTTTGTATGTTGGGTCCTTGGATGTTAGTGCCTTTAGGTACCTATATTTGCCTGACAGCTATTGGCTTGCTGTAGGTTAATTTAGGTCCGTTCTTGCGATGTCTACGTGAGGCAGACACGTAGTCGCTGTAATTTGGATAATTATGATGTATGTAAAATTCAGGGTTATTATTATGAATCAAGTACGAATGTAATCTTGGAGGTGGAGCCATTTTCTTTGGTCTTACAGCTTGCCTCCTGGGTCTCCAGTTGGATTCCCAAAGTTGTTGCTGATACTGCGCTGCGACTGTTAGGAATACTTGTTAGATTTTGATGATGTCATTAATATAATTCAAATGTTTATTACTTGGCAAAAATGTAAGGAAGAACCAAATGAGTATCTTCCAGAGGCCAAATTATGTTAAGTTAAATACTTGGCAAAATGTAAAGAAGAACCAAATGAGTATCTTCTATAGGCCAAAATAAGTTAGGCTCAAATCGGCTAAGTACAAAGGTACAGATAAGTTCATCAGAGAAGTACATCCGAGTCAAGTCAGAGAAGTTCTGCTCAACAAAAATTCATCAGAGATGTTTGACCAGACTGCAGTCAAGTGACTTCAGACAAGTCATATGATCAGACGAGTCTCAAACAGTCACCATCAGAGAAGTCCAAACTGCAGAGAAGATGACTGTACATCAGCCAACTTGACTTATAAAGAGACCAGCCAAGTACTCCAAGTCCAAGTCAGCATGTGTTGAATAGTCAAATATTACGGAAAGTCACATGCAAGCGTGAAGAGACAAATTGGAGAGATTCCCGAAAGGATATGAATTAAATAATTCATCCAGACCTACCACTGAAGACTTTAATCTTTTTATATTCAAAAGATACGGCGCCTCACATGCAAAGTCTTCACAACGGTCGAACGATGGATTAAAATATGGGAATCCAGCCTTGCAACGTTCAGAAAAATAAACAAAGAAGTCTATTTCTCCAATGGACGGATTTGTTACAAGGTTTGCAACGGCTATGAAGAATGCTCAAGGATCAACACCTATATATATCCGAAGATTTGAAGTTGAGAAATATCGGTGCGAACAAAATCTCAAGCAATCAAAGCATTCAAAGCAATCAAAAAGCGAACTATAGCATCGTGAATAGAGCAGTACTCAAAGTTCATATTTGAAGAAGCTCTTAGTTGGAGAAGACAAAAACTCGTGTCTTTAATCCTGAGTTCGGGGTACTTCACTGGTTGAAGTTCAAGACTGTAAAGGCATCCAAGGATCGCGGATCAAGAGGTGCAAGGCATTCAATGGAGTTGCAACGGCAAGGATTTCCATTGGTTGGAAGCTGTTGTAATTGGTTGAATCACTATAATCTTTATTACTAGTTGAAAATTATAGTGAATTCATCTCCAACTGTTTTGGAGAAAAGTGGATTAGTAGAGGATTACCCCACCTCTGAGACCACTATAACTGCCTGCGTCTTTTACTGTTTTATAGCATCATACTTTAACTGCTGCATTCATTGTTAAGTGCTCATTGTTTGTTTTTGTATTCGTCATCAGCTGACTTCCGCACGTATTGAATACAAACGACTCTAAGTCATTTGCATATCTATCAGCTGAGAAACTTACTCTTCGTGGAAAAGAGTTTAAGAGTATCAATAAGTCTATTCACCCCCCTCTAGACTTATTCCTGGACGACTTGTGACCTACAAGTGGTATCGGAGAGGTTGGTTCATTCATTTCACGAACCAGATCCATATATCGAGGATATATATTTTTTTAAACTCTCATTGTAAAATGGAACACATACAACACATGCACTCTAGATTACCTCTGTTTTCAGTTGACGAGTATGATCTTTGGAAGATAAGGATGCAGGCACACTTATCTTCAATCTATGATGACATGTGGTGTATCATAGAGGACGGCCCGTTCATATTCGAGAAGGATAACACTCCTGAGGAGATTGTAGCTAGGAAGCCTGAAAAGATCCCAAAGAAGCGGACGGAGCTGACCCCAGAAGAAAGAAAGATGGCCAACCTAGAAAACCGTGCCAGAGATGTGCTATACCATACACTTGACAAATCAACAATGGTCAAGATTAAAAATTGCAAAAATGCCAAGGAAATTTGGGATACCCTTGCTGTGATGTGCGAAGGTACCGAGCTAATAAAAGAAAACAAGTTGTCAATCGCTACCCAGAAGTTTGACAACTTCAAGATGAAAACTGGAGAATCCATAGACCAGGTGGACACAAGGTTTATAGCGATCATCAACGAAATCAATTCTCTAGGAAAATCCTATGGCAACAGGGAGATGGCCCTGAAGGTTCTGAGATCACTCAACCCAGAATGGAATATGAAGGCGGTAGCCATGAGGGAATCCAAAGACCTCAATCAAATCAAGATTCAAGAACTATTCTCTGATCTGAAGGCTTACGAATTCGAACTCTCAAGTTCATCATCAAACGAGCCTGCAGAGAAGGGAATATCGTTTGCGGCCGAGTCTCCCGCCGAAAACCTATCTGAAGTTAAACCTCCAAATCTACTCGATTTCGAGGAAGAGATGGCGTTCATCATGCAAAGGTTCAGCAACTTTAGGAATAATTACACCAAATATAAAACGAATTATAAGGAGAATCCTTGAAGAAACCAAAAATTCGGAAGCTGGAAAGTGGAGTGTTACAACTGCCATAAGACAGGACACATTCAAATCGACTGTCCTGATCTTAAGAAGGACGAGAGCAAGAAGGAGGTGAGCAGAAAAGAAGACCGAAGGAAGGCCATCATCGGAGAAGATCTAGAGCGTGTAGAGTCAAGCAGCGGATTCTTCCCTGATGATGATGAAGAGTATGATTGCCTGATGGCCAACCTAGCTGATGAAGAGGTAACATCAAAACCCTCTGCTTCAAATAACAGTTCAGCCATGTCACAAGATATGGACTTGCACGAATCTGTAAATCAGCTACTTAAGGATTTTGAGACACTAAAGTCTGCACACCTATCTGTATCAACCGAGAAGACTCAGCTGCAAGATGAGAATAGGCAGCTGAAAAATGATTTTAAAAAACTCAGCCTAGAATTGAATAAAGTAAAATCTGATTTTGAAAACCACGTTGCAGTTAACTTGAAAAACCAGGCTGATGTCACTACAGCTGAGATAAAACGATTAACTATTTTGAATAGTGAAAAATCAGCTGCACTTGCTCATGTCAAAGCCGAATTTACTAAACTGACTAAGGTAAGTAAGACTCAGGCGCAGGAAATAACCTCCCTGAAGGCGTCTCTAACTCTGGATGAACTGTGTACTAATAAAAGGCCACTGTATTCCAGATCAGGCCTTGGATATGATCCTCACACTCCCTCTAGTTCTAAAACCACTTTCATCAAGGGAGAAACAATTGTCTCGTCTGCTGAGCCTATATACAAACCGGTATTTAAAAATAGGTAATAGCCAAGTCACAAGTCTAGGCTACAGCCAAGGTTCACAAGGCAGCCACCTAGACAAGCGACTAGGCAATGGCCAAGGCAGAAGCAGCATCCCAGACAACATGCTCATTATTATCAAAAACTCCCCAAAAACAGATTTCAAAATGGGAGGGGCAAATGGAAACCTCAAGGTTATTCTAACTTTCAAAATGAACAAGTGTGGAGACCTCAAAGATTTAATAAATGGTCTCAGCCAAGGTTTAGAAATGGCCCACACTACCAATATTATGAGGCATATCCAGTATACAATCCTAACAGAGGATACAGACCCAGACCTTACACACCTTATAAGGGTAATAATAACAACAATTTTCACAATCCAAGGAGAAATCAATTCTCCAGGAAACCATCTAACCCTAGAGGACCCACACAGATTTGGGTACCTAAATCTCTGCTTGTATGATTGCAGAAAAGGTGGAAGGACTACTACCACATCTCCACAAATTCAAACTTTGGAGGTGAAGAATGGTTTGTAGATTCCGGATGCTCGAGGCACATGCCCGAGAACAAGAAGATGCTGACAAAATATACCAAAGAAAGAGGTCCAGACGTAACCTTTGGAGATAGCTCTAGAGGACAAACAAAGGGCTTTGGAGAGCTGCACCGAGGAAACATCATTATATCCAAAGTTCACTATGTCAAAGGGCTCAAATATAATCTCCTGAGCATAAGCCAGTTTTGTGATGAGAAGAATCTAGTAGTCTTCACCATCTGGAAATGTATGGTGATAGATATCCTATATGGAGAGGTGAAACTACAAGGATTCAGAAGGAGAGATGTCTATATGATAGATTGGAACACAGGAACTCCTAATACCTGTTTTCTATCTAAGACAATAGCTGAGAATGGATGGTTGTGGCACAAAATATTATGTCATCTGAACTTCAAAGCCATCAACAAAATCAGTTCTCAAAAGCTGGTCAGAGGACTTCCAGAGGAAGCATTCAAGAAGGAAGCTCTTTGTGATGCGTGTCAGAAAGGAAAGCAGACCAGAGCATCATTCAAGCCAGTCCAGCCTACAACCCTCACATCGAGGATCTTAGATCTACTTCATATGGAGCTATTTGGCCCTATCAAGCTGAGGACTCTAAGTGGCAGAAAGCATGCCCTAGTAGAAGTGGATTACTATTCAAGGTACACATGGATTATCTTCCTGTACAAGAAGAGTGAAACCTTGACCAAGCTACCTGAGCTGTTGAGAAGGATCCAAAATGAGAAATCCCTCTCAATCATCAAGATTAGATCAGATAGAGGAGGAGAATTTCTCAACAAGGCGATCACTGATTACAGCGATCAGAATGGAATCCAGCATGAGCTCTCTGAAGCCAGGACCCCCCAGCAGAATGGTGTTTCCGAAAGAAGAAACAGAACCCTAAAAGAAGCAGCCAGGTCCATGATTGCAGAAGCAGACCTGCCCAAGAGGTTCTGGGCTGAAGCTGTCAACACAGCTTGCCATACTGGAACAGGAGTATGATAGTAGGGAGACATGGCAAAACTCCTTATGAGGTTTGGAATAACAGAACACCTACTGTTGCTTACTTTCATATTTTTAGTTGTAAGTGTTTCATCCACAACAACGGTAAAACACAAATAAATGCTTTTGATGCTAAAACTGATGATAGTCTCTTTATGGGATACTTACAAAGAAGCAAGGCATATAGAGTCTTTAACAAAAGAACTTTAGTTGTGAAGAGAACACCCCATGTTGTATTTGATGAATCTACTGTTGAGTACAGGAAACAAGTTGAGCTAATTGAGGGTAAGCTCAAATCCGCAACCCTCAAAGAAGCCATTGTACATGACACAGGAATGGTGGACTCATCCGCAGATCAGCCTGAAGACCCAACTGCAGATCAGACAGGATCACCGAACCTACCTGATCCAATTGCCGCTGATGAAGATCAAACTGTAGCTGATAAAGACTCATCTGCAGACCAGACGAGATCCCAACCTGCAGATGACAAGACAGTAGCTAATCCAGTTGCAGACCAAGGAGATCAGATCCAAGCTGATGCAGACAGAGAGGAAATCCACTAGAGCAAATCTACAGGGGGAACAAACCCTGAAGAAGAAGATATCCCCAAGTGACTCAAAGACCATCCAATCCAACAAATCATTGGGAAGCTGACTGATGGAGTTAAGACAAGACAGCCTACTCTACCCGCAGGAATGGCAATGTTCTCTTGCTTCATGTCCCAGATAGAACCCAAGATAACAGAGCAAGCCTTGGAAGATTACTCTTGGATCAATGCCATGCAAGAGGAGCTTGAACAAATGGAAAGGAACAATGTTTGGGAACTAACAGACAGACCAGATCATAAGAAGGTTATTGGCACCAAATGGGTGTACAAAAACAAAAGCGACGAAGATGGAGATGTTGTTAGGAATAAAGCCAGACTTGTTGCTAAAGGATGTGCAAAGTGTGAAGGAATAGATTTTGATGAAACCTATGCACCTATTGCAAGATTAGAAGCCATCAGACTATTCCTCGCATATGTTGCATTCAATGATTTTGAAGTCTATCAGATGGATGTAAAATTGCATTTCTTAATGGAATCCTAGAAGAATAAGTCTATGTGGAGCAAACCTCAGGATTCGTCAAAGGAGACAAAGTCTACAAGCTGTGAAATCTCTATATGGACTTAAGCAGGCACCAAGAGCTTGGTATGAAACCTTATCTGTATTTCTTTAGAAGAACGGTTTCTGCAAAGGGAAAGTGTACAAGACCTTATTCAGAGTGGAGCACGAAGGCCACGTATTGATAGTTCAGATATATGTGGATGACATTATATTTGGCTCAACCAACCCAGAGCTGTGTGATAAATTCTAAAATCTCATGCAAGGAGAATTTGAGATGACTATGATGGGAAAGCTTAACTTCTTTCTTGGATTACAAGTCAAGCAGATGGAAAATAGAATTTTCATCAATCAAGCCAAATATACCCGATATCTCATCAAGAGATTTGGAATGGAATCAGCCAAACCAGCAAGAATCCCTATGAGCACAAGTACTCACCTAGATGCAGATGAGGGAGGCATATCAGTGGATTCAACTCACTACAGAGGACTTATTGGATCATTGCTATACCTCACTGCAAGCAGACCAGATATATCTTATGTCGTAGGAGTATGCGCACGATTTCAATCCAAGCCAAAGCAGTCTCACCAAGATGCAGCCAAGAGAATAATTAAATACATTAAGTCTACAGTCAATGTTGGACTATGGTATCCTAAGGACGATAACTTTGAGCTATCAGGATATTCAGATGCAGATTTCGCAGGATGCAAAATTAATAGGAAAAGCACTAGTGGAACGTGCCAATTCCTAGGAACCAGACTGATATCCTGGTTTAGCAAGAAATAGGTTTCTAACTCTATCTTCACCACAGAGTCAGAATACCTAGCTGCAGGTAGTTGTTGTGCCCAGATCTTGTGGATCAGACAACAACTAAGGGACTACAACATCATTGCCAATGAAGTTCGTATCTGGTGTGAGAACAACAGTGCTATTGCAATAACCAACAACCCGGTGTTTCACTCAAGGACCAAGCACATTGATGTTAAGCATCACTTCATTAGAGATCACGTGCTTAACAAGAGAGTAAGAGTTGAAACAGTCAGCATAGACTACCAAATTGCTGATATCTTCACCAAACCTTTGCGAGAAGAAAGGTTTTTGGAGTTGAGCAGAGAACTTAGATTACTAGATTGGTAATCTAGTACAGAGGAAAAAGCTAGATGAAGCAGAGCAGACGAAGGACGGACTAAGCTGATCATAGGAATCAGAACCTACCTGATGCAGACAAGAAGATGAAGGACAGATGAAGAAACCTAGCTGATCAAACCACATGCGAGAAGTCAAAGGAGTCAACTCACCTAGTGCAGAGCAGTCAACAGTCAACGGTCAACTAGGTAAGTTTTCTAAACCTAACCGACTTCTGAATATTATATTATTATCTGCTATTTGTTGTAATAGTATCATTTTTTTTGGATCACAAGTGGCATAATACTATATGCTTAAAATACACATGGCAATCACAGGTTCAATCGACCTCCACTGTGACCAATTAAAATCCAACCGTCCATTTTCAAACTTAAAACCTGGACCACCGATTACTAAATTTAAATTTTAAAAATCCTCAAAAGGTGGACCACCGATTAAAATAAATGATTATTTAATTACAGCATCGTTTTATTTTCCTTTTAAGGACGGAAAACCCTTTCACTTTAACTTCACCAAACTTTCGAAAACCCTAATTTACAGAGCAGAAATCCTTTCGAACTCTCAATACACTAAGAAATCGCCTATCTTGCAGAAATGGAATCCTACTTCGAAGGAGTAAATCTGAAGGCAGTCAAGGACCAGATCATTTTCTCCCTGGTCGTTGATTTTGAGGGACTCCTGGAATCGAATCTGGAGAACAACGATGTGCTCGATCTCATTCGCACGATAAAGATGAATGGGATCTACCCATTCTTGGATATCATTCCCAAGCATTTGTTTAAAGAGGACGTTATTGCATTTTTCTGAGAGGCCCGAGTGATTGAATTGGGGATTAGAAGCACTGTCGGCGGGATCCAAGTGGACATATCGCCGGAGACGGTCGAAAAAGTATTTGGAATGAAGAATCGCGGCGTGGCGGTCGAGGCCCTTAAACAGAGCACAGCCAATACTTGGCTGAAGATTAAGGCAGTAGACCAACTAGAGAAACTAAAACTAATCGCCAAGAGAAATGAAATTAAAAGGGAATATCGCTATGTGTTGGACATAACCAACAAAATAGTCATGGGCATGGCTGGCAGCTACGACCAACTGTCGTCAGCCAAATTTATGGTGCTAGGAGCACTAATCCAAGACACGCCAATTGACTGGATGGATTATATTTACAGGCAGATGGTGCGCGAGGTCAACAAGGCCGAGTGGCTTGTTGAGGAGAAGATGTTTAAATCCAAGCTGGCGTTCGGAACGCAGCTTAGTTGGATTCTGGAGAAGCTGGGTGTGGCGAAGGGAAATACTGACCCCTTCCACATCAATAAAAGACTTGGTCATCTAGACCAAGAGACTTGGTCAGATCTTAAAAGAGTTGTCTGATTCAGGGACCTACAAATACCCTGAATCATCAGACGAGTCCGACAGTGCGACCGCAACCCACTGCGGCCCGATCGTCTGAGTCGGACAATACGCCTATTGCTCTTCGTTTCAAGAGAATGCCCCTCAACCACCTCCTCCTACAAACAACAGAATGCCCCTTGGCATGTCTGACTGGATGCTTAGAATAGAGCAACAATTGACCACCCTGGTTGATGCTGGCAAAAAGGGGGAAGAGAGGTTACAAGGGGAAGGTAGCAAGCAGGGGGAAATAAGAGGAATTCAAGAGTTGAGGACCAAGAAGAAGCAAGATGTCCAAATGATCACATCTGGGACATCTTCGGCAAAGAGGAAGGGAGAAGCTGAGCTATAGCAGACTGATGATCAGCCTGCAGTCAAAAGAAGGAGGATCAGAATTGGGGACGAGCCTACACTAGAATGGGAAGGCAAAGAGTTATGGTATGTTGAAGATTTCCTTCCTATCGAAGCTGCACCTATGTGGGGAACTGCAAAGAAAAAGTTCATCAGAGATTTTTATATCTGCGAGTTACTCCAGGATAAAGATTGCTCCCCACAGCAGACTTTTATTAACTTCATGGAAGAAGCACATCCAAATCTCTGGGCTGTCCTACTAAAACGTGCAAAGGGATGTAATGCATACCCCATGATTCCTCCCTTCAGGCCTAAAGACCCTTCCACCTTGGAAAATGGTGATCTGGATGAATTAACACTTCAAGGGAAAATAAAGAAGCTTTGTGACGAGCATAAGTTCTCCTCACAAGAAGAACAAGACTTTGCTGCCCTCGTTGTCAGAAGGAAGTACAGTCTTGCTCCTGTCAAGAAAAGGCCAATTGGAGCTAAGCCTATCAGACCTGCCAAGCAGCCTATTCGCAGAGGCAGAGGCAGAGGCAGATGAATTGTTTGTATTCATTTTTTTATGAAACTTTTGAACTTGTAATTTTTCCTGTAATTGTTTTGATCGTTGAAAGACATGTACTTGTAAAACAATACAGAAAATTTTTTATAACAGTCTTTTGAATGACAATTCCCAGTTGTCTCAAAACTAGACTGATTTTAGTTTGTGTCTTGCACTCAAGTGCAGACTTGTTCATTTGAATAATTTGCTTAAGTTTTGCCATCATCAAAATAGGGGAAATTTGTTAGGAATACTTGTTAGATTTTGATAATATCATTAATATAATTCAAATGTTTATTACTTGGCAAAAATGTAAGGAAGAACCAAATGAGTATCTTCCATAGGCCAAATTATGTTAAGTTAAATACATGGAAAAATGTAAAGAAGAACCAAATGAGTGTCTTCTATCGGCCAAAATAAGTTAGGCTCAAATCGGCTAAGTACAAAGGTACAGATAAGTTCATCAGATAAGTACAGCCGAGTCAAGTCAGAGAAATTCTGGTCAACAAAAATTCATCAGAGATGTTTGACCAGACTGCAGTCAAGTGACTTCAGACAAGTCATATGATCAGACGAGTCTCAAACAGTCACCATCAGAGAAGTCCAAACTGCAGAGAAGATGACTGTACATCAGCCAACTTGACTTATAAAGAGATCAGCCAAGTACTCGTTATAGCTCAAAAAAATATGTACATATTTTATCCTGATTTGCTGGATTTGCAGTAAGTAGTAACATATTTATAAGTAGTTAACGAGCTTCTCGTTAAAAGCTTGTGTGCGATTCGACTCGATATTGTTCGATAGAAGCTTGTGTCGGCTCGATTTATTAACGAGCTCGAGCTCGAACACGATTTTTATTCGGTAAGGAAGCTCGGCTTGGCAGAAGAAAAATTAAAACTCGGCTCGGTTCGATCAAAGCTCAGCTGGGCTCAGTTCGTTTACAAGCCTAGTCCTAAAGAAACAAAAACAAACCTCAGTACCATCGAAAAAAAACAGTTCTTGCTCTGCCCCCCAACACCAAAAAGAAAGAATTTTTTTGGGGGCCAAATGCAAAAAAAAAAAATCCATCATTTTTTTCTCGTCACGGTATATGTGCATGAAGTTCAATCAGGCCCGGCCCTGGCCCATGGCTGTGATGGCTTTGGCCATGGGCAGCAGGAACATAGGGGCATCATTGTTTTCAAGCCCAGATATTAGTATAGTGTATTATTAGGTCTTCATTCCAGTCCCAATTTTTTTTTGACCGCTTCAGCCCATATGCGGAATCGCGGATATGCCCATAGCTTAATTACCCTTCACGAATCACAGAATCATCAAATCAATCTCTCACGATTCTGAAAATCCGATTCATCATATTCATCGATTGATGCTCTTTCTCATCTGCAGCCCTAAATCGATTCGTGTTCTCAATTTCTTATCGATTTCTCGTTGCTTGATTTGTGTCCCTAAGTCTAAGTCTATTGCTGCTCACCTCACGGCTGTATGAGGTTGTTTGCGGTCGCCGGTCGATTGCATTTGTTGCTGCTGCTCACGGCTGTTTTGAGGTAGGTTGTTTGATGTCGATTGCAGCCCTAATTCGATTGGTATTATCATTTTTTTCTTCTGCTCGTCTAGGAGAAAAGTCGTCCTCTTCCCCTCGATCGGTATTATCTTGACTTTTTGATGTTGTTGTTTCATTTTTGCATCACTGCCTGTTTGTAGAATTGCTGCAGATCCTTGACGTCTGTTTGTGCTTGATCCTTGACAATAGCTTAGGGTCGGACAGCTGTTTCCTGTTGGAGGTTACAGGTGTTTTCTATCCTTTTATTAAATAGTAGATATTTGTTTCCATATTTTAGATATATTTCCTAGATCACAACAATCGGGTGCTCAAAAGAAAAAAAGAAAAAAAAGACAAATAGAAATCGATAAATCTATGCAAGGATCTATGCGTAAGTTTCTTGTTAGACCATCAAACATATCTGAAAATTCGGTTGAACATCCTATTGAAAATCCGGTTGAGCATCCAGTTGAAAATGATTTTGCTAGTGATGATAATGAAAAATTTGATATGATAATATTGATAATGCTTGCGATGATAATAATGATAATGCTCGTGATTGTAAAAATCCTCTTGTTGATGATATTGATGTCAATATATTTGATCCTAGAGTTTCAGATGGATTGAATTCAAAAATAAAAGACTTGCTTATTGAAAAGGGGCCAATTAGGGAAACTAACATCGTATTTCCAAAAGATAATATAGTTAGACATTTCTCTTCTGAATATTATGTTCATAAATTAAGAAATGGTGATTGCTATGATAGAAAATGGTTGGTTTATTCTAAAGAGTTAGATAAAGTCTTTTGTTTTTGTTGTAAGCTTTTCAAAGATGGTCGATCAAAAAGTTAATTAGCAAGTGATGGTTTAAATTGTTGGAAACAGCTTGGTCAAAGACTAAACATTCATGAGAATAGTACACAACATATGACTAATTTTAGTATCCGGCATGGGGATGAGCCGCCTAGCTTGACTAGGTTCCAAACCCCTTTCAAAAATTTCATTTGCGTAATAAAGGGGCATTTTTCTAGCCTTTCGCCATGGGCATCCTGAACCTCAGGACCGGCCCTGAGTTCAATATGCATTTTTTTTTCTTTTTTTGGGGGGTGGGGAAAAGAAAAAAAAGATTTGGACTTTACGCTTCGAGCCTATTAATTTGGTAGGCAGTATGACGGTGGTAACATTTTTTTCTCTGGTTAGAATCGGAGACACTAGGGTGGTCGCCGCCGCTTGGGCCACCACCACTGTAATACCCGAGATTTCTGTTATGTAATTGGAACTTACAATATTGTAATGATTGTACTTTTGTCTGAGTACTATTCTCCGTATTTCATAATCCGATGTTGTCGAGCGTTTAATTTCGTGGTTGTGATTTAAAGATTGTAAATCTGCGCATGTAGTGCACGCTATCGGCTATGTTTAGCGTGCGCTAACGTGGATTCATAGCGCACGCTACTGAGGGTCATTAGCGCACGCTATGCGTGGTCAATTTGATTGGGACGTGCGGTAAGTGAGATCTGGCCGGGGGACCCCTGTCGGATCGTGTCGGGATGTACCTGGACGGCTTTCGGGGAAAAGCCGAGTCAACGCCTTAGCGCACGCTATAGGTATATGCGTAGCGCACGCTAAGTGCCGAGTACAGTTTAGTCAGTGAGCCGTTAGCGCATGCTACGAACAGGGTCTAGCGCGCGCTAATAGCCATTTATTATAAATAGGACAGCATCCTATTCGTGATTTCAGTTCTCTCTACTTCCATTACCCGAATTCCTACACTTAGAACATAACTTCCTCCATCCTAAACACTTCATATCAACACCCTAGTTCGTGATTGAAGATCGTATATCATTGGAGAGTGCTGTTCAAGCGTTCGGTGTTGGATTGCTTCAATTTCTTCCGTGTTCTTCATTACCTTGAGGTAGGTGATTCTTCACCAATACTAGTAGTGTTCTATAGGATGTTGATCATGTTCATTTAGTCAGTTAGATTCGTTATTAGTCGTACATCGTGTGTTAGAAGGATGTTTTCGACTTTTCGACACTTATTCATCATATGATCCATTGAACCTTTTAGTATGAGGATTCCTAAGCATGTTATGTATCTTCCAAACCAATCGACCAGTATGTGAAGATTTCCTAGTTTGTATGTTTTACGTAAGGAATCATATGTTTTGGAACTTGGAATAATCGGAACTTAGAATATTTCTTGAAGATCGAAGATAAGATTTAATGTTGAGTTGATTATCCGTATAATTGTACCTCATGATCATGGAACTTCCACAAACCTTATTAGCATGACATGCTTGAGGATGAATTGTTGTATCATCATAGAATTCATGAATTCACCACCTTTCAACCCAGTTTTTCCGTTAGCAGTATTCTGCCATGCAAGGGTAGCGCACGCTAACATATGTGAGTTAACGTGCGCTATCGGGGTTCAGTTAGCGCACGATACGTACGTAGCGTACGTTATGTATCGGCGATTCAAAGCGCCGATTCGTAACTAGCGCGTGCTAGTCTTACGATAGCGTCGCTAACAGCTGCCTTAGCGCCGCGTTACGTAAATGCGTAAGCGCCGCGCATTGGTTATTTTGTGCTTTTCGGCCGTAAACCGAATTGTTAGGCCATCGTTCGACTTGAGATTATTTGTATATCGTTCCTTTTGTTAAGGTTCGAGCTTGTTACGTTGATCGAAGGAGGCGGCCTTCGAGTGTGTCGAGATCATTGAAGTGTTTCGTCCTTGCCATTTTCGAGGCAAGTATCATATGTCGAGTTCGATTTATCATGCTTGTGGTTTTGTTCATATTGTTGAATATGAGATGTATTTCTGAAAATTCTCATGATATTCGTTGTTATTTGTTCGTATGGATGAACATATTGAAATGCATATGTGTATGCATAATTGATTGATTATGGTATAAATGATCCGAGGGGATCATGAGGATCTATGCTGAGGGCGCTGGATCGAACGTCCACCATGCGTTGGTCCGACGGGATCATCATGGGGATCTATGCTGAGGGCGCTGGATCGTTGGACGGGTTTTCCACCATGCGTTGGTCCGACGGGATCATCATGGGGATCTATGCTGAGGGCGCTGGATCGCTGGATTACCTTGTATTGTGTTGATGGAATCGTGAGGATTCGCATTGTTGGATTCCGGTGGCGGAAGTCCGTTTTGCATGTTTTATGAGGCATTGATGATTTATTGTATGATGATACTTGTACTAGCATTGTTTTGCTAACCCCTTCGGGGGTGGACATTGTTTTGATGTTCAGGTAGCCGAGGAGCGGGGAGGCAACCACAGTACCGACAGGATGATGAAATGGCTCAGTGATGTGATTGATGTTAGTGTTATTGTGATTTGTCTTCTTGGTTCGTAACGTATTCGAGTACGTCTGTTTTAATAAGGTTATTCGATATGGTTGTATAAGTTAACTCATTTGATCGGTTGAATCAAATCTGTATTTGAACTTCAGTTGTTCGATTGTATTGTTTTTACACTTCTTTTAAAATTAGCCTTGTAAATCCTTATCTAAAGGGTTTACGGCGCTGTAATTATTCCGAATATCTCGGGGTGTTACAGAATATGGTATCGGAGCTAAGATTTATGGATATCTTGGCAATCGAATCGATTGGGTGCATTTACGTTATTGATTGTTGGTCGCTCGTAACATCACCGATGAGCCAAAGATCGTATGGACTGTGGTTGTAAGTTTCCTAATCTCGAATACTACTGTTTTATTTAATTCATGTCTTGTAAACATTGATGGATGTACTTTGAGAAAGTTTGCCCTGGATATTGAGTATTTATGTTTACAGTATGTTGAGAGGAGGTCGTGGACGCGGACGCGGTCGTGGACGCGGACGTGGAAATGCGAGGCAAGAAGAGTCGGTATCTACCCCAGAGATAGCCACTAGTCGAACGGATTCACATTCCGGGGGACACCAGGGATCGGCAAATAATAATGCAGATCCTAACATGCCGGGAGTGCTTCAGCAGGTGGTTGCCCAGATAAACCAGTTTGCTCAAGTTGTGGATCGCATGCAGACGGCGATGGGACAGCAGCATAACGTGGAAAATCGAGGAGATAGATGGCTTACCGAAGTGATTAAATTGCACCCTCCGAAATTTGACGGCTCTGCCGAGACGCTTTCTTGGGATCACTGGCTGAAAGAATTAGAAAAGATTTTTGCAGGGATTAACTGTCCCAACGATAGGAAGGTTCCGGTCGCCCAGTATCTTTTGACCGGGGAGGCTTTCGACTGGTGGGAGGCCATTCGACCGGAGGAGCACAATGTTGACTAGACGGAATTCAAATTGATGATGGAGGCGCAGTATTGTCCTCGTCCAGTTAGAGAAGCCCGAGTTCGGGAGTTTTTCTCACCACAAAATTTGGAAGCATCTGTGACGGACGTGATTAAGACTTTTAATCACCAGCTGACTTATGTACGCCATTTGGTCAGGACCGAGGCGGAGAAGATTTTTCATTTTGACATGCGAATGAAGCCGGAAATTCAGCAGTATATGTCCGGATTTGATTGTACCACCTTGCGACATGATCGTGACAAGGCGTTGGCCTATGATATGAAGGAGGCGGCAGAGAGAAATCGACGGAAGCAAAGAAGCGAAGGTGTCGGCAACTTCACGGAGGATAAGAGTAGCGGGCCTCGCAGGGTCGATCCTCTTTTCATTCATCCAGAGACCTCCGCATCCTTCTCGAGGTGGAAAGAAGTTCGGCAGCACCAAGCTGTTTGAGACGCGAGGAAGAAGTGTTATAAGCGTGGCAAGCAGGACATGTTCGACGTGATTGTTTCGCGCTACTGTGACTGCTTCGAGTGGGGACAGGAAGGACATCGCGCAACATTTTGTGGGAATGCGACCCGATCTTTTGGTACTCGCACTCCAGCTCCAGTTCCGAAGGAGACGAGTGTGAACCAGACGCAGTAGAGTGGATTTCAGCAGCAGAACGCTGGGAAGAGAGAGACATCCAGTGCTGGGTCCGTTCCTCCGCGCCAGTACGAAATGAGGAAATCGGAGGATCAGAACACAGCTGTTGCATCAGGTACGATTCAGATGCTTTTGCAACCAGTTAGTGTCTTGTTCGATTCGGGAGCCACGCATTCTTTTATATCTTTGAAATGTATTAATCGTTTGAAAATCTCGTGCTTGTATAATTGTGAACCTTATGTTGTGGGATTACCGAGCGGAGAGAAAATTGTGGGAACCCTAGAAGCTAGGGATTTCCCAGTATCTATAGAAGGAAGAGATTGGCCACTGAATCTTATTGTAGTTGACATCTACGGTGACGATTTAATTCTCGGAGATGATTGGCTCAACCGTTATGGAGTGTCTTTGAATTACGAGAGAGAGTCATTTCCATCATTGCGATGACGGATCGAACACTTATTCCGAGGATGGAGACCGGAAGCTCGGAAAATTGATCAAGGCAATGAAAGTGAAATTATCGCAGGGATGTCACGGACTTTGGTGCTATGCCATGAGGAAAGAGGAAGGAGTAGAGCTCTCGTCTATTTCAGTTGTGAATGAGTTCTCAGATGTATTTCCTGATGAACTACCTGGGTTACCTCCGCAGAGGGGAGTGGAATTCACTATCGAGTTAGAGCCTGGAGCAGCTCCTATTTCCAGAGCACCATACCGCATGGCGCCAACCGAGATGTATGAACTCAAGAAGCAACTAGAGGAATTGTTACAGAAGGGCTATATCCAACCTAGTGTTTCTCCTTGGGGAGCGCCCGTTCTCTTTGTCCGGAAGAAAGACGGATCCCTCCGACTGTGTATTGATTACAGGGAGCTCAACAAGATGACGATCAAGAATAAGTATCCTATACCTCGGATCGACGACTTGTTTGATCAACTGCAAGGAGCAAGGGTATTCTCGAAGATTGACTTGCGATTAGGATACCACCAGTTGAGAATTAAGGAGTCGGATATACCGAAATCTGCTTTCGGATCCCGGTACTGGCATTATGAATTTGTAGTAATGCCATTTGGACTTACCAATGCTCCTGCGGTATTCATGCAATTGATGAATCGGGTATTCTTGGAATACTTGGATAAATTTGTGGTCGTCTTCATTGACGACATCCTGATATATTCGAGGGACGCAGAGGAACATGCTGAACATTTACATGTGGTTTTGAGCACCTTGAGGAAGGAACAGTTGTATGCAAAACTTTCGAAATGCGAGTTCTGGCTTAAGGAAGTAACCTTCCTTGGGCATGTGATATCAGCCGACGGAGTTCAGGTGGACCCGAAGAAAGTCGAAGCAATCTTGGATTGGGAAGCTCCTAAAAACGTGAAAGAAGTCTGAAGCTTCTTAGGACTTGCTGGATATTATCGCCGCTTTGTAGAGGGATTTTCCAAAATTGCTCGTCCGCTCACCCAGCTGTTACAGAAAACTCAAAGGTTCATGTGGAATGAGAAGTGCCAGGCTGGTTTTGACGAACTTAAGAGGAGGCTGACGACAGCACCTATATTAGCACTGCCAGAGGGAACTGACAGATTCATGGTATACAGCGACGCTTCGAATCAGGGTCTGGGTTGTGTATTGATGCAGAAGGATAAAGTGATTGCTTATGCTTCTCGGCAATTGAAACCGTATGAGGTTAATTACCCGACTCATGATCTGGAGTTAGCAGCTGTAGTCTTTGCACTAAAAATTTGGCGACATTATTTGTACGGCACTCATTGTCAGATCTTTACAGATCATAAGAGCCTCAAGTACATTTTCAGTCAGAAAGAATTAAACATGAGGCAGAGAAGGTGGCTGGAATTGATCAAGGATTACGACTTGGAGATTCTCTACCATCCGGGGAAAGCAACCGTAGTAGCCGATGCCTTGAGCCGAAAACCTGTTTCTCTTCGAGTGTTGGAAGCACTTACGTCCCAAACCAGTATTCAACGAGAACTGATCCGCGAGGGGATTGAGGTATGGGCACCAGGAATCCAAGGGCAACTTTATGTGATGGAACTAACTTCATCATTAGTCGAGGAGATCAAGTCTAAACAATTGAACGATTCTCTGATCCTTCGATTATATGACGAAGTAAAGAAAGGAAAAGCCCCAGGATTCGTGATACAAGACGATGGGGTTCTGAGATTTCAGAGTCGACTTTGCGTTCCCGAGGATGATGATTTGAGACGGACAATTTTAAAGGAAGCTCATAGCGCGCCCTATTCTATTCACCCAGGCAGTAGTAAGATGTATAAAGATTTAAAGCAAAACTTCTGGTGGGGGAATATGAAGAAGGACGAGCGAGCACGTTTCGAAGTGTTTGACTTGTCAGCAGGTTAAGATTGAACATCAACGACCTGCCGGAATGTTAAAACCGCTTCCGATCCCTGAGTGGAAGTGGGAGGATATCTCGATGGACTTCATTACTAGTATGCCAAGGACTAGAACGGGAATGAACATGATTTGGGTTGTAGTTGATCGACTAACCAAATCGGCTCATTTCCTGGGAATTAAAGATACATGGGGACCCGAGAGATTGGCACGAATATTTATTGCGGAGATAGTGAGATTGCATGGGACGCCGAGGACCATTATTTCAGATCGAGATGGTCGCTTCGTGTCACACTTCTGGAAAGCAGTTCATAAGGCTTTGGGGACTGAGCTCAATTTTAGTACAGCTTATCATCCCCAAACGGACGGTCAGTCCGAAAGGACTATTCAAACAGTAGAAGACATGCTTAGAGCTTGTGCCTTGGATTGGTCAACTAATTGGGAGGTCCATTTGCCATTAGTTGAATTCACCTACAATAACAGTTGGCATGCTTCAATTAAGATGGCACCATTTGAAGCTTTATACGGGAGAAGATGCCGATCACCCCTATGTTGGGATGATTCTTCGGATTTGATCGGGACGGAACTGCATTGATTATTCGGACTCAAGAGAAGATAGCTTTGATTCGAGAGAGCGCTGATCGCCCAGAGTCGACAGAAGTCTTATGCAGATGTACGTCGTCGCCCTCTAGAGTTCGACGCTGGGGACCATGTACTATTGAAGGTGTCTCATACACGAGGGATTTTCCGTTTTGGGAGGAGAGGCAAGCTTAGTCCGAGATATATCGGACCATTCGATATCCTCGAGAGAGTGGGAGATTTAGCATACAGGTTGGCCTTACCGCCATCGCTGAGTCACGTTCACAATGTGTTTCACGTATCCCAATTGCGGAAGTATGTACCAGACCCTAGTCACGTCATTGATTTCGACGAGATCGAGATAGCTAATGATGGCACATTCGAAGAGAGACCAATCAAGATACTTGAGAGCCGGGTCAAACAATTGAGGAATAAACCAATACACTTGGTTAAAGTACAATGGTCACGACATGGAGTCGAAGAGGCCACTTGGGAAACGGAGGACAGTATGAAGACTAGATATCCGGAGTTGTTTTCATCTTAAGTTTCGGGACGAAACTTCTTTTTAGGGAGGAAGGATGTAATACCCGAGATTTCTGTTATGTAATTGGAACTTGCAATATTGTAATGATTGTACTTTTGTCTGAGTACTATTCTCCGTATTTCATAATCCGATGTTGTCGAGCGTTTAATTCCGTGGTTGTGATTTAAAGTTTGTAAATCTGCGCATGTAGCGCACGCTATCGGCTATGTTTAGCGTGCGCTAACGTGGATTCATAGCGCACGCTACTGAGGGTCATTAGCGCACGCTATGCGTGGTCAATTTGATTGGGACGTGCGGTAGGTGAGATCTGGCCAGGGGACCCCTGTCGGATCGTGTCGGGATGTACCTGGACGGCTTTCGGGGAAAAGCCGAGTCAACGCCTTAGCGCACGCTACAGGTATATGCGTAGCGCACGCTAAGTGCCCAGTACAGTTTAGTCAGTGAGCCGTTAGCGCACGCTACGAACAGGGTCTAGCGCGCGCTAATAGCCATTTATTATAAATAGGACAGCATCCTATTCGTGATTTCAGTTCTCTCTACTTCCATTACCCGAATTCCTACACTTAGAACATAACTTCTTCCATCCTAAACACTTCATATCAACACCCTAGTTCGTGATTGAAGATCGTATATCATTGGAGAGTGGTGTTCAAGCGTTCGGTGTTGGATTGCTTCAATTTCTTCCGTGTTCTTCATTACCTTGAGGTAGGTGATTCTTCACCAATACTAGTAGTGTTCTATAGGATGTTGATCATGTTCATTTAGTCAGTTAGATTCGTTATTAGTCGTACATCGTGTGTTAGAAGGATGTTTTCGACTTTTCGACACTTATTCATCATATGATCCATTGAACCTTTTAGTATGAGGATTCCTAAGCATGTTATGTATCTTCCAAACCAATCGACCAGTATGTGAAAATTTCCTAGTTCGTATGTTTTACGTAAGGAATCATATGTTTTGGAACTTGGAATAATCGGAACTTAGAATATTTCTTGAAGATCGAAGATAAGATTCAATGTTGAGTTGATTATCCGTATAATTGTACCTCATGATCATGGAACTTCCACAAACCTTATTAGCATGACATGCTTGAGGATGACTTGTTGTATCATCATATTATTCATGAATTCACCACCTTTCAACCCAGTTTTTCCGTTAGCAGTATTCTGCCATGCAAGGGTAGCGCACGCTAACATATGTGAGTTAACGTGCGCTATCGGGATTCAGTTAGCGCACGATACGTACGTAGCGTACGTTATGTATCGGCCGGTTCAAACTGTCAGTTCGTAACTAGCGCGCGCTAGTCTTACACGATAGCGTACGCTAACAGGCCTGCTTAGCGCACGTTACGTAGAGTACGTAGCGCACGCTAAGCAGTCCAGGCATATTGGTTATTTTGAGCTTTTCGGCCGTAGACCGAATTGTTAGGCCATCGTTCGACTTGAGATGATTTGTATATCGTTCCTTTTGTTAAGGTTCGAGCTTGTTATGTTGATCGAAGGAGGCGGCCTTCGAGTGTGTCGAGATCATTGAAGTGTTTCGTCCTTGCCATTTTCGAGGCAAGTATCATATGTCGAGTTCGATTTATCATGCTTGTGGTTTTGTTCATATTGTTGAATATGAGATGTATTTCTGAAAATATATTCGTTGTTATTTGTTCGTATGGATGAACATATTGAAATGCATATGTGTATGCATAATTGATTGATTATGGTATAAATGATCCGAGGGGATCATGAGGATCTATGCTGAGGGCGCTGGATCGAACGTCCACCATGCGTTGGTCCGACGGGATCATCATGGGGATCTATCTTTGGCGCCGGATCGTTGGACGGGTTTTCCACCATGCGTTGGTCCGACGGGATCATCATGGGGATCTATCTTTGAGGGCGCCGGATCGCTGGATTACCTTGTATTGTGTTGATGGAATCGTGAGGATTCGCATCGTTGGATTCCGTGGCGGAAGTGCTTTGCATGTTTTATGAGGCATTGATGATTTATTGTATGATGATACTTGTACTAGCATTGTTTTGCTAACCCCTTCGGGGGTGGACATTGTTTTGATGTTCAGGTAGCCGAGGAGCGGGGAGGCAACCACAGTACCGACAGGATGATGAAATGGCTCAGTGATGTGATTGATGTTAGTGTTATTGTGATTTGTCTTCTTGGTTCGTAACGTATTCGAGTACGTCTGTTTTAATAAGGTTATTCGATATGGTTGTATAAGTTAACTCATTTGATCGGTTGAATCAAATCTGTATTTGAACTTCAGTTGTTCGATTGTATTGTTTTTACACTTCTTTTAAAATTAGCCTTGTAAATCCTTATCTAAAGGGTTTACGGCGCTGTAATTATTCCGAATATCTCGGGGTGTTACAACCACCACCACCGCCGCTGAAGTCCATTGTGACAAATGACTATTTTATTTACCAGAGGCCTTAGAAAAGAGAAAGAGGCGCTCTGGTGTATGTACTAATAATGCTGCATTGTAATTACTGTATTCAAGAAACTCTCCAAGATTGAAAGCTATTCCCATAATATAACTGTAATAACTACGCTTGCTATACTGCGTTCTGTTATTTTTTTTCATCTGCATTTAACAGGAGGACAACGATTATTGACCCGTTTCAACGCTGACGATATCGACCTACACAACTGAATACCTATTCATGTTCTATTCGCCGAAATAAAAAATATTTATACGGAATTTGATTTCGAAAAAATTCCTAACCGTATATCCTACAACGAGAACACATACAGAGCCACACAATCCAGGCCAAAAAAACTCATGGAATCACTTAAAAATCATACAAGTTACCAAAAAAAAAAGCAACAAAAACGTATTATGTTGCAGCAATCTGCAAACAACAACAACAACAACAACATCTAAGCCTGAGTCCCAAAATGATTTGGGGTCGGCTAACATGAATCAAACTTTGGAACCGTCAATGATCGTTACATAAATAACATAAAAGGAAAAAAAAGAGGGAAAAAAGGAGAGGAAAAAAAATCAGTCATCGCAAGATAAAATCCTATATATCAACCTTTTAATACCGATTCATGCAGAATGCATACCTGTTGCATTTAAGTTTATGAAACGCCTCACCAGCAAGCGAAAACGTCTACGAACTCAAGAACTTTCTGCCATAGAACATGCAAGTTTAAGTTTGCATATCAAAGCAAAAAGAGGGCAAAACTTTCATGGAATTGAAAATAAGAAGGGAGAGGAAGGGAGTAGGGCATGTTTTCTAGCAGGATAAGAATAAGCAGATGACAATCGAAACCCTAAATCGAACCAGGCAACACAAA
>CM065812.1:156144615-156584615 GCA_033398695.1 Orobanche coerulescens | reverse complement strand
CAGAGGAAGCATATGAACTGATTGAGGAGATGTCCATGAATAGCTATCAATGGCCTACCGAGAGGACTAATGTTCGTAGAGTGGCTGAAGTTTCAGACTCGGATCCTATAAAGGCTTTAACTGCACAAATGTCGATTTTGACCAACCATTTGAGAGCTCTGACGAAGAGTGCAAATGAAAAAATAACTCCAAAAGGAAGTGCACCACCACCGGACTCATTGGAGGAAGCTCATAACATCAATAACCATAATTTCAATAACTATCGAAATAATCCTCATCCGGGGTTTTATCATCCTTCAAATAGGAATCACGAGAATCTTAGTTACGGGAATTTGAGAAATGTGTTGCAACCACCGACGAGATTTAAAGTGTCGAATGGTGAGGTGATATAAGAGTCCAAGCCAAATTCTAATCTAGATAATATTTTGGCTACTTTTATGATGGAAACAAAAAGTCGGTTTACCCGAGATGAAGAAAAGCTTGATCGGATTGAAAATCATGTGACTCAATTAGCAACCACTGTTGGATCTCAAATGAAAAATCTAGAAATGCAAATCGGTCAATTGGCTAAGATCGTAGGAAGCCAACATCAAAAGCGCCAATTTCCAAGCAACACCGAGGAGAACCTAAAAGCACAATGCAATGCTATTTTTTTCGTATACTGTGAATGAAGAGCTACCGGAATCGGAAAATGAAGATGAAGATGCAATCGTGTCGTCTAATAAAGCTGATTTGATAATTTCCATTAATGAGGTGAAGGATCGGTCCGATATTGAGCATATTGAGGAGAAGAAAAATTTTGAGGTTTTCGTGCAAGCCATGGTGTCAAAGAAAAAAGAATTAGAGCGCCTACCGCAAAAGCTTAAGGATCCAGTGAGTTTTTCAATTAATTGCTCTATTTCTGGATATTCATTAAAAGATGTATTTTGTGATCATGGTTCAAGTGTTAATATATTATCTTTATCTATTTTCACGACACTTGAATTAGGAGAATTGAGGCCATCTCCAGTGCATTTACACTTCTTAGACCAATCTTTGGCGTACTCAAGGGGAATAGTGCAGAACGTGATTATAAAGATTGATAAATTTGCCATCCCCATTGATTTTATAGTGCTTGATGATAAGAGGAAGAAAGAGGGTCTAGTAATACTTGGACGCCCGTTTTTAGCCACTGCACGAGCATTAATTGATGTAGATCAAGGAGAATTAACGATTAGGATGAATGGTGAAAATGTTGTATTTTTGATGATCTCTGGATTTGATGGATTGACAAATGAGAAACCTCTTGATAATATTGTACGTAAACAGGATTGTAAGAGATCGTCGAATGATCCAGGATGAAGGAAACATGCGTCTGGCTGAAGATGTTAAATTTAGCGCTGGTTGGGAGGCAACCCAATGCTTGCGTCCGGCTGAAGACGTTAAACTTAGCGCTAATTGGGAGGCAACCCAATAATTCTTTTTAGTTTTCTTCTTTTTCCCACTTTATTTTTATTTTTACTTGATGTAGAACTGACTGGTTTAACTGTTGGGGTGTTCAATTCGCAGGAAAAAGACCCGAAGATCAAAAATGCACTTTCCAAGCCTATATGACACGGGTCGTGTCAATTGACACGATCGGGTCAGGCAGGCAGTGTTTTTCTCAATTTTTACGCAGGTGTGACACGGGCCGTGTCATATGACACGGTCGGGTCAGGCATCCAGGCGTTTTTCAGATTCTGGGTAAGTACGACACGGGCCGTGTCATTTGACACGGCCAGGTCAGGTGGACATAACATTTTTTTTAAACGAACGGAGAAGGTATGACACGGGCCGTGTCGATCGGGAGTATATATACGCAACTCGACCGTGCGCTATTCATCTTCTTCCCCAAAATTTTATTCTCCCTTCTCCTTCCCCATTTCTGAAAACCCTAACACCCATACCCTTACAATCCGTCAAAAATCAAGAAAAATTGTGCTAAATCAAGCAAAGTAACAAGATTTCTATCATTTTCCACAATCATAGAGCTTCGTAGCAGTCGAAATCGGACGAAATCATCCTCTCTTGCTCGCAATTTTTTCAATTTTTTCACTTTACTCCGAATTTGAGGTATGTTTTTCGATTCTGAATGATTAATTCTTGTTTATAATCATCCTAAGATTGTGTGAATTATGATTTATTGAACTATTTAGGGTTCTTGTATCGATATTTTTTTGGGAATTTTTCGTGAATATTGATGTGGTAAAATTTTGGTCGCGATTTTCTTGAATTACATGTTGAAATTATGTGTTGGGTGATTGAATTACGTGTTTGAAATTCTTGTCTTCAAGGGATGTTATATACAATGATGATTAGTGTGTTAAATTTTACACGTGGGTATTTTCGAAGAAACAATTATTTTGGAGTAAATGTGCAATTGGTAATAAGTTTGGGGGAGAATATATCATCGAAAATTTTGACCTTGAATTTTTTTTTTTGAAACAAATGATAATTGATGAATTTCTTGCAGAGAAATGGCCAGAGGTCGGGGATGAGGAAATGCCCAATAGGGACGTGGTGCGGCTCAACAACGAGAATGACCGACAACAGAAATAGAGCAACCAGCAAGAATGCCGGCCCAAGGGGCTGTTGAGATGTCGGAAACTTATGGAATTGAACTTCCGCCGAGCCGATTAGCACGTTGGGAGATGTTGGGGCAGAAAAAAAATGCTCCCAACTAGATGGCCGGACGATGAGTGCATGACAGCCATGGGTATAAAAGATGACGTGATGAGGCTGCTAGAAAGGATACATTGGAAGTGGATGATGACACAACATTGGCCAACCTACAGATGCCTCACTCTGGAATCCCTAAGCATGCTAACGGTTAAAAGAGATCTAATCACTAATGAGCCAATCGCTTTAGAATTCTGCCTGAACAATGCGAACCAAAAGCTATCTCCAAGGGATCTAGAAGTTATATATGACATACAAAAGTACGGAGAATACCGAATAAATAGGTTCGAGTGTGAAACCTATTGGAGAGCTATGGTGGAGTATCCGGGATGCGAGGCACATCCTTACATTCCAAAGTCGGCCAAAGGATCCTATATTCGCAATCCAATACTCCGATATCTACACAAAGTAATTGCGAGCACTATCTTTGGGCGAAAAGAAACAGGGCCGATCACCCAGCGAGAGTTGTACGTTCTATCTCACATGCTCGACGGGATGGATCCAGCAACCGGGGCTATATTAATGGATCATTTTGAGGATGTTGCTACTAAACCGAGAGGGGAGATTTGGATAGGGGGTTTAATTACCCCTATCGCACTTCATTTTGATATATCACTGGACCACCGAACTCCCCTTCCAGGAAATATGCTCCTATCTTTGTCAGTGATGAAATTGATGAATATCCTGGACTACGACTCGCATACTATATTCCTCCAAAATGACGGTGATCATTTACTCCTCCCGAATACACCTCTGACGACGATTGATAGTATTCAGGATTTAGCGAGCAGAAAAGTAAGGAAAAACGGAGTCAAAACGGACCAACATAGACTCGGCCGTGTCATTTGACATGGTCCATGTCACTAGCTCGGTCGTGTCAACTGACACGGCCAGGTTCCTTGTCCAGAACCTTTTGCTGTTTCTAGAGCACTATGACATGGGCCGTGTCATATGACACGGGCCGTGTCACTTTTCGGTAGAAAATCAATTTTTGACATTTTTGCAAGATTTGAACAAGAATATGTGGCTTCTTGGGGTTGATAAAAGTCCTTGGATCATGAAAAAGAAAGGAGATTCTGGTTTGGAGAGATTTAAGGAGTTGGTAAGGGAAGAAAAACAAGAGATTTAAGAGCAAACTTACCAAAAGAAGGAGATTTTGAAGGAACCAAGGAAGGCAAACCAAGAAAGATATGGAGGCTTGATCCTAATCTACTCAAGTCACCATCCGAGTTTTATCTTCTCCCTATCTTTTACTCATTTTGTTGTTTCATTTAGCATGAACATGATGAACATGATATTTATTGAGATTTCTTTTATTACCATGTCCGGCTAAACTTGTTAGATTCTGGGTATGGGAGTACGTTGATTCATGTTGTTTTTGAGGGATTGATGATAATATATATCTAGTGTGATTTTTTTATCAAATGCTTGTTTTTAATTCATATTAGAACACTTGATCAATGTTTTTACATGTTTAACTTAATTGCTCATAATTCGAGAGCAGAGAACATTAATAGGTTTCGAGTATTTGATATAGTAAATTACGAGATTGAGAAATAGGTGATTAACTATGATGATATTTAATCTTATAAACATTTTGGATTTAGATAATTTATAATAGACGGAGACGTTGTTACAGGTTGTTTAATCGAAGTTTTATTACATCTCGAGAGGGACTTTAGAATATTGTTGTGATTATTATTTTGGAAACGCACTTAGAACCCTTCGACATCAATCCCGACTAAACTCAGTGATCAACGGAAATCTAGCCTTGGAATCTATCTTTCTAAACTCTTTAACTTCTCTTGAATTATGATATTTTCATTTGGATTAATATATCGTCATCATTTTATTTTATTTCTTTAACCATCCATTCACCTTTCGATCGTCTAGATAAATCCAGAATGATTATAATCTTCTACTCAACACAATAAAAATATTTAGTCTCTGTGAAATACGACCTTGCTCGCCACTTTCTACATTTACTCCGTACACTTGTGGATTGTTTAAAATTATAGCGAATAGGTACTTGGCATTGTAAAGAAGAACCAAATGAGTACCTTCTATAAGCCATTGAATAGGCTAAGTTTTATCAAGAGTTAATTAGTAGAAAATCGTCTAAGTATAGAACTGCCAAAATATTAGATAAGTCATCAGGTGAGTTCTTTATCAGTCGAGTTTTGGTCAACAGGAATATCAGAGAGGTTAGACCAAAACACTGTAGCAGCCGAGGTGCAGACAAGTTATCATCAGGCGAGATAACTTTAGCCGAGTTCTGGTTAACTCAACAGATCAGAGAACGTTGACCACAGGCGAGATACAATCAGTCAACATATCAGGCGAGTTCTGGTCAACAGAGTATTTCAGAGAAGTTTGTCCGCATACGACTTATTATCAGAGAAGGTCTGGTCAACACAAAACATCAGCTGAGATGAGATACCATCAGACAAGTTATCAGGCAACATTCGGTCAAAGTAAACATCAGCTGTAGGTTGACTACAGACGAGTTCTTTATTAGATAAGGTTTTCGGTCAAACAGAATATCAGAGGAGTTTGACCAAACTTATTCTACAGCCAAGTATACGTATCAGATAAGAAGCTCAGTCCACGTCAGCAAGGGCATTGAAAGTCAACAATAATGGAAAGATATACAGACGTAAATTCAAGGAGACAAAGTGAATCATTCTCATAAGTTATGGAATAATTTATTCCTAGAGATCGGCGCCAGGAAGACTTATGAATATAGTAATCAAGAAAAGCGGCGCAACAGAAAGATTCTTCAAACAGACATATTTGAAGAAAGGGAATCAAGCCATGCAAAAAGATGAACATATAAACAAATAAGTCAACTCTCCAACGGACGAATTTGTTACAATGGATGCAACGTCTATGAAGAAGCTCAATATTCGTACTATAAGTATCTGAAGACAGAATGGCAAAAGTATGATGCGAACAACATTTACAAGCGAACAAAGCATTCAAGCAATCTAAGCAAAAAGCGAACTACATGAAGAGCAAGGTTTCCAAAGTTCATATACTGAGAAGCTCTTGAGTTGGAGAAGACAACACTTTTGTCTTAAAAGTTTGAGTACGGGGTACTTCTGTGAACGAGGTTTTCAGAAGTTTCGAGACTGATAATGCATCCATGGGTTTTTGATTGGAAGGTGATAGACAGCTTCCGAGTTGTTGAGGCATCCACGGGTTTTCAATCAGGAGGTGCTAGGCAGTCAAGGGAGTTGCAACAGCCACGAGTTTCCACTGGTTGGAAGCTGTTGTAAATGGGCAATTTACTTTAACATTTATCACTAGTTTATAGTTATAGTGAATTACTCTCCAACTTGTTTCGAAAAAAAGGGACTAGTAGAGGATTACCCCACTTCTGAAACCACTATAAGTGCATGTGCGTTTTACTGCATTTCATCATATTTACCTGCTGCATTCATATTTACTGTTTCATATTGCAGTCAACTGTCTTCCACATAACTTAGTTTTACAGTTGACATAAGTCACCTGCAGATGACATAAGTCACCTACATTGTCATCAGCTGTGCTTCCGCATTATCATCTGCAGTTAAGCTTTTGTTAGCTGCATATTTTATCAGCTGAGTAAACTCACCTGAGATTCAGGAAAAGAGATTAATAAGTCTATTCACCCCACCTCTAGACTTATTCCTGACGACTTATGATCTACAAGTGGTATCAGAGTGGTTGGTTTAATTTCACAAAACTAGCTCCATATATCTGAGCATATATAAATCTCTCATTTAAAATGGAACACATGCAGCACATGCACTCTAGATTACCTGTATTTTCTGTTGATGAATATAAAATAAGAATGCATGCACATCTTTTATCTATCCACGATGACATGTGGTGTATCATAGAAGATGGTCCCTTCATATTTCTGAAGGACAACACACCAGAAGAAATTGCAGCTGGGAAGCCAGAGAAGATTCCCAAGAAGCGAACAAAAATGTCACCTGAAGAGAGGAAGGTGCCCAATCTTGAAAACTGGGCCAGAGATGTTTTATATCAGACCCTTGGCAAAGCAACTATGGTTAAAATAAAAAATTGGAAGAATGCCAAGGAGATATTGTAACACTCTGAGATATTCAGGATTATTACAGCACCGTAAATCCTTGATATAAGGATTTACTAGGCTAAGAATTTAAAAACAACATTATTAAATACCAACTGTAAAATTTATTATTACATCACAAGTCTGAAAATACCAATCAGCCAACACCCGAAAGAAAAACTCAAACGATAAACAAAACGAAAACGTACTCGAGTACTTATTAAAACGAAAACACAATCTGACAAACCATCCCGATTGTAACATCACTCTGCACCCTCGTGATCATGCAGCTCTAGTGGTTGTTTCCCATCCTCCTGGATCCTGAACATAAAACAAATGTTCACCCCCGAAGTGGTTAGCACAACGATGCTAGTACAAGTATAATATTTATACGACAATGATTTATTCAGTGACCCCCGAACAAAAACATCAATAATATCAACAATGATAACAACAAGTTTCCCCAACGAAAAACAATCACAAGGCAATGCATAACACAACGTATCAATCTCAACGTACTCGTGGTATTCCAACGATCCAGCGCACACATCATAGATTTCCATGATGATCCCGTCAGACCAACACATGGTGGAAGTACCCGTCCAACGATCCAGCACACACATCTATAGATTTCCATGATGATCCCATCGGACCAACACATTATGGACAAAACAATCACAATACATATGCACGACACATAACAACATAACCGACATCAACACAGATAAACATAATTAAAGTACTTGCCTTAGAAAGATGGCAAGAAATAAATACTTCAACGACTGTCAATACGCCCGAAGTTCGCCCCTTCGATCAATCACTTTGCACAACTCGGACCTTATTCAAAAAGAAATAACAAAGAGTTCAACTTACGTTACATAGCTAACGTGTGAACACCTAACATCTTAAGTTATGTCCGAGTTAACATTTTACGTATATCCGGTTCACGGTTCAACTACTCGACAAATGCTAAGTCGAACTAATGACATACTTCATACTAATCAAATGACCATAACGGAGATGAAATGTCGACGTCTATGAATTTCAAGGATATGCATGCCATCACAATCCAAACTTCAATCTCGATTTTCAACTTCCAATATATGGTTCGGCTAATATTACAATGATTCAAGATATAAGAATACCAAAACATACTTAGAAGGGAGATGGTACAATCGTGTTCCGGGTTCAATTCTATTATCACCAACATAATTGAGCCATTCTAACCATGAATATGAAGAAGGTTATCAATTCAAGCACCTCTTACAAAAAATGAACTTATCTCGGTGAAAACCCCTTATAAGCTCAGAAAATCAATTCCAACAAGGCTCGATTAATCTTCTCTTAACAATGAAGGAAAACCGAAGTATAACTAAATCCAATCTTCCTGAAACATGGTGTTCGCTTCATCATGATAATAACAAACTCGGTAATCTCACTAACAGGCTCATAACGTCATTAAGAACATGAATTCCAGTTGGTGAAGGATCAACATACCTTAATATAGAGGAGAACGACGAAACACTTGGTGAAACTCAACACCGGAAGCTTGAACACCAATCCACAAAGCTCTATGATCTTCTAAACCAAGTTGGGAGGCTGATATAAGGGATTTATAGAGCTGGGGAACTCTCAAACTTGCAGAAAATCGGACAAGGGTGAAGGTGAAATGAAAGGAGGTTGATGTCTATAAATAGAGTTTTATACATTACGTACGTTATCCACGAAGCATTACGTATGTTAGCCTTATAACATACGCTAACCACAAATCCCTTACATACGCTATCATCTGACGTAGTTCGCTGTCTTATTTTCCATCCTCCATAACGTACGTTAACACATGCTTACGTACATAATCCTATCATCATAGCGTACGTTATCCGCCTTCTGTAATGTACGTTATGCTCATTGACCTGCTTTAACAAAGTTTGTCCAGATACACGCGGGGAATCCGACAATATCCCCATTTAGCCCCGCACGCTGACCACACCCTATCTTCCTTTGACTGCCTGTTGTGACGCTATGCTTCGTCTATAGCGTACGTTATTTGCAGCTCTTAACGTACGTTATGTTCATCTATTAGCGTATGTTATGATGCGCAGATACATGCATGAATTTGGAACTCTTCATAATATGATCATGAATGTAGGGATACGAATACGAGAAAATTACACTTTGATTATTAATACCACACAATCAAATGCTACAAGTTTCAAATACAAATGAAATACACAATAATTATCCGGGTATTACATACCCCCTATCTAAAAAGAAGTTTCGTCCTGAAGCTTAAGATGAAAATAATTTCGGGTATCTCGACTTCATACTATCCTCCATCTCCCAAGTGGCTTCTTCGACTCTGTTTCGCAACCATTGAGCTTTATGCAAGGAGATTGGTTTATTTCTCAATTTCTTAGCTCGACTCTAGAGTATCTGGATTGGCTTCTCCTTGAATGTGGCATCACTAGCTACTTTGATCTCGCCAAAATCAATGACATGACTGGGATCTTCCATACTTCCGCAATTGAGATACGTGAAACACATTATGAACATGACTCAGTGATGGTGGCAAGGCTAACCTGTACACCAATTCTCCAACTCTTTCAAGAACCTCGAATGGTCTGATATATCTCGGACTCAACATTCTTTCCTCCCAAAACAGAAAATTCATTGGGTAGGAGAAACTTTCAGAAGTACATGATCCCCAATTCCAAATTCTAACGGGCGACGGCGCACGTCGGCATAAGATTTTTATCGGCTCTGGGCAGTCAACTACCGTTCACGAATCAGAGCTACCTTCTGTTAAGTTTGTACTATCAACTCTGGCTCCGTCCCAATTAAGTGAGACGAGTCATCCCAACATAGGGGTGATCTGCATCTTCTTCCGTACAATGCTTCAAAAGGTGCCATCTTAATGGAAGCATGCTAACTATTATTCTAGGTGAATTCAATCAACGACAGATGAATTTCCCAATCAGTCGACCAATCTAAGGCATAAGATCTCAACATGTCTTCTACTGTTTATATAGTTCTCTCGGACTATTCATCGGTTTGAGGATGATAAGCTTTGCTAAAGTCCATCTTGGTTCCCAAGGCTCTCTGAACCGCTTTCTAAAAATGTGACACGAAGCGACCATCTTGATGAAATAATGGTCTTCGGCGTACCATGCACTCGGACTATCTCTACAATAAACACTCGTGCCAACTTCACTGGTCCCCAAATATCCTTAATGCCCAGAAAATGAGATGATCTGGTTAGGCGATCAACTATTACCCAAATCATATTCATCCCCGTTCTGGTCTTCGGCATATTGGTGATAAAGTCCATTGATATATCTTCCCACTTCCATTCAGGAATCGGAAGTGGCTTCAACATAGTATGCCACATCGTTCTTCATGTTGCCCCACCAAAAATTCTGCTTCAGATCTTTATACATCTTACTAGTGCCCGGGTGAATAGAATAGGGCATACTGTGAGCTTCCTTCATGATTGTCCGCTTCAAAATATCATCGTCGAGAATACAAAGTCGACTTTGGAATCTCAGAACCCCATCTTCATGAATTACAAATCCTGGGTCCTTTCCTTTAGCCACTTCATCACGTAAACGAATCATCAGAGGGTTATCTAATTGCTTAGATTTGATTTCTTCAATTAACGATGAAGTTAATTCCATCACACAGTTGTCCTTGGACTCCTTGCAACCATACTTCAATTCCTTCATGAATCAACTCTTATTGAATGCTGGACTGGGATGTGAGCGTCTCCAGCATTTGAATAGAAACGGGTTTGCGGCTTAGTGCATCAGCCACTACGTTCGCTTTTCCTGGATGATAAAATATTTCCAAGTCATAGTCTTTAATCAATTCCAGCCATCTTCTCTATCGCATGTTCAACTCTTTCTGACTAAAGATGTACTTAAGACTCTTATGATCTGTGAAAATCTGACCGTGAGTTCCGTACAGATAATGTCGCCATATTTTCAGTGCAAAAGCAACAACTGCCAATTCTAAATCGCGCGTCGGGTAATTAATTTCATATGGTTTCAACTATCATGATGCGTAGGCGATTACTCTATCGTTCTGCATTAGCACACAATCGAGACCCTGATCCGAAGCATCACTGTCGACCATGAATCCTTTAGTTCCTTGTGGTAATATTAGAATTGGTGTCGTCATCAATCTTCTCTTCAGTTCAACAAAATTAGCCTGACATATCTCATTCCATTCAAACTTTTGGGTTTTATGCAGTAACCGAGTAAGTGGACGAGTAATTTTGGAAAACCCTTCCACGAACCGATGATAATACCCAGCAAGTACTAAGAAACTTCTGATTTCCTTCATGTTCCTAGGAGACTTCCATTCCAGCCTTGCAATGTTCAGAAAGAAAAACAAAGAAGTCTATTTCTCCAATGGACGGATTTGTTACAGATTTGCAACGGCTATGAAGAAATTCTCAAGGATCGACACCTATATATATCCGAAGATTTGAAGTTGAGCAATACGATGCGAACAACACTTACAAGCAAACAAAGCAAGCAAAGCAATCAAAGCGAACTATAGCATCGTGAAAGAGCAGTACTCTAAGTTCATACATGAAGAAAGCTCTTAGTTGGAGAAGACAATCACTCATGTCTTTAAAACTTGAGTTCGGGGTACTTCACTGGTTGAATTTCGAGAGACTGTAAAGGCATCCAAGGATCGTAGATCAAGAGGTGCAAGGCAGTCAAAGGGAGTTGCAACGGCAAGGAATTCCACTGGTTGGAAGCTGTTGTAATTGGTTGAATCACTGTAATATTTATCACTGGTTGAGAATTATAGTGAATTCATCTCCAACTGGTTTGGAGAAAAGTGGATTAGTAGAGAATTACCCCACCTCCAAGACCACTATAACTGCCTGCGTGTTTTACTGCTTTCATCATCATACTTAACTGCTGCATTCATACTTAAGTGTTCCATTGATTATTTCTGTATTCGTCATCAGCTGACTTCCGCACTTAGATTAACTACAGCTGACTCTAAGTCATTTGTACCATCAGCTTAGAAACTCATCCTTTGTGGAAAAGAGTTTCAATAAGTCTATTCACCCCCCCTCTAGACTTATTCCTGGACGATTTGTGACCTACAAATGGTATCGGAGTGGTTGGTTCAATATTTCAAGAACCAGATCCATATATCGAGGATATATTTTAAGCTCATTTTAGAAATGGAACACATGCATTCTAGATTACCTGTGTTTTCAGTTGATGAGTATGATCTTTGGAAGATAAGGATGCAGACACACTTATCTTCTATCCATGATGACATGTGGTGCATTATTGAAGATGGTCCTTTCATATTCGAGAAGGACAATACTCCTGAGGAGATTGCAGCCGGGAAGCTAGAAAAGATTCCAAAGAAGAGGACGGAGCTGACTATAGAAGAAAGAAAGCTGGCCAACCTTGACGACTAGGCCAGAGATGTGTTGTACCAAACTCTTGACAAATCGACAATGGTCAAGATCAAGAATTGCAAGAATGCAAAAGAAATATGGGATACTCTAGCTGTAATGTGCGAAGGAACTGAGCTAATAAAAGAGAACAAGTTGTCAATCGCTACCCAAAAGTTTGATAACTTCAAAATGAAGAATGCAGAGTCTATCGACCAAGTAGACACAAGATTCACAGAGATTATTAATGAAATTAACTCTCTGGGAAAAACATATGGAAACAGGGAAATGACATTAAAGGTTCTAAGATATCTCAACCCAGAATGGAATATGTGTAATACCCGGTTGTGAATTCATTTATTATCATTCAGTAATTGTCACTCGGAATTTTTTTTCACTCAGTAATAATCGTTCATCATTCATATTCAGTCAACTATGTTCAACATTCGGCGTATTTTGGGATCATCACTGTTTGAGATCGAGCCGAGATTATTGTCATCATTATCATCATGTTTTAATTTTCAGTTCGATAGGTAGCGCACGCTACACATTCTGGTTAGCGCGCGCTAATGGGGTGCAGGTAACGCACGCTATGATTCAGTATTAGCGCACGCTAGCGCAAGTGGGCGTATACCCGAAGGTACTGGGCTGATTTGGGAAATTCGTAGCGCACGCTACGAGTGGTAAGTAGCGTACGCTAATTGTGCTGGTAACGCACGCTAAGTCACATTAGTAGCGCACGATAACGCGTGCAAGGCAGAGGACAGTAGGTTCTGGACTTCGGTTTTTGAATATCAGACATCAGTTAGCGCACGCTAACAATCTGGTTTAGCGCACGCTATCGGTAAGGTGTTACCGCACGCTACCAAGTCGTAGCAAACGCTAACGAGGCATTTCAGAGCTCACCGGACTGCCCAGTAAACCGCTAGCGCACGCTAAATATCAGGTCATAGCGTGCGCTAAGTCTGGACAAGATAAATAAGATTCGACCCAACCTTCGTCATTTCTTCATTTCTCAACCATTTCGGACGAGCTTGGGCGATTCGGAAAGATCTTTTCGAGCTGCAATCATCTAGCATCATCTTCAAGCTCCTAAGTTGGATTAATCATCATCTAATCAGTTTCATCACTCCAAATCAAGGTAATGATTCTTGGATCTAGAATTTCGGATCTTGGGTGTTTTGCTTTCGATCTCTTCGTGTTAAATCGATATTGTGTGGGAATATGTTAGATATGGATTATCTATCTTGGATACATGTATTTCTACGGATTCATTGGTGTAATTTTCAGAATTGGTGAATAATTGAGGAATTGTTCAAGAACCCTTACGGGTTGACTTTGGGTTTTTGGGGGTTTTCGACTAGATGTGGTTGAAATATCGATTTAAGTATTCCTATTGGATTATTGATGATATTCATGAGGTTTTGTTGGATTGAATCATTCATTGGAAGTTGGTTTTGGATGTAATTGAGTTTGGTTGTAAACAATTGGAGATTGTTTACAACGCGTCTGTTTAAATGCCCCAATGACTTTCGGGTATTGTTGTATCGACTTTTGAGTTGGTTGTGATCATGATTGATTCGTGTATTAAGAGATTTGTTGGTATTTGTGTTGTTCAAGGTTGTTCGAGCGGTCGATAATTTCATTAAGGACGTCAATCGTGGAATTACCTTCTCGCCTTCGGTTTGAGGCAAGTTTTATACTTGTACTAGTCAATGAGATTAATGTCATCATATATGTGTATGAATGTGTTGTATCATTACGAGACTTAGTCTCTTCATGATTTCATTGATATTAAGAGATCGTTTGACGCGATACCTTTCGGCAACTATGCCAAATGTTTATTATTGTCCGTTAATGGCCGATTCAAGGCATTGTGATACTCGTTATTAATGTCATTGTCGATAGCCGGACCGCGGTATCGATGTATCGGCTGTTGTTAATATTGATGTCAATCTAAGACATCGTTCAGATCATCGTTATTCATGTTGGGGTTGTCACTAAAACCGTATTGGCCGATTTAAGGCATTGGCTTATTCATTTCTCATCTTCGTCGTTGGTCACCGATTAAAGGTGCCGAGACATCCTTCGTATCATTGTCATCGATTGGCCATTCTCAGGCAAATCGATATGTTCAATTATTCAGCATATCATTGTTATCGATTGACCGTTCTAAGGAAATCGAGGTATTTAATCATTCATCATATCATTCGTAGCGATTGGTCATTCTAAGCCAATCGAAGCGCTTAATCATTCATGGAATCATCCGCTGCATCATTGTTATCGGTTGGCCATCCTAAGGCAATCGAGTTGTTAAATTGGGACTGTCAAGGACGGTGTCTATCCGTGTTATCACATCGTGTTGGCCGACTCAAGGCGACACTATCATTAATTGTGATACGGCCGTGCCGTGGATTCGCCCTAATTGTGATACGGCTTCGCACTTCGCCCTAATTGTGATACTTCGGCCGTGGCTTCGCCCTAATCAATAGCAGTGCGTCATTTGGCTTCATGTGATTGTGATATTTGACAGCTTCGGTTGAGTGGATTTCAAGCCTTTATTATTATCCTGGTAATTTCATTGGAGCCTTCGGGCATTGTGATTTATAATTAATTCAGTTCTGGTTTGGTTCATGTCGTGAAATTCATTGTGGTACTCTATAATTATGATTCGCCGTTGGGCATTTACGTTCTAACCTGTCGAACAGGTATTAATAGTATGCCATGGGCATAGTATTTCGCGAATGCTCGGTTCTTACCTTGGTTTGTGAGCATCTCGTATTATTATTATTATTATCATTGTACCGTTTCATTCTGCCTTTGGATGCATATCATGTTATACATGTATTTGATGTTTATTATCTGGATGACTGACCCCGTGGGGGAGGAACATGTTTTCATGTTTTAGGTGATTGCGAGGAGAGAGTTGAGACACAGGGGCACGACGATGGCGACGAGGCATTCGAGCGATACTAGTCCAAGTTATTCATTGTCGGTCAGTCAGTTGGAGTGTACTCCAGTCTTGTCAGTTGTTGTCGTGTCGTATTACCCGAACAGATGTTCGTGGATGTTGTTATATTTTATTTTTGGCCATGTAGGCCACTTTTGTCGTTGAAATTCCTTATCGGAATATTGTGTCGGATGTCATGGTAGGGACTATGATTTTCCCTTATTGTGTAAGTTATTGTATTTTAGTCTTGTTCGCCTGGTGGATCTCCTGGCGTGGGGTCCACGACACTGTAATAACCCAATAGGATTTTGGGGTGTTACAGAAGATGGTATCAGAGAGTTTGGGTTGTGAGATACCCTGATATGTGAGTTATGTGGCTCTACCGATGCGGTAGAAGTGGGACTGTCAGGTTATGACAATCTGGACAGTCGGGTTTTATGAGTCGTAATATTAATACGACTGCACGAGTCATTCATTCATCGAGTCGTCGTCAGTTGGGACTAGTATCGTGAGACCTCGAAGCTTCGTATGACCTGTGTAAGGACTCGATTCTCTTTATGTTCATACCTTCATCATGTCATTAATTGTTCATGTTTGTTGAAACATATATGTGATATTAGTGTTATGATTGATTCATGACTAATTATTTTGGAGCACGTGTGACTTGTGTAAGCATTAAGGATCAACTCATTCATCAGTTAATAATCCTCAATCATCATTTTCATTCATCACTCAGTTAATTCATTCATCACTCAGTCAATGTCATTACTCAGATAATTCATTCATCACCCAGTCAATATCATTACTCAGATAATTCATTCATCACTTTGTTAATTTATTAATCACTCAGTCAATCTCATTGTTCAATCAAATTATTCATCACTCAGTCAATCTCATTGATTTAGTCAATTCATTCATCACTCAGTCAATCTCATTGTTCAATCAAATTATTCATCACTCAGTCAATCTCATTGATTCAGTCAATTCATTCATCACTCAGTCAATCTCATCGCTCAGTTAATACATTATCACCCAGTCAATCTCACTGTTAAATTAATTCATTAACCATATATTTCATCTCACGGTTCAGTTGTTGATCTGTGAATCAAATTTTCAACCTTGTTAACTTGTTCAAGGTAATCATTTCAGGAATTTCATCAGATAGTCTTGTCACCTCACTTGATCTTTCATGCGATCTTATCGTATTCCGACGTCATGTCGACGATCGTTTTATTGCATTATTAATGCATTCATTGTGTTAGAGCGTGTATGCTCATTGTTATCATTCCGTCTCGTGATCATAATGCGATCTTCATGCGAGATCTGTAATCATTATGTGACTTTCCTGCTTCAGTATGGATAGAGCTGTCAGAGGACGCAGGGGAGAAGGCCGCGGTGCAGGCCGAAACCCAGGACCTCATGTGAATACCTGCGCGAATGCGAGGGATAGCATTTATTCATCAGATAGCGGGGCTACTCATTCATCAGCAGATAATTAGTCGCTGTCAGGGATTCATACCCGAGAGGCATCTCACTCGGAAGGTGTTCGGGTTGACCCATTCATATTTATGCAGGTCATGATGGCCCAGATGACTCATATGACGCGGATAGTGGAGGCCATGCAGACCTCGATGGTTCGTGGTCCACCACAACAGGGATTCCAGGTGCCGTTTCATGGATAGACTGGGGGAGTGAATCAGATTGTTGGCGATATCTCTCGTCAGAGGCCGCCTACTTTTGAGGGTTCATCGGAACCAGCTGATATTGTTCATTGGCTTGAGCATTTTGATAAACTCTTCGACATGGTTCAGTGTCCGGAAGAGAGTAAAGTGGCAGTAGCGGCTTACTACTTGATTAAGGGTGCTTATTCGTGGTGGCTTTCTGTGAAACCCACCGATCGTGATTGTGGTTGGAGCGAATTCAAGACCCTCATGTTAGAGAGGTATTATCCGGATCCACTTCGTGAAGCCAAGTTGTCAGAGGTTTTGAACCCTGAATCCATCGAGGACGAGGGTGTTATTGTCATTGCTGAAAAGTTTCAGGGACTACTTCAGTTTGCTTCGTCAGTTATCCGTACTGAGGCGGATAAGATCAAATATTTTAGCAAGAGGCTAAATCCGTAGTTGAGGATGCAGTTTTTCAATCACAATTGTAGTTCACCTAGCGAATTCATCGGGAAGGCTCTTGGAGCAGAGATTTTGATCAAGGAGCTTACTCAGAAACATCCTTCAGTTTCTTCGGGTGAGAGGACTAGAATGCCGGCTCGTTCAGAGGGACATCGGGCTCCGAAGTCCAAGGGGTCGTTTTCTAGTCGTCTTCATTCTGGGATAGCATCTTCCTCTCAGGCGACGAGTTCGACTGTTGTTTGCTTTAACTGTGATTCAGCAGGTCACGTTAGTACTCGGTGTACGGTGCCACCTATTGTTTGTTTTCTGTGTGGGAATCAGGGACACCTTCAGAAATACTGCAGGAGTTCTGGTGCCAGTAAATCTCAAAAGAACTCAAGGGTCGCGAGAGACTTCGTTACTCCATCCCGTGCATCATCCAAGGGACCCTATCAGGCCTCGAGGGCCAGAGGTAAGGACATTCATCACCGGTTTGAACAAGTTAATTCTTGTTCGTTAGTAGTATAATCATTCATTTCGTTGTCGTTCATTCATTCATATAATTCATTCATCATACATCAATCATGTTGAGACTTGTCATCATGAAACTAATCATTCAATTCAGTAGGAACAACGGTTCCAATAATTTCACTTGAACTATCACTCATGATGTTATTAATTCATCTTGGTGAGTCATTCTTAATCCTTGTCGGATTTATAGTCATTTATCATTCATCATTCATTTTAGTCACTTTCATTCTCGTGACCTTCTGAGATCATATTTAGCGGCGAGTTCATCTTCGGATATACATTAAATCGTTGAGATAGAGGAGATCGATGATATGGAAGGATATCGATGTTGGGTACATTTGAGGTGTAACCTTGTTTTTTGGATGATTATGTAAATCTATCCGTAATAATGTATCGTGACTGTGGATCATTTATTGTTGATCTATTTTATGATGATCATATTCGAGAATCTTGAGATTTGGGTAAGTTGTTGAGAATTCGTCCCTTTGGCGTTGTACTCAAGATTTCGTGATAATTTGGAAATCGTTCACTGTGATTCAAGATGTCAAGTCTTGGGGATTTGGGCGTGCGATTGATTTGGTCCCGAGGACTATTTGGGCATTATTGTTTTCAGATCATGATGGATAGTTCATATCCCGAGTTGTTTACCCTTAGTTTCGAGGACGAAACTCTTTTTAAGGGGGGAAGTATGTAATACCCGGTTGTGAATTCATTTATTATCATTTAGTAATTGTCACTCAGAATTTTTTTTTCACTCAGTAATAATCGTTCATCATTCATATTCAGTCAACTATGTTCACCATTCAGCGTATTTTAGGATCATCACTGTTTGAGATCGAGCCGAGATTATTGTCATCATCATCATCATGTTTTAATTTTCAGTTCGAGAGGTAGCGCACGCTACACATTCTGGTTAGCGCGCGCTAATGGGGTGCAGGTAACGCACGCTATAATTTCAGTATTAGCGCACGCTAGCGCAAGTGGGCATACAGTCCAGAAGGTACTGGGCTGATTTGGGAAATTCGTAGCGCACGCTACGAGTGGTAAGTAGCGTACGCTAATTGTGCTAGTAACGCACGCTAAGTCGCATTAGTAGCGCACGCTAACGCGTGCAAGGCAGAGGACAGTAGGTTCTGGACTTCGGTTTTTGAATATCAAACATCAATTAGCGCACGCTAACAATCTGGTTTAGTGCACGCTATCGGTAAGGTGTTAGCGCACGCTACCAAGTCGTAGCGCACGCTAACAAGGCATTTCAGAGCTCACTGGACTGCCCAGTAAACCGCTAGCGCACGCTAAATATCAGGTCATAGCGTGCGCTAAGCTGGGACAGTATAAATAAGACAGTTCAGTCCAACCTTCGTCATTTCTTCATTTCTCAACCATTTCGGACGAGCTTGGGCGATTCGGAAAGATCTTTTCGAGCTGCAATCATCTAGCATCATCTTCAAGCTCCTAAGTTGGATTAATCATCATCTAATCAGTTTCATCACTCCAAATCAAGGTAATGATTCTTGGATCTAGAATTTCGGATCTTGGGTGTTTTGCTTTCGATCTCTTCGTGTTAAATCGATATTGTGTTGGAATATGTTAGATATGGATTATCTATCTTGGATAAATGTATTTCTACGGATTCATTGGTGTAATTTTCAGAATTGGTGAATAATTGAGGAATTGTTCAAGAACCCTTACGGGTTGACTTTGGGTTTTTGGGGGTTTTCGACTAGATGTGGTTGAAATATCGATTTAAGTATTCCTATTGGATTATTAATGATATTCATGAGGTTTTGTTGGATTGTATCATTCATTGGAAGTTGGTTTTGGATGTAATTGAGTTTGGTTGTAAACAATTGGAGATTGTTTACAACGCGTCTGTTTAAATGCCCCAATGACTTTCGGGTATTGTTGTATCGACTTTTGAGTTGGTTGTGATCATGCTTGATTCGTGTATTAAGATATTTGTTGGTATTGGTGTTGTTCAAGGTTGTTCGAGCGGCCGATAATTTCATTAAGGACGTCGATCGTGGAATTACCTTCTCGCCTTTGGTTTGAGGCAAGTTTTATACTTGTACTAGTCAATGAGATTAATGTCATCATATATGTGTATGAATGTGTTGTATCATTCCGAGACTTAGTTTCTTCATGATTTCATTGATATTAAGAGATCGTTTGACGCGATACCTTTCGGCAACTATGCCAAATGTTTATTATTGTTCGTTAATGGCCGATTCAAGGCATTGTGATACTCGTTATTAATGTCATTGTCGATAGCCGGCCCGAGGTATCGATGTATCGACTGTTGTTAATATAGATGTCAATCTAAGACATCGTTCAGATCATCGTTATTCATGTTGGGGTTGTCATTAAAACCGTATTGGCAGATTTAAGGCATTGGCTTATTTATTTCTCATCTTCGTCGTTGGTCATCGATTAAAGGTGCTGAGACATCCTTCGTATCATTGTCATCGATTGGCCATTCTCAGGCAAATTGAAATGTTCAATTATTCAGCATATCATTGTTATCGATTGACCGTTCTAAGGAAATTGAGGTATTTAATCATTCATCGTATCATTCGTAGCGATTGGCCATTCTAAGCCAATCGAAGCGCTTAATCATTCATGGAATCATCCGCTCCATCATTGTTATCGGTTGGCCATCCTAAGGCAATCGAGGTGTTAAATTGGGACTGTCAAGGACGGTGTCTATCCGTGTGTTACTGTCATCGTGTTGGCCGACTCAAGGCAGCACACTATCATTAATTGTGATACGGCTGTGTGCCGTGGCTTCGGCCCTAATTGTGATACGGCTTCGTGCCGTGGCTTCGGCCCTAATTGTGATACGGCTTCGTGCCGTGGCTTCGACCCTAATCAATAACAGCTGCGGGCTGTTTGGCTTCATGTGATTGTGATATTTGACAGCTTCGGCTGAGTGGCTTTCAAGCCTTTATTATTGTCCTGGTAATTTTATTGGAGCCTTCGGGCATTGTGATTCATAATTAATTCAGTTCTGGTTTGGTTCATATCGTGTAATTCATTGTGGAACTCTATAATTATGATTCGCCGTTGGGCATTTACGTTCTAACCTGTCGAACAGGTATTAATAGTATGCCGTGGGCATAGTATTTTGTGAATGCTCGGTTCTTACCTTGGTTTGTGAGCATCTCGTATTATTATTATCATTGTACCGTTTCATTATGCCTTTGGATGCATATCATGTTATACATGTATTTGATGTTTATTATCTGGATGACTGACCCCGTGGGGGCGGAACATGTTTTCATGTTTTAGGTGATTGCGAGGAGAGAGTTGAGACACAGGGGCATGACGATGGCGACGAGGCATTCGAGCGATACTAGTCCGAGTTGTTCATTGTCGGTCAGTCAGTTGGAGTGTACTCCAGTCTTGTCAGTTGTTGTCGTGTCGTATTACCCGAACAAATGTTCGTGGATGTTGTTATATTTCATTTTTGGCCATGTAGGCCACTTTTGTCGTTGAAATTCCTTATCGGAATATTGTGTCGGATGTCATGGTAGGGGCTATGATTTTCCCTTATTGTGTAAGTTATTGTATTTTAGTCTTGTTCGCCTGGTGGATCTCCTGGCATGGGGTCCACGGCACTGTAATAACCCAATAGGATTTTGGGGTGTTACAGAAGATGGTATCAGAGAGTTTGGGTTGTGAGATACCCTGATATGTGAGTTATGTGGCTCTACCGATGCGGTAGAACTGGGACTGCCAGGTTATGACAATCTGGACAGTCGGGTTTTATGAGTCGTAATATTAATACGACTGCACGAGTCATTCATTCATCGAGTCGTCGTCAGTTGGGACAAATATCGTGAGACCTCGAAGCTTCGTATGACCTGTGTAAGGACTCGATTCTCTTTATGTTCATACCTTCATCATGTCATTAATTGTTCATGTTTGTTGAAACATATATGTGATATTAGTGTTATGATTGATTCATGACTAATTGTTTTGGAGCACGTGTGACTTGTGTAAGCATTAAGGATCAGCTCATTCATCAGTTAATAATCCTCAATCATCATTTTCATTCATCACTCAGTTAATTCATTCATCACTCAGTCAATGTCATTACTCAGATAATTCATTCATCACTCAGTCAATATCATTACTCAGATAATTCATTCATCACTCTGTTAATTCATTAATCACTCAGTCAATCTCATTGTTCAATCAAATTATTCATCACTCAGTCAATCTCATTGATTCAGTCAATTCATTCATCACTCAGTCAATCTCATTGTTCAATCAAATTATTCATCACTCAGTTAATCTCATTGATTCAGTCAATTCATTTATCACCCAGTCAATCTCATCGCTCAGTTAATACATTATCACTCAGTCAATCTCATTGTTCAATTAATTCATTAACCATCCAGTCCATCTCACGGTTCAGTTGTTGATCTGTGAATCAAATTTTCAACCTTGTTAACTTGTTCAAGGTAATCATTTCAGGAATTTCATCAGATAGTCTTGTCACCTCACTTGATCTTTCATGCGATCTTATCGTATTCCGACGTCATGTCGACGATCGTTTTATTGCATTATTAATGCATTCATTGTGTTAGAGCATGTATGCTCATTGTTATCATTCCGTATCGTGATCATAATGCGATCTTCATGCGAGATCTGTAATCATTATGTGGCTTTCCTGCTTCAGTAGGATAGAGCTGTCAGAGGACGCATGGGAGAAGGCCGCGGTGCAGGCCGAAACCCAGGACCTCATGTGAATACCCGCGTGAATGCGAGGGATAGCATTTATTCATCAGATAACGGGGCTACTCATTCATCAGCAGATAATCAGTCGCTGTCAGGGATTCGTACCCGAGAGGCATCTCACTCGGAAGGTGTTCGGGTTGACCCATTCATATTTATGCAGGTCATGATGGCCCAGATGACTCATATGATGCGGAGAGTGGAGGCCATGCAGACCTCGATGGTTCGTGGTCCACCGCAACAGGGATTCCAGGTGTCGTTTCATGGACAGACTGGGGGAGTGAATCAGATTGTTGGCGATATCTCTCATCAGAGGCCGCCTACTTTTGAGGGTTCATCGGAACCAGCTGATATTGTTCATTGGCTTGAGCATTTTGATAAACTCTTCGACATGGTTCAGTGTCCGTAAGAGAGTAAAGTGGCAGTAGCGGCTTACTACTTGATTAAGGGTGCTTATTCGTGGGGGCTTTCTGTGAAACCCACCGATCGCGATTGTGGTTGGAGCGAATTCAAGACCCTCATGTTAGAGAGGTATTATCCGGCTCCACTTCGTGAAGCCAAGTTGTCAGAGGTTTTGAACCCTGAATCCATCGAGGGCGAGGGTGTTATTGTCATTGCTGAGAAGTTTCAGGGACTACTTCAGTTTGCTTCGTCAGTTATCCGTACTGAGGTGGATAAGATCAAATATTTTAGCAAGAGGCTAAATCCGCAGTTGAGGATGCAGTTGTTCAATCACAATTGTAGTTCACTTAGCGAATTCATCGGGAAGGCTCTTGGAGCAGAGCTTTTGATCAAGGAGCTTACTCAGAAGCATCCTTCAGTTTCTTCGGGTGAGAGGACTAGAATGCCGGCTCGTTCAGAGGGACATCGGGCTCCGACGTCCAAGGGGTCGTTTTCTAGTCGTCTTCGTGCTGGGATAGCATCTTCCTCTCAGTCGACGAGTTCGACTGTTGTTTGCTTTAACTGTGATTCAGCAGGTTACGTTAGTACTCAGTGTACGGTGCCACCTATTGTTTGTTTTCTGTGTGGGAATCAGGGACACCTTTAGAAATACTGCAGGAGTTCTGGTGCCAGTAAATCTCAAAAGAACTCAAGGGTCGCGAGAGACTTCGTTACTCCATCCCGTGCATCATCCAAGGGACCCTATCAGGCCTCGAGGGCCAGAGGTAAGGACATTCATCACCGGTTTGAACAAGTTAATTCTTGTTCGTTAGTAGTATAATCATTCATTTCGTTGTCGTTCATTCATTCATATAATTCATTCATCATACATCAATCATGTTGAGACTTGTCATCATGAAACTAATCATTCAATTCAGGAGGAACAACGGTTCCAATAATTTCACTTGAACTATCACTCATGACGTTATTAATTCATCTTGGTGAGTCATTCTTAATCCTTGTCGGATTTATAGTCATTTATCATTCATCATTCATTTTAGTCACTTTCATTCTCGTGACCTTCTGAGATCATATTTAGCGGCGAGTTCATCTTCGGATATACATTAAATTGTTGAGATAGAGGAGATCGATGATATGGAAGGATATCGATGTTGGGTACATTTGAGGTGTAACCTTGTTTTTTGGATGATCGTGTAAATCTATCCGTAATAATGTATCGTGACTGTGGATCATTTATTGTTGATCTATTTTATGATGATCATATTCGAGAATCTTGAGATTTGGGTAAGTTGTTGAGAATTCGTCCCTTTGGCGTTGTACTCAAGATTTCGTGATAATTTGGAAATCGTTCACTATGATTAGAGACGTCAAGTCTTGGGGACTTGGGCGTGCGATTGATTTGGTCCCGAGGACTATTTGGGCATTATTGTTTTCAGATCATGATGGATAGTTCATATCCCGAGTTGTTTACCCTTAGTTTCGAGGACGAAACTCTTTTTAAGGGGGGAAGTATGTAATACCCGGTTGTGAATTCATTTATTATCATTCAGTAATTGTCACTCAGAATTTTTTTCCACTCAGTAATAATCGTTCATCATTCATATTCAGTCAACTATGTTCACCATTCGGCGTATTTTGGGATCATCACTATTTGAGATCGAGCCGAGATTATTGTCATCATCATCATGTTTTAATTTTCAGTTCGAGAGGTAGCGCACGCTACGTATTCTGGTTAGCGCGCGCTAATGGGGTGCAGGTAACGCACGCTATGATTCAGTATTAGCGCACGCTAGCGCAAGTGGGCATACAGTCCAGAAGGTACTGGGCTGATTTGGGAAATTCGTAGCGCACGCTACGAGTGGTAAGTAGCGTACGCTAATTGTGCTAGTAACGCACGCTAAGTCGCATTAGTAGCGCACGCTAACGCGTGCAAGGCAGAGGACAGTAGGTTCTGGACTTCGGTTTTTGAATATCAAACATCAATTAGCGCACGCTAACAATCTGGTTTAGTGCACGCTATCGGTAAGGTGTTAGCGCACGCTACCAAGTCGTAGCGCACGCTAACAAGGCATTTCAGAGCTCACTGGACTGCCCAGTAAACCTTTAGCGCACGCTAAATATCAGGTCATAGCGGGCGCTAAGACAGATAAATAAGACAGCCGACCCAACCTTCGTCATTTCTTCATTTCTCAACCATTTCGGACGAGCTTGGGCGATTCGGAAAGATCTTTTCGAGCTGCAATCATCTAGCATCATCTTCAAGCTCCTAAGTTGGATTAATCATCATCTAATCAGTTTCATCACTCCAAATCAAGGTAATGATTCTTGGATCTAGAATTTCGGATCTTGGGTGTTTTGCTTTCGATCTCTTCGTGTTAAATCGATATTGTGTTGGAATATGTTAGATATGGATTATCTATCTTGGATACATGTATTTATAAGGATTCATTGGTGTAATTTTCAGAATTGGTGAATAATTGAGGAATTGTTCAAGAACCCTTACGGGTTGACTTTGGGTTTTTGGGGGTTTTCGACTAGATGTGGTTGAAATATCGATTTAAGTATTCCTATTGGATTATTAATGATATTCATGAGGTTTTGTTGGATTGAATCATTCATTGGAAGTTGGTTTTGGATGTAATTGAGTTTGGTTGTAAACAATTGGAGATTGTTTACAATGCGTCTGTTTAAATGCCCCAATGACTTTCGGGTATTGTTGTATCGACTTTTGAGTTGGTTGTGATCATGCTTGATTCGTGTATTAAGAGATTTGTTGGTATTTGTGTTGTTCAAGGTTGTTCGAGCGGCCGATAATTTCATTAAGGACGTCGATCGTGGAATTACCTTCTCGCATTTGGTTTGAGGCAAGTTTTATACTTGTACTAGTCAATGAGATTAATGTCATCATATATGTGTATGAATGTGTTGTATCATTCCGAGACTTAGTTTCTTCATGATTTCATTGATATTAAGAGATCGTTTGATGCGATACCTTTCGGCAACTATGCCAAATGTTTATTATTGTCCGTTAATGGCCGATTCAAGGCATTGTGATACTCGTTATTAATGTCATTGTCGATAGCCGGCCCGCGGTATCGATGTATCGACTGTTGTTAATATAGATGTCAATCTAAGACATCGTTCAGATCATCGTTATTCATGTTGGGGTTGTCATTAAAACCGTATTGGCAGATTTAAGGCATTGGCTTATTCATTTCTCATCTTCGTCGTTGGTCACCGATTAAAGGTGCTGAGACATCCTTCGTATCATTGTCATCGATTGGCCATTCTCAGGCAAATCGAAATGTTCAATTATTCAGCATATCATTGTTATCGATTGACCGTTCTAAGGAAATTGAGGTATTTAATCATTCATCGTATCATTCGTAGCGATTGGCCATTCTAAGCCAATCGAAGCGCTTAATCATTCATGGAATCATCCGCTGCATCATTGTTATCGGTTGGCCATCCTAAGGCAATCGAGGTGTTAAATTGGGACTGTCAAGGACGGTGTCTATCCGTGTGTTACTGTCATCGTGTTGGCCGACTCAAGGCAGCACACTATCATTAATTGTGATACGGCTTCGTGCCGTGGCTTCGGCCCTAATTGTGATACGGCTTCGTGCCGTGGCTTCGACCCTAATTGTGATACGGCTTCGTGCCGTGGCTTCGGCCCTAATTGTGATACGGCTTCGTGCCGTGGCTTCGGCCCTAATCAATAACAGCTGCGGGCTGTTTGGCTTCATGTGATTGTGATATTTGACAGCTTCGACTGAGTGGCTTTCAAGCCTTTATTATTGTCCTGGTAATTTCATTGGAGCCTTCGGGCATTGTGATTCATAATTAATTCAGTTCTGGTTTGGTTCATATCGTGTAATTCATTGTGGTACTCTATAATTATGATTCGCCGTTGGGCATTTACGTTCTAGCCTGTCGAACAGGTATTAATAGTATGCCGTGGGCATAATATTTCGTGAATGCTCGGTTCTTACCTTGGTTTGTGAGCATCTCGTATTATTATTATCATTGTACTGTTTCATTCTGCCTATGGATGCATATCATGTTATACATGTATTTGATGTTTATTATCTGGATGACTGACCCCGTGGGGGCGGAACATGTTTTCATGTTTTAGGTGATTGCGAGGAGAGAGTTGAGACACAGGGGCATGACGATGGCGACGAGGCATTCGAGCGATACTAGTCCGAGTTGTTCATTGTCGGTCAGTCAGTTGGAGTGTGCTCCAGTCTTGTTAGTTGTTGTCGTGTCGTATTACCCGAACAGATGTTCGTGGATGTTGTTATATTTCATTTTTGGCCATGTAGGCCACTTTTGTCGTTGAAATTCCTTATCGGAATATTGTGTCAGATGTCATGGTAGGGACTATGATTTTCCCTTATTGTGTAAGTTATTGTATTTTAGTCTTGTTCGCCTGGTAGATCTCCTGGCGTTGGGTCCACGGCACTGTAATAACCCAATAGGATTTTGGGGTGTTACAATATGAAGGCAGTGCCATGAGAGAATCCAAGGATCTTAACAAAATAAAGATCCAAAAGCTGTTCTCTAATCTAAAGGCTTATGAGTTTGAGCTTTCAAGTTCATCATCTACCGAGCCTGCAGAGAAGGGAATAGCTTTTGCAGCCGAGTCCCCCGCCAAGAACTTATCTGATGTCAAACCTCCAAATCCACTTGATTTTGAGGAAGAAATGGCGTTCATAATACAAAGGTTCAGCAATTTCAGAAAGAATTACTCCAAGTACAAGAAGAATTATAAAGAGAACCCCAGGAGAAATCAAAAGGATAGATGCTGGAGGGTGGAGTGTTATAATTGTCACAAGATAGGACACATTCAAATTGACTGTCCTGATCTCAAGAAGGACGAGAGCAAGAAGGAGGTGAGCAGAAAAGAATACCGAAGGAAGGCCCTCATTGGAGAAGACCAAGCGCGTGTAGACTCAAGCAGCGGATTCTTCTCTGATGATGATGAAGAATATGATTGTCTGATGGCCAACCTAGCTGATGAAGAGGTAACATCTAAACCCTCAGTTTCAAATAATAATAGCTTAGACATGTCATAAGACATGGACTTACACGAGTCTGTAAATCAGCTTCTCAAAGATTTTAAGAGATTAAAATCTGCACACCAAATTGTATCAGCCGAGAGAACCCAGATGCAAGATGAGAATGGGCAGCTGAAAAATGATTTTAAAAAATCAGCCTAGAACTGAATAAAACCAAAGGTGATCATGAAAAATAGGCTGCAGTCAACTCTACACACCAGGCTGATAATACCACAGTTGAGATAAAACGATTAACTGTTTTGAATAGTGAAAAATCAGCTGCACTTGCTCATGTCAAAGCTGAGTTTACTAAACTGACTCAGCTAACTAAAACTCAGGCGAAGGAAATAACCTCCCTAAAGACATCTCTAACCGTGGACGAATTGTGTATGAATAAAAGTGTTGACTCAAAATGTATTTTGATGATTATTCCATTCAAAACATTTAAATAGATCAATCTCAGATCGATAGTATTTTGAAGGAGCTAAATAATGTTAGCGCACGCTACTCATCTTATAGTAGCGCACGCTATCGAGATATACATGTACAACCTGACGATAACACCGCAACAAGTGAAGTCACCTGATGGATAGCGCACGCAAGTCATTCAATATTAGCGCACGCTAAGTAACTAAAGTTAGCGCACGCTATACAATCGATATTAACGCACGCTATCACATTATTCCAGAAGACAGTGAGGTTTGGAAGGAAATCGGAAATGAATTTTGCGCACGCTACATACATCAACTTACGCACGCTAAAACAAGGATATAGCGCACGTTACTACTCAGCTCTTGCGCACGCTACCGATATCACGGTCAGTAGTCCAGTAGCTACTGGACTCAATATGTCAAGGATTTTACGTACGCTACACAGGGTAACGTATGTTACTGAAAGAAATTATTAGCGCACGCTAAAGTTTAGGCATTAGCGCACGCTAAAAGGAGTCAGCATATTACCGTTTGATTTTCTACCGTTGGAAGGCAAGAGTCAATGAAGATCCGGAAAATCTGGAAAAGTTGGATTTAATTAATGCTAGCGCACGCTATGCATACTTGCTAGCGCACGCTAATCTCAAATTTAGCTGTTGGATAAAGAGTCGTTGGAGAGACAAACGGACATTTTCAAAGTCAAGATTGAAGACTTGTTGACCAGACGTTAATGTACGCTACCGATACATGACTAGCGCACGCTAGCCATACTATTTTACCGTTGCAACAGTCTTTGTGACCGTTCAGAGAAGCCAAGTCAAAGATCGATAGCGCACGCTAGAGAACATTATTAGCGCACGCTAATAATACGTTTTTCAGCATTTGAAGGATGGCTCTCTCCCATAAATACCCAAAGGACTTGGGTATCAAACACACAACTTCAAGCATTCAAGCATACAAGCAATCAAAGCATACTTGAGCTCAGTTTTATATCTTTTATTGCATTTCAAGTTGTGAGAAAAGAAAGATACAAGAGTGATTCTCATTGTAATATCTATTATTCTTTGTATTCTTTCATTTGATTATAAGTGTTGCATCACTTACACTTGAGCGTAAAAGAAACGAATCAAGAGTCACTAATCCGGTGTTATTAGGATCTTTGATCCGGCATTGTTAGGATTATACTCCCATATTCGTATAGTGAGGATTATCTAGTTCCTATAGAACATTAGATAAACAAACATTTATATTGAGAGAGAGGTTGAGCTTGGACCGATAGAAGACAAGCGATTGTAACGGTTGTGAACTCGGACCGATAGAAGACGAGTCAAGATTGTGGTTGTTCTTGAGCCAATAGAAAAAGAAAGTCAGAGAGAGGACGTAGGCAAGTTGCCGAACCTCTATACATCTTTGAGTCTTTAAATTCCGCACTATCTTCTATTTATTCGAAAGAAATTTTGGTATTCCGCATTACCACTATTCAACCCCCCTTCTAGTGGTATATTTATCTCTTCAGTTGGTATCGGAGAGGGTCTTTTTTTAAAGGTTTAACCACCTAAGAGAAAAAGATCCGCAAATGGCACTTCTTGGCCAAATTGAAGGAAATGCTCTCAACCATCCTCCTTTCTTCGACGGTTCCAATTTCATGATGTGGAAAAAGAAGATGGCGATCTTCGTTCAAGCCTACGATATTGAAATCTGGAAAGTTATTGTTCTTGGTCCTAAACTTGCTAAGAAAGAGGATGGATCGTTGAAAAAGATCGAAGAATTCAACGACGAGGATTGGAGAAACACACACGTTAACTCACGAGCTACTCAACTTCTCTATTGCGCTCTTAATCCCGAAGAACTTAATAGGATATCGTCCTATGAAAGCGCAAAAGAAATTTGGGAAATTCTCGAAGTCACTCATGAGGGAACTACCGAAGTCAAGGAGACCAAAATTAATATGTTACTCCATGACTACGAATTATTTTCCATGAAAGACGAGGAAACGATCACAAATATGTTGGATCGATTTTCGGCTATAACAAATGGTCTTGCATCTTTCGGAAAGCCTATATCGAGCAGCGACAAAGCTAAGAAAATTCTTCGATCGTTGCCACGAGAATGGGATGCCACGGTCACCGCGATCATGGAGTCCAAAGATCTCAACAAGCTCGAATTTAGTGCCCTCATCTGGTCACTCATCAATTATGAGATCGTTCTCAAGTCTAGAGGCACAAAACCAAAGCCTCGGGAAAGAGTAGTCGCATTCAATGTTGATAGCGACGTTGAGGAAGATGTTTCCGAAGATGAAGACGACGAGGAACTCGCTCTCTATGCCAAAAACTTTAGAAGGTATAAAAACATAATTCAAAAGAGGCGAAGTTTTCTTGGTCGGGATGGCAAACCGGAGCAAAAGAAGAGTGGATATACTCCCATCAAGAAGTTCGACAATAATTGTCGGAAATGTGGTCAAGCCGGTCACTATGCCAAAGAATGCCGAGGATCCTCTTCAAAACCTCAAATGGAAAGATTCAAAAAGAAGGAGGTCCTAATCGCTTCTTAGAGTGATGACGAGGAGGAGATTAAAAGATCTCTAGACGCAAATCTTGCAGTCATGGCCCTCGACTCCGAAAGTAATATCGAGGTAAGCTCTAAACTCAATGATGACGAATATGACTCTTTTGATTTTTGTGATTCACAAGAAGTTCATCATGATGATGAGTTATTGAGTGCGTTTGAATCCTTGAATACGGAGTATGACGAGATGGTTAAATTAAACATATCTTTAAAGAGAAAAATAAAATCTCTAGAACTCGAAAATTCCTCTCTTCAAAACAAAGGCAAAACTATCGAGATTGACCATACATCATGCCTTGAAAAAGAAAATGTTTTGAAAATCGAGTTAACAAAAACTCAAAAGGAGCTAAAATATATTTTGAACAAATTTACTCTAAACGAAATTCGAAAGGCTTCTATCTATTCAAAAATCGCCCTTGCTCAAACACGGTCTTGGTTTCGATCCTTTTAAACGGGAACAATCCCTTATCAATCTTGACAAAATAAAGAAAACCGAAACCGAGAACTCAAAAGATTCTTTCAAACGAGTTCACAATGTTAATGCTCATTCAAAATTAAGAACCATCAAAGTTAAGCAAATATGGGTTCCTAAAGGGACAATTGTTCCGAATGCTATAAGCATAGTTAACTTTGGAGGACCCAAACGGGCTTGGGTACCGAAACAACCGAGAAACTCTATTTTTGTAGGTACCGGCACCAAGGAAAAACAAGTGGTACATTGATAGTGGATGCTCAAGGCACATGTGCGGCTCCGAGGACTTATTTGAAGACCTCGAATATCAAGATCAAGGACATGTGACCTTTGGAGATAATCAAAAGGGAAAAATCAAAGGCATCGGCAAAGTCGGTAAGGAACCTTCTCCTTCTATCAACAAAGTATTATTTGTTGAAGGTTTGCATCATAATCTTCTTAGCGTTTCGCAACTTTGTGATGAAGGTTTTAAAATTCTATTCGAGCAAATGCATTGCACGGCATTTAGAAATAATAAAATTGCATTCATTGGTTTGAGATGTGGAAACATCTATATTGTCGATCTTAACGATAAAAGTTCATTCAATGAAAAATGTCTTATTACCTTGGATGATAATGAATATTTATGGCATCGAAAATTGGGGCATACCTCTTTACCTATTATTTCTATTTTATCTAGACACGACCTTGTTCGTGGATTGCCCAAACTCAAGTTTGATAGAAAGCATTTGTGTGAATCATGCATAAAAGGGAAACACACTCGAGAATCTTTTAAACCAAAATTCGAGGTTTCCACTAGTCGCGTTCTTGAACTCATGCATATGGATTTGATTGGACCATCTAGACATGTTAGTTTAAATGGTAAACTTTACACTTTGGTTATTGTTGATGATTTCTCTCGATTTACTTGGGTTAGATTTTTAGCACATAAGGATGATGCATTTTCCGAGTTCTCTAAATGGTGTCGTTTGGTATCAAATGAGAAAAATCTCTCCATAATTTCTATTCGCACCGATCACGGAGGTGAATTTGATTGCACTCCGTTTGAACTTTTACGTGATAAATATGGTATTAATCATAACTTTTCGGCTCCTAGAACGCCTCAACAAAATGGAGTTGTTGAAAGGAAAAACCGATCTTTGGAAGAAATGTCGAGGACAATGCTTAATGAATACTCTCTTCCACAATACTTTTGGGCCGAAGCAATTTTTACGGCATGCTATGTGATTAACCGGGTTCATGTTCGTAGAATTCATCTTAAAACCCCATATGAATTATGGAAGGGCAAAAAGCCCAATATTGCTTATTTTCATCCTTTTGGTTGCAACGTATTTATTTTGAACAATGGCAAGGATAACTTAGGCAAGTTTGATGCTAAATCCGACTCCGGAATATTTCTTGGTTATTGTACTAATAGTAAAGCATATCGTGTTTATAATATTAGAACAAATAAAGTTGAAGAGTCCATACATGTTAAATTCAATGAGATGATCTCACCCCCGAGAAAGGTAGAATATTTTGATGATGCAGGTACTTTTCCGGATCCCTCACCCGAAGTGAAGAAAATTTCGGAAATCGAAACGAACACAATCGTTGATTTACCGAAAGATTGGAGGCACATCAAAGACCATCCAAAGGACCTCGTGATTGGAAACATTGAAGACGGTGTTCAAACCCGAAGGAGAACCACCGAATTTATGGCTCATTGTGCTTTTGTATCCGAAATAGTTCCCAAGAATATATCCGAAGCTCTCGATGATGAAAGTTGGGTGATGGCAATGCAAGAGGAGCTTGTGCAATTCAAGCACAATAATGTATGGAATTTAGTGCCCGCTACTAAAGATAAAACAATTATCGGAACTAAATGGGTGCATAAAATCAAGAGTGACGAAGACGGCTATCCAATTCGAAATAAATCTCGTTTGGTCGCTCAAGGATATAATCAAGAGGAAGGTCTTGATTACGAAGAAAGCTTTGCTCCCGTGGCTCGACTCGAAGCCATTCGCTTGCTTTGTGCATTTGCCGCCCATAAAAAGATCAAACTATTTCAAATGGATGTGAAAAGTGCATTCTTGAATGGGTTCATTCAAGAAGAAGTCTACGTCAAGCAACCTCCCGATTTTGAAGATCATTAATTTCCGGATCATGTCTACAAGCTCAACAAGGCACTCTACGGGTTGAAGCAAGCACCCCGAGCATGGTATGATCGTTTGAGTCATTTTTTAATTGCAAATGATTATAAAAGAGGCAAAGTCGATAATACCTTGTTTGTTAAAATATTGAATGATGATATACTCGTTTGCCAAATCTACGTTGATGACATTGTATTTGGAGCTACTAATGAATCCTTGTGCCAAGATTTTTCTAATCTTATGAAAGGAGAGTTCGAAATGAGTATGATGGGAGAATTAACGTTCTTCCTCGGGCTTCAAATCAAACAATGCAAAGATGAAATTTTTATCCATCAAATGAAGTACTCAAACGACCTCCTCAAGAAATTCAATATGAATAGTAGCAAGGTGATATCTACGCCAATGTCTTCATCATTAAAGCTTGAGAAAGATGAAAATGGCAAATCCGTAGATCAAAAATTATATCGAGGTATTATCGGATCTTTGTTATATTTGACTGCATCTAGGCCAGATATAATATTTGCTACATGTTTATGTGCTCGATTCCAAGCTAATCCCAAGCAATCACACTTAATTGCTTGTAAACGCATTTTTCGCTACTTGAAAGGAACTATTGGACTAGGTCTATGGTATCCTTCTTGCTTGGATTTTAATTTAATTGCATATAGCGACGCCGATTTCGGCGGATGTAAAATTGACAAGAAGAGTACTAGTGGTACATGTCATTTTGTTGGATCATGTTTAATATCTTGAGGAAGTAAAAAGCAAACCAGTGTAGCACTTTGTCTGGTGAGGCCGAATATGTCGGCTGCGAGCGCTGCGCTCAAGTATTATGGATTAAAAATCAACTCCGCGACTATGGCATACATTTTGAAAATACCACTATTCTATGTGATAACACTAGTGCAATTAATTTGAGTAAAAATCCTGTGTTGCATAGTAGAACTAAACATATAGATATCAGACATCATTTTTTACGTGATCATGTTCAGAAAAAAGATATCTGTTTAATTTTTGTCGGGACGAAGGACCAACTTGCTGACATTTTTACAAAACCTCTTCCCGAAGAATCATTTAATTCCATTCGTTTACAACTTGGCATGGGATATGTAGACAATTTTTGAAATCAGCTTACTACTCAAAATATCAAAATCCTTGATTCGGTTCACTCGCTAGCGCGCGCTAGCTTCACTTTCTTAACGCGCGCTAAAACTTGCTTTCGATAGCGTACGCTAAATTTCACTTCCTTGCGTACGCTAATTAAAAACTTTTCGAATTCCATTTTAGCTACTGGACAGTCCAGTAAGCTTTTCATTTTTTACCTAACGTACGCTAATTCTATAATCCTAGCGTACGCTAACTATAAGTTCGCTGACTATATATATTTCCGTACGACCCAAAAACACATCCACCCTTTCTAACGTACGCAATCGCCAGAAATACCCTTCCAGCGAAAAAAACCCTAGCCGCAAAACCGATCCAAATACTGCAAATTTCTCCCTCAAAGCTTCGATTCTCTTCAAAATGTCTGGCAAGGGAAGAAAGCCCATGGAGAAAAACTACAAACGTCCTCGCAACAACGATTATGACGGCACCCGATTCATATCCTACGTTGCATCGAAGGTTTTCTTCGATATCCTTCCACAGGAGAGTTTGACCGATTGCTACTACTTCAATTTTAGCAGCCTTGAAAGGGTTAAGGTAAGCATTCACGATTTATTTGAGGCATTAGGTATTGCACGTTGTGTTGAGTGCAAAGAGATTGTGTACCCTGAGTGTGTCCGTGCGTTTTATGCGAATCTGCACCTTGGTGATAGTGGTGATAATGGAGGTTTAGTGCTCGAAAGCCTCGTGAGCAGGCGTGGTGAAGATTTCTTCGGAAATTCTTCACGAGTTGTTTGGGTTATCGAAAGACGGGTATGATTGTTGTGGGAAAACCATTGCCGAGGAGTCTACGATGTCCGAGAGAGAGATTGGTGATTTTTTGTGTTCGAAAACGGTCATGGAAGTCACGGATGACGTTTTCGAGAACAATGATTTCGGTATACACATTCGCTTGTTGTTGGCCGCTCTAACAAAATGTTTAATGCCAAAAGTCAACACCCAACACAAGTTAGTCGGTGTTGATAAGAATGTCGTGTATAGGGTGCTGAAGGATGATCGAGTGGATTTCACTGGGATTGTGATAAGCTGGATGAAAGCAAAAGGGGAGTCTTTTCGGTCGAAAAACTACATGTCGAGAACTAGGAAATCTGGACTTCCATTTGGTTCAATTCTTATGGTGATTTTTCGGCATTTTCGTGTCGACTTGTCTAATGAGGCACACGTTCCGGTGTCTCGGGGACACGAGATAAGTGACATAACCCTCAAGGCCATGCATTATGTCGAGACATTCAATTGAGTCTGGGTATTGTTTCCATATCTCCGGGATGATGACCAAGTGCCGAAGGGTACACGGATGCCTACACCGGCCGAGCGTGTGACGCAACGAGGACCCCACACGCTTAGGGAGCTGCAATCCAAGTCTTTTGTTCGTCATCCGAAGACGAAAGGAAAGTGCCCGATGAGAGATGTTGTCACGGAGGAAGAGGAAAGCGACCTTTGTGCTCGGATGCGGAGCATCGAGACCTCTCAGGCTGAAATTCGAGAGGATGTTCGGGCTCTACGTTCGGAAGTCCAGGAAGTGCGCGGGTTGATCTCCGATTTCATCCGTTTCACACACCCTTCGTTTCCTTTCCCCTCGTCATCTTCCGACCCTGCTCCTTAGATTTGAGGATTTTAATGCTTGGTTGTAGAATCTTATTGTTCGAATAATCTTTATGTCTCATGTCATGAAAACTCTATGTATTGCTTGAATTCCATCTTAATGATATTCGCATTTCACTTCATTTGGCATTTGTTGTTTACAAGTATTGTTGTTTACGTAATTTCGCTTTGAATAATGGCATTTTCGTTGATATTTGTTATAACGCAACAATTCGGGGAGTTCCTTTTGTTTATGTCAAAAGGGGAGAATACTCCAAAAACCAAAATATACTAATATATCGAACAAGTTTACCTTGATTCGAATCATTTAAAATATTTTTGCAGGTATTAATTAAATGTTTTGACATCATCAAAAAGGGGGAGATTGTTGACTCAAAATATATTTTGATGATTATTCCATTCAAAACATTTAAATAGATCAATCTCAAAACGATAGTATTTTGAAGGAGCTAAATAATGTTAGCGCACGCTACTCATCTTATAGTAGCGCACGCTATCGAGATATACATGTACAGCCCAGACATTCAGCTGCAGCCAAGTGAAGTCACCTGATGGATAGCGCACGCAAGTCATTCAATATTAGCGCACGCTAAGTAACTAAAGTTAGCGCACGCTATACAATCGATATTAACGCACGCTATCGCATTATTCCAGAAGACAGTGAGGTTTGGAAGGAAATCGGAAATGAATTTTGCGCACGCTACATACATCAACTTACGTACGCTAAAACAAGGATATAGCGCACGTTACTACTCAGCTCTTGCGCACGCTACTGATATCACAGTCAGTAGTCCAGTAGCTACTGGACTCAATATGTCAAGGATTTTACGTACGCTACGGGGGTAACGTCGTTCTTGAAAAGAAATTATTAGCGCACGCTAAAGTATAGGCATTAGCGCACGCTAAAAGGAGTCAGCATATTACCGTTTGATTTTCTACCGTTGGAAGGCAAGAGTCAATGAAGATCCGGAAAAGTTGGATTTCATTAATGCTAGCGCACGCTATGCATACTTGATAGCGCACGCTAATCTCAAATTTAGCTGTTGGATAAAGAGTCGTTGGAGAGACAAACGGACATTTTCAAAGTCAAGATTGAAGACTTGTTGACCAGACGTTAATGTACGCTACCGATACATGACTAGCGCACGCTATCCATACTATTTTACCGTTGCAACAGTCTTTGTGACCGTTCAGAGAAGCCAAGTCAAAGATCGATAGCGCACGCTAGAGAACATTATTAGCGCACGCTAATAATACGTTTTTCAGCATTTGAAGGATGGCTCTCTCCCATAAATACCCAAAGGACTTGGGTATCAAACACACAACTTCAAGCATTCAAGCATACAAGCATACAAGCAATCAAAGCATACTTGAGCTCAGTTTTATATCTTTTATTGCATTTCAAGTTGTGAGAAAAGAAAGATACAAGAGTGATTCTCATTGTAATATCTATTATTCTTTGTATTCTTTCATTTGATTATAAGTGTTGCATCACTTACACTTGAGCGTAAAAGAAACGAATCAAGAGTCACTAATCCGGTGTTATTAGGATCTTTGATCCGGCATTGTTAGGATTATACTCCCATATTCGTATAGTGAGGATTATCTAGTTCCTATAGAACATTAGATAAACAAACATTTATATTGAGAGAGAGGTTGAGCTTGGACCGATAGAAGACAAGCGATTGTAACGGTTGTGAACTCGGACCGATAGAAGACGAGTCAAGATTGTGGTTGTTCTTGAGCCAATAGAAAAATAAAGTCAGAGAGAGGACGTAGGCAAGTTGCCGAACCTCTATAAATCTTTGAGTCTTTAAATTCCGCACTATCTTCTATTTATTCGAAAGAAATTTTGGTATTCCGCATTACCACTATTCAACCCCCCTTCTAGTGGTATATTTATCTCTTCAGTTGGTATCGGAGAGGGTCTTTTTTTAAAGGTTTAACCACCTAAGAGAAAAAGATCCGCAAATGGCACTTCTTGGCCAAATTGAAGGAAATGCTCTCAACCATCCTCCTTTCTTCGACGGTTCCAATTTCATGATGTGGAAAAAGAAGATGGCGATCTTCGTTCAAGCCTACGATATTGAAATCTGGAAAGTTATTGTTCTTGGTCCTAAACTTGCTAAGAAAGAGGATGGATCGTTGAAAAAGATCGAAGAATTCAACGACGAGGATTGGAGAAACACACACGTTAACTCACGAGCTACTCAACTTCTCTATTGCGCTCTTAATCCCGAAGAACTTAATAGGATATCGTCCTATGAAAGCGCAAAAGAAATTTGGGAAATTCTCGAAGTCACTCATGAGGGAACTACCGAAGTCAAGGAGACCAAAATTAATATGTTACTCCATGACTACGAATTATTTTCCATGAAAGACGAGGAAACGATCACAAATATGTTGGATCGATTTTCGGCTATAACAAATGGTCTTGCATCTTTCGGAAAGCCTATATCGAGCAGCGACAAAGTTAAGAAAATTCTTCGATCGTTGCCAAGAGAATGGGATGCCACGGTCACCGCGATCATGGAGTCCAAAGATCTCAACAAGCTCGAATTTAGTGCCCTCATCTGGTCACTCATCAATTATGAGATCGTTCTCAAGTCTAGAGGCACAAAACCAAAGCCTCGGGAAAGAGTAGTCGCATTCAATGTTGATAGCGACGTTGAGGAAGATGTTTCCGAAGATGAAGACGACGAGGAACTCGCTCTCTATGCCAAAAACTTTAGAAGGTATAAAAACATAATTCAAAAGAGGCGAAGTTTTCTTGGTCGGGATGGCAAACCGGAGCAAAAGAAGAGTGGCTATACTCCCATCAAGAAGTTCGACAATAATTGTCGGAAATGTGGTCAAGCCGGTCACTATGCCAAAGAATGCCGAGGATCCTCTTCAAAACCTCAAATGGAAAGATTCAAAAAGAAGGAGGTCCTAATCGCTTCTTAGAGTGATGACGAGGAGGAGATTAAAAGATCTCTAGACGCAAATCTTGCAGTCATGGCCCTCGACTCCGAAAGTAATATCGAGGTAAGCTCTAAACTCAATGATGACGAATATGACTCTTTTGATTTTTGTGATTCACAAGAAGTTCATCATGATGATGAGTTATTGAGTGCGTTTGAATCCTTGAATACGGAGTATGACGAGATGGTTAAATTAAACATATCTTTAAAGAGAAAAATAAAATCTCGAAAATTCCTCTCTTCAAAACAAAGGCAAAACTATCGAGATTGACCATACATCATGCCTTGAAAAAGAAAATGTTTTGAAAATCGAGTTAACAAAAACTCAAAAGGAGCTAAAATATATTTTGAACAAATTTACTCTCGGAAACGAGAAACTCGAAAGGCTTCTATCTATTCAAAAATCGCCCTTGCTCAAACACGGTCTTGGTTTCGATCCTTTTAAACGGGAACAATCCCTTATCAATCTTGACAAAATAAAGAAAACCGAAACCGAGAACTCAAAAGATTCTTTCAAACGAGTTCACAATGTTAATGCTCATTCAAAATTAAGAACCATCAAAGTTAAGCAAATATGGGTTCCTAAAGGGACAATTGTTCCGAATGCTATAAGCATAGTTAACTTTGGAGGACCTAAGCGGGCTTGGTACCGAAACAACCGAGAAACTCTATTTTTGTAGGTACCGGCACCAAGGAAAAACAAGTGGTACATTGATAGTGGATGCTCAAGGCACATGTGCGGCTCCGAGGACTTATTTGAAGACCTCGAATATCAAGATCAAGGACATGTGACCTTTGGAGATAATCAAAAGGGAAAAATCAAAGGCATCGGCAAAGTCGGTAAGGAACCTTCTCCTTCTATCAACAAAGTATTATTTGTTGAAGGTTTGCATCATAATCTTCTTAGCGTTTCGCAACTTTGTGATGAAGGTTTTAAAATTCTATTCGAGCAAATGCATTGCACGGCATTTAGAAATAATAAAATTGCATTCATTGGTTTGAGATGTGGAAACATCTATATTGTCGATCTTAACGATAAAAGTTCATTCAATGAAAAATGTCTTATTACCTTGGATGATAATGCATATTTATGGCATCGAAAATTGGGGCATACCTCTTTACCTATTATTTCTATTTTATCTAGACACGACCTTGTTCGTGGATTGCCCAAACTCAAGTTTGATAGAAAGCATTTGTGTGAATCATGCATAAAGGAAACACACTCGAGAATCTTTTAAACCAAAATTCGAGGTTTCCACTAGTCGCGTTCTTGAACTCATGCATATGGATTTGATTGGACCATCTAGACATGTTAGTTTAAATGGTAAACTTTACACTTTGGTTATTGTTGATGATTTCTCTCGATTTACTTGGGTTAGATTTTTAGCACATAAGGATGATGCATTTTCCGAGTTCTCTAAATGGTGTCGTTTGGTATCAAATGAGAAAAATCTCTCCATAATTTCTATTCGCACCGATCACGGAGGTGAATTTGATTGCACTCCGTTTGAACTTTTATGTGATAAATATGGTATTAATCATAACTTTTCGGCTCCTAGAACGCCTCAACAAAATGGAGTTGTTGAAAGGAAAAACCGATCTTTGGAAGAAATGTCGAGGACAATGCTTAATGAATACTCTCTTCCACAATACTTTTGGGCCGAAGCAATTTTTACGGCATGCTATGTGATTAACCGGGTTCATGTTCGTAGAATTCATCTTAAAACCCCATATGAATTATGGAAGGGCAAAAAGCCCAATATTGCTTATTTTCATCCTTTTGGTTGCAACGTATTTATTTTGAACAATGGCAAGGATAACTTAAGCAAGTTTGATGCTAAATCCGACTCCGGAATATTTGTTGGTTATTGTACTAATAGTAAAGCATATCGTGTTTATAATATTAGAACAAATAAAGTTGAAGAGTCCATACATGTTAAATTCAATGATATGATCTCACCCCCGAGAAAGGTAGAATATTTTGATGATGCAGGTACTTTTCCGGATCCCTCACCCGAAGTGAAGAAAATTTCGGAAATCGAAACGAACACAATCGTTGATTTACCGAAAGATTGGCACATCAAAGACCATCCAAAGGACCTCGTGATTGGAAACATTGAAGACGGTGTTCAAACCCGAAGGAGAACCACCGAATTTATGGCTCATTGTGCTTTTGTATCCGAAATAGTTCCCAAGAATATATCCGAAGCTCTCGATGATGAAAGTTGGGTGATGGCAATGCAAGAGGAGCTTGTGCAATTCAAGCACAATAATGTATGGAATTTAGTGCCCGCTACTAAAGATAAAACAATTATCGGAACTAAATGGGTGCATAAAATCAAGAGTGACGAAGACGGCTATCGATTCGAAATAAATCTCGTTTGGTCGCTCAAGGATATAATCAAGAGGAAGGTCTTGATTACGAAGAAAGCTTTGCTCCCGTGGCTCGACTCGAAGCCATTCGCTTGCTTTGTGCATTTGCCGCCCATAAAAAGATCAAACTATTTCAAATGGATGTGAAAAGTGCATTCTTGAATGGGTTCATTCAAGAAGAAGTCTACGTCAAGCAACCTCCCGGTTTTGAAGATCATTAATTTCCGGATCATGTCTACAAGCTCAACAAGGCACTCTACGGGTTGAAGCAAGCACCCCGAGCATGGTATGATCGTTTAAGTCAATTTTTAATTGCAAATGATTATAAAAGAGGCAAAGTCGATAATACCTTGTTTGTTAAAATATTGAATGATGATATACTCGTTTGCCAAATCTACGTTGATGACATTGTATTTGGAGCTACTAATGAATCCTTGTGCCAAGATTTTTCTAATCTTATGAAAGGAGAGTTCGAAATGAGTATGATGGGAGAATTAACGTTCTTCCTCGGGCTTCAAATCAAACAATGCAAAGATGAAATTTTTATCCATCAAATGAAGTACTCAAACGACCTCCTCAAGAAATTCAATATGGATAGTAGCAAGGTGATATCTACGCCAATGTCTTCATCATTAAAGCTTGAGAAAGATGAAAATGGCAAATCCGTAGATCAAAAATTATATCGAGGTATTATCGGATCTTTGTTATATTTGACTGCATCTAGGCCAGATATAATATTTGCTACATGTTTATGTGCTCGATTCCAAGCTAATCCCAAGCAATCACACTTAATTGCTTGTAAACGCATTTTTCGCTACTTGAAAGGAACTATTGGACTAGGTCTATGGTATCCTTCTTGCTTGGATTTTAATTTAATTGCATATAGTGACGCCGATTTCGGCGGATGTAAAATTGACAAGAAGAGTACTAGTGGTACATGTCATTTTGTTGGATCATGTTTAATATCTTGAGGAAGTAAAAATCAAACCAGTGTAGCACTGTCTACAGCTGAGGCCGAATATGTCGCTGCAGGGAGCGCCTGCGCTCAAGTATTATGGATTAAAAATCAACTCCGCGACTATGGCATACATTTTGAAAATACCACTATTCTATGTGATAACACTAGTGCAATTAATTTGAGTAAAAATCCTGTGTTGCATAGTAGAACTAAACATATAGATATCAGACATCATTTTTTACGTGATCATGTTCAGAAAAAAGATATCTGTTTAATTTTTGTCGGGACGAAGGACCAACTTGCTGACATTTTTACAAAACCTCTTCCCGAAGAATCATTTAATTCCATTCGTTTACAACTTGGCATGGGATATGTAGACAATTTTTGAAATCAGCTTACTACTCAAAATATCAAAATCCTTGATTCGGTTCACTCGCTAGCGCGCGCTAGCTTCACTTTCTTAACGCGCGCTAAAACTTGCTTTCGATAGCGTACGCTAAATTTCACTTCCTTGCGTACGCTAATTAAAAACTTTTCGAATTCCATTTTAGCTACTGGACAGTCCAGTAAGCTTTTCATTTTTTACCTAACGTACGCTAATTCTATAATCCTAGCGTACGCTAACTATAAGTTCGCTGACTATATATATTTCCGTACGACCCAAAAACACATCCACCCTTTCTAACGTACGCAATCGCCAGAAATACCCTTCCAGCGAAAAAAACCCTAGCCGCAAAACCGATCCAAATACTGCAAATTTCTCCCTCAAAGCTTCGATTCTCTTCAAAATGTCTAGCAAGGGAAGAAAGCCCATGGAGAAAAACTACAAACGTCCTCGCAACAACGATTATGACGGCACCCGATTCATATCCTACGTTGCATCGAAGGTTTTCTTCGATATCCTTCCACAGGAGAGTTTGACCGATTGCTACTACTTCAATTTTAGCAGCCTTGAAAGGGTTAAGGTAAGCATTCGCGATTTCTTTGAGGCATTAGGTATTGCACGTTTTGTTGAGTGCAAAGAGATTGTGTACCCTGAGTGTGTCTGTGCGTTTTATGCGAATCTGCACCTTGGTGATAGTGGTGATAATGGAGGTTTAGTGCTCGAAAGCCTCGTGAACGGAACTGTGGTGAAGATTTCTTCGGAAATTCTTCACGAGTTGTTTGGGTTATCGAAAGACGGGTATGATTGTTGTGGGAAAACCATTGCCGAGGAGTCTACGATGTCCGAGAGAGAGATTGGTGATTTTTTGTGTTCGAAAATGGTCATGGAAGTCACGGATGACGTTTTCGAGAACAATGATTTCGGTATACACATTCGCTTGTTGTTGGCCGCTCTAACAAAATGTTTAATGCCAAAAGTCAACACCCAACACAAGTTAGTCGGTGTTGATAAGAATGTCGTGTATAGGGTGCTGAAGGATGATCGAGTGGATTTCACTGGGATTGTGATAAGCTGGATGAAAGCAAAAGAGGAGTCTTTTCGGTCGAAAAACTACATGTCGAGAACTAGGAAATCTGGACTTCCATTTGGTTCAATTCTTATGGTGATTTTTCGGCATTTTCGTGTCGACTTGTCTAATGAGGCACACGTTCCGGTGTCTCGGGGACACGAGATAAGTGACATAACCCTCAAGGCCATGCATTATGTCGAGACATTCAATCGAGTCTGGGTATTGTTTCCATATCTCCGGGATGATGACCAAGTGCCGAAGGGGACACGGATGCCTACACCGGCCGAGCGTGTGACGCAACGAGGACCCCACACGCTTAGGGAGCTGCAATCCAAGTCTTTTGTTCGTCATCCGAAGACGAAAGGAAAGTGCCCGATGAGAGATGTTGTCACGGAGGAAGAGGAAAGCGACCTTTGTGCTCGGATGCGGAGCATCGAGACCTCTCAGGCTGAAATTCGAGAGGATGTTCGGGCTCTACGTTCGGAAGTCCGGGAAGTGCGCGGGTTGATCTCCGATTTCATCCGTTTCACACACCCTTCGTTTCCTTTCCCCTCGTCATCTTCCGACCCTGCTCCTTAGATTTGAGGATTTTAATGCTTGGTTGTAGAATCTTATTGTTCGAATAATCTTTATGTCTCATGTCATGAAAACTCTATGTATTGCTTGAATTCCATCTTAATGATATTCGCATTTCACTTCATTTGGCATTTGTTGTTTACAAGTATTGTTGTTTACGTAATTTCGCTTTGAATAATGGCATTTTCGTTGATATTTGTTATAACGCAACAATTCAGGGGGAGTTCCTTTTTGTTTATGTCAAAAAGGGGGAGAATACTCCAAAAACCAAAATATACTAATATATCGAACAAGTTTACCTTGATTCGAATCATTTAAAATATTTTTGCAGGTATTAATTAAATGTTTTGACATCATCAAAAAGGGGGAGATTGTTGACTCAAAATATATTTTGATGATTATTCCATTCAAAACATTTAAATAGATCAATCTCAAAACGATAGTATTTTGAAGGAGCTAAATAATGTTAGCGCACGCTACTCATCTTATAGTAGCGCACGCTATCGAGATATACATGTCTGACCAGGACATTCAATTGCGACCAAGTGAAGTCACCTGATGGATAGCGCACGCAAGTCATTCAATATTAGCGCACGCTAAGTAACTAAAGTTAGCGCACGCTATACAATCGATATTAACGCACGCTATCGCATTATTCCAGAAGACAGTGAGGTTTGGAAGGAAATCGGAAATGAATTTTGCGCACGCTACATACATCAACTTACGTACGCTAAAACAAGGATATAGCGCACGTTACTACTCAGCTCTTGCGCACGCTACTGATATCACAGTCAGTAGTCCAGTAGCTACTGGACTCAATATGTCAAGGATTTTACGTACGCTACACAGGGTAACGTACGTTACTGAAAGAAATTATTAGCGCACGCTAAAGTATAGGCATTAGCGCACGCTAAAAGGAGTCAGCATATTACCGTTTGATTTTCTACCGTTGGAAGGCAAGAGTCAATGAAGATCCGGAAAATGTGGAAAAGTTGGATTTCATTAATGCTAGCGCACGCTATGCATACTTGCTAGCGCACGCTAATCTCAAATTTAGCCGTTGGATAAAGAGTCGTTGGAGAGAAAAACGGACATTTTCAAAGTCAGGATTGAAGACTTGTTGACCAGACGTTAACGCACGCTACCGATACATGACTAGCGCACGCTAGCCATACTATTTTACCGTTGCAACAGTCTTTGTGACCGTTCAGAGAAGCCAAGTCAAAGATCGATAGCGCACGCTAGAGAACATTATTAGCGCACGCTAATAATACGTTTTTCAGCATTTGAAGGATGGCTCTCTCCTATAAATACCCAAAGGACTTGGGTATCAAACACACAACTTCAAGCATTCAAGCATACAAGCAATCAAAGCATACTTGAGCTCAGTTTTATATCTTTTATTGCATTTCAAGTTGTGAGAAAAGAAATATACAAGAGTGATTCTCATTGTAATATCTATTATTCTTTGTATTCTTTCATTTGATTGTAAGTGTTGCATCACTTACACTTGAGCGTAAAAGAAACGAATCAAGAGTCACTAATCCGGTGTTACTAGGATCTTTGATCCGGCATTGTTAGGATTATACTCCCATATTCGTATAGTGAGGATTATCTAGTTCCTATAGAACACTAGATAAACAAACATTTATATTGAGAGAGAGATTGAGCTTGGACCGATAGAAGACAAGCGATTGTAACGGTTGTGAACTCGGACCGAAAGAAGACGAGTCAAGATTGTGGTTGTTCTTGAGCCAATAGAAAAAGAAAGTCGGAGAGAGGACGTAGGCAAGTTGCCGAACCTCTATAAATCTTTGAGTCTTTAAATTCCGCACTATCTTCTATTTATTCGAAAGAAATTTCGGTATTCCGCATTACCACTATTCAACCCCCCTTCTAGTGGTATATTTATCTCCAGATCAGGCCTTGGATATGATCCCCAAACTCCCTCTAGTTCTAAAACCACTTTCATCAAGGCAGAAACAATTGTCTCGTCTGCTGAGCCATTATACAAACCCATATTTCAAAATAGGCAGCAGTCAGGTCACAGGTCTAGGCTGCATCCAAGATACACCAGGCAGCCACCTAGACATGAGACTAAGCAATGGCCAAGGCAGAAGCAGCAGCCCAGACAACATGCCCATTATTATTAAAGACTCCCCAGAAACAGATTTCAAAATGGGAGGGGTAAGTGGAAACCTCAAGGTTATCCTAATTTTCAAAATGAACAGATGTGGAGACCCTAAAGATTTCATAAATGGTCTCAGCCTAGATTTAGAAATGGCACACATCAATTTTATGAGGCATATCCGGTACATAATCCTAACAGATGATATAAGCCCAGACCTTACACACCTTATAGGGGTAATAACATCAACTTTCACAATCCCAGGAGAAACCAGTTCTTCAGGAAACCATCTAACCCCCGAGAACCCACACAGATTTGGGTACCAAAATCTCTGCTTGTCTGATTGCAGAAAAGATGGAAGGACTACTACCTTATCTCCACAAATTCAAATATAGGAGGTGAAGAATGGTTTGTAGATTCCATATGCTCAAGGCACATGACCGGGAACAAGAAGGTGCTATCAAATTATACCAAAGAAAGATGTCCAGATGTAACTTTTGGAGATAGATCTAAAGGGCAGAGTAAAGGTTTTGGAGAGCTGCACAGAGAACATCACCATATCTAAAGTTCATTATGTCAAGGGACTCAAGTATAATCTTTTGAGCATAAGTCAGTTTTGTGATGAGAAAAACCTAGTACTCTTCACCATTTGGAAATGCATGGTGATAGATATCATATCTGGAGAAGTGAAGCTACAAGGATTCAGAAGAAGGGATGTCTATATGATAGATTGGAACACAGGAACTCCTAATACCTGCTTTCTATCTAAGACAATAGCTGAGAATGGGTGGTTGTTGTAACACCCCCAAGACATTCAGGGCATATTACAGCGTTGTGGACCCCACACTGTGGAATCCACCAGGCTAACGTACCAACAAGACATTCGTAAATGACAAACAATCATAAATAAAATGACAATTCAAATAAAAGACTACAATCTGACAATTAGAATCCAACATCAATCCATTTCCCAAAACGGGAACACAACATTAACAATTTTGAAAAGGGAGTACTCGAGTACTTAAACCAGTTTTAAAATACAGAAATCTCAAAACAAGACATCAATAGTAAATGACAGAACTGAACACCAACAAATAACTACTGAACAGTATCATGCTTGCCCATCATCCTCATACACCTCAAGTGCTCGCTTGTCTCCATGATCGATACCTGAAATACAAAAAGTATTTCCCCCATTTAAGGGGTTAGCGACAACTGCTAGTGCAAGTACAATCCATTTGAACTACATTCTAATCAGATGAATATATGCGCCAAAAATCATTTTAGAAAACATTTTATATTCCGGAATATTTATAATGTACAATCGCAAAACATATTATCTCCAACAAATCACAATTCAACGTTAACCTTGGTACGAGACTCACGGCCTCCGTACCCCGCAGAGCCCCGTCGGACATCCCTGGGTGGTCAACCACAGTTCATGATACGCACACACACGGCAATACGTATCCCTAGAGGCCCCATCGGACCGTCCCTAGGTGAACATACACATATCCATCCACAACAACCACAATACAACCATAATTCAAATACTAGAACATGTAAACAAATGTAAAGTACTTGCCTTTGAGACAATCTTGAAGAAATGGAAGTGAAACACGACTACGAACGGTCCGGGTGGAAAACAACAATTCCTAAACGAAGGATCAACATAGTTCAGTCCCAACGGACAACAATAACCGATCGGAATACACCCATAATCCCCGATTATAATTCATGACAAAAACGTTCAATCGATACGGGCGAGGGTTTACGTCAAATCTCCCCGTATCAACAATTCGCGGATCAAATTAGAGAAAAACAGATTGGGAATCACCCAATAAGAATAATCGGTAAGAAATTACGTAACATGATTGAACAATTCGGAACTAATCCTTAGAATCCCGAAAACCCCCCAAAATTGACAAGTTAGGGTTGTAGATGAAAATACCTTGAATTCGGACGATGGAGGATGATTACGCTGATGACAATATGCTAACATGACTCTACGGTGATGGAATTTGAAGAGAACTCCAGCCAGCACCGGTGGAAATTGCCTCTGAAGTCGCACGTCGAAGAAAACGAAGAGAAAAGAATAAAACTGATGTTTCTGGACTGCCCGCTGACTTATATAATCTGTGAAGTTAGCGCACGCTAACTGTCATATATAGAGCGCGCTAACGGGGCCGTGACAGGTCCAGTGGCTACTGCCACCATTCGCTAGCGTACGCTAACAATAGGGAGTTAGCGTACGCTAACTGCACATCGGTAGCGCACGCCAGGTAACAGGAGTAGCGTGCGCTACCTACACAAAGATTGATCTGCTGCTCACATCGCAGTGAAGTCAGCCGAGGTACAATACACGAAACGCACAATGAGACCAGAATCCAGGAACATAAACGCGAAGCATACAAGACGACGGAGCTAAGCGCTGAAAGAAAATATAATTCCGACCACCGGAGGGTCCGTAATGCGACAACGAAAATGAGATTCCCTAAACTATTAGGAAATTACAAAAATGGCCCAAGTGCCCGAAAATCACGAAACGACGTCGGATTTACAAACCGAAAGTCTCAACACGACCAACTCAATCATACGAACTTGTGCAAACCAAGAAACAATGAAAACGAACGAGTTTTACGAGAATCGAACGTTCATACGGCAAAACATGTCATAAAATGAAATTACGTGAAAACATCATCAAAGCTCGTCCAAATGGAAAAACTCCAAGAAAAAAGTAGATTCGAAATGTCGAAACGGTTACAAGCGAGTCGATAAAAATAGACATACACCAAAAATGGAAACTGCTAAAAATGGAAAGTCACGGGTATTACATTCTCCCCCTCTAAAATAAAGTTTCGTCCCGAAACTTAAGAATCAAAAAGCTCGGGGTGTCTCGAACGCATATCCTCCTCTAACTCCCACGTCGCTTCTTCTACTCCATGTCTCGACCATTGCACCTTAACCAAAGGAATGGTTTTGTGCCTTAACTGTTTGTCTCGACGCTCCAAAATCTTGACGGGCCTCTCCTCAAACGTAACATCCTTCTCGATCTCCACGTCCCCAAAGTCAATAATGTGGGACGGGTCCGGAACGTACTTCCTCAACTGGAAAATGTGAAATACGCTATGAACATGACTCAACGACGGAGGCAAAGCCAAATGGTACGCTAACTCGCCCACTCTCTCCAATATCTCGAAAGGTCCAATATATCTCGGGCTGAGTTTCCCCTTCTTCCCAAAACGGAAAACTCCCTTTGTCGGAGACACTCTCAACAGAACATGATCTCCTACCATAAACTCCAAAGGTCGACGCCTAACATCCGCATTAGACTTTTGTCGACTCTGAGCAGCCAACATCCTCTTCCTAATAAATTCAACTTTCTCCCTCGTCTCCAACACAAGGTCTGGATCGGTGCCAACTAGATCGGATGGCTCATCCCAACATATCGGCGATCGGCAACGTCGGCCATAAAGTGCCTCATACGGTGCCATATTAATCGACGCGTGCCAGCTATTATTATAAGTAAACTCAATCAAGGCCAAATGGTCCTCCCAGTCACTACTCCAATCTAACGCACACGCTCCCAACAAATCCTCGAACGTCTGAATGGTACGTTCGGACTGCCCATCGGTCTGGGGATGGAACGAAGTGCTCAAACGTAACTGTGTCCCCAATGCTTTATGTACCGCCTGCCAAAAATGCGATACAAATCGGCCATCTCTGTCCGAAATAATGGTCTTCGGCGTACCATGAAGCCTCACTATCTGCGTGATAAAAACACGAGCCAACTTTTCTGGACCCCAAGTATCCTTGATGCCCAGAAAATGTGCCGACTTAGTCAGTCGGTCTACAATCACCCACACCATGTTCATACCAGTCTTCGTCCTCGGCAAACCCGTGACAAAATCCATAGAGATATCCTCCCACTTCCACTCCGGGACGGGAAGTGGTTTTAACAACCCGGCTGGCCGCTGATGCTCAATCTTGACTTGCTGACAAGTCAAACACTTAGCCACAAACTGAACTACCTCATTCTTCATGTCGTTCCACCAGAAATTTTTCCTCAAATCTTTATACATTTTACTCGAGCCCGGATGGACTGAGTAAGGTGACGCATGAGCCTCTCGCATAATACTCTGCCTCAATTCCGAGTCGTTCGGAACACACAACCGACCTCGGAATCTCAACACACCATCCTCATGAATAACAAATCCTCGGGCTTTCCCTTTTCCTACACTCTCTCGAAGCTGAATAAACATCGGGTCCTCCAACTGTCCCGATTTAATGTCATCGACCAGAGATGAAGAAATCTTAAGAGTACGCAACTGTCCGGAACTCTCTGGTCGTACAATCTCAACATTCAACCTCATCAACTCCTGCTGAAGCTCCGGTTGAGCCGTAAGTAACTCAAGTGCCCGAAGCGATACCGATTTCCGGCTCAAGGCATCTGCTACCACATTAGCCATGCCCGGATGATAGAGGATCTCGAGATTGTAATCCTTAATCAATTCCAACCATCTCCTCTGTCTCATATTAAGCTCTTTTTGTGTGAAAATGTACTTCAGGCTCTTGTGATCGGTGAAAATCTGACACGACGAGCCATACAAGTAATGACGACAGATCTTCAATGCAAATACAACTGCGGCCAACTCAAGATCGTGTGTAGGGTAATTCAACTCGTACGGTTTCAACTGACGGGAAGCATAGGCAATCGTCCTCCTGTGCTGCATAAGTACGCATCCGAGCCCTTGGCCCGAAGCATCACTAAAAACTGAGAAACCCTCATTACCACTCGGTAAAGCCAAAACAGGAGCGGTCGTCAACCGCTTCTTCAACTCCTCGAAACTATTCTGCCTCTCATCGGTACACACAAACTTCTCTGACTTCTGTAACAACTGAGTCAGCGGTCGAACGAGCTTAGAGAACCCCTCGATGAATCTACGGTAATACCCGGCTAATCCCAGAAAACTGCGGACCACCTTCACGTTCTTGGGCGGCGCCCAATCCAACACGGGCTTTACCTTATATGGGTCCACACAAACACCCTCGGCCGAGATCACATGACCGAGAAACATAACCTCCCGTAACCAAAACTCACACTTTGAGAACTTCCCAAAAAGATGCCGAGTTCTCAAAATATCTAATACGATATGCAAATGACGAGCGTGCTCCTCCTCGATCCTCGAGTAAATCAGGATGTCGTCGATAAAAACGACTACACACTTATCGAGGTATTTGATAAAGACTTTGTTCATAAGCTGCATGAACACGGCTGGGGCGTTGGTTAGCCCAAAAGTCATAACCACAAACTCGTAGTGACCGTATCTCGTCCGAAAGGCCGTCTTCGGAATATTGGTATCCTTCACTCGGAGCTGATAATACCCCGATCTCAAATCAATCTTCGAAAACACAATTGCCCCTTGCAACTAATCAAACAAGTCATCAATCCTCGGGAGCGGATACTTGTTTTTGATGGTCACTTTGTTCAACTCTCGGTAGTCGATGCACAAACGAAGTGACCCATCCTTCTACTTTACAAATAAGACCGGCGCGCCCCAAGGTGAAGCGCTCGGTCGAATATATCCCATGTGTAGCAACTCTCCCAACTGTTTCTTCAGCTCCAGCATCTCGGCGGGCGCCATACGGTATGGCGTCTTAGAGATCGGTGCTGCACCCGGCTCAAAATCGACGGTAAACTCAACTTCTCGGTCCGGAGGCAAACCAGGAAAGTCGTCTGGGAAGACATCAGGATACTCACACACTACCGGAATAGACGAGAGCTCGACTCCCCCTTCTTCCGATGGCATAACACCAATAACCCGTGCAACCTCCCCGAAGAAGCCTCACCGCCCTCAAGGCGCTGATCAAGAGTCTCTGGCTACTCCGCTTACGCCCCACGAAAGAATGCCCGGTACCGTCAGAGGCTAACATCGAAACAATCCTCGTTCTATAATTCATGATTGCCCCATGACGGTCCAGCCAATCCTCACCAAGAATCAAATCCTCATCTTTAATATCTACTGCGATCAGATTAGACGGCCAAAGCCTCCCCGTGATACTCACAAAAAAATCTCTAATCTCGCAATCCCCCACGATGCTATCCCCACTAGGAAGTTTAACAACAAAAGGCTCACAAGCAACTAGGCAATCAACATACAGACGACGCACACAATCCATAGATATAAAAGAATGCGTAGCACCAGAATCGAACAATACGGAAACAGGATGATCAAGGATGTGGACGGTACCTGTAGCCACTGTCGCGTCAGGATCTCCTGCTCGTCTCATCTCATACACTCGGGCGAATGCACCCGCACTCGAAGCTCCCCCTCTAGAAGGCTGCCCACGTCCTCGACCTCTACCAAAACTCTGCTGCGGCTAAGGAACTGTCGGTGCCTGATTCACACTCGGCTCTCCCGCAGCTGGGGCTGATATCTGAGTAACTGGAGCCCGAGCTGCATCCGTACAAAACTTAGCACGATGACCCATCCGACCACAAGCAAGACACTGAATCGGAGGCCTATCACACTCACTCATCATGTGGCCCGGACGACTACAGTTGAAGCACGTAGGACCACGAACGGAACCAGCAGGAGCAGACCTAGAACCGTTTCCTCGCCCAACTGATGGCGACTGACTCCCGAAGACTCGCGAACCAGACTGAGCCTTCGGATACCCTCCTGACTTGCCTCCCGAAAACTGACCGGAGGTCTTCTGCTTCTTTCCTTCGGTTGCCATCTCTGTCGCAGAAAACGACATCTCGTAAGCCATCGCTTTATTCTGATACTCTTTTAAAGTCGTGCACCCCAGACCAGCCATGTAGTGACGCACCCTCGGTTTCATCCGCATATCAAAGTGGCGGATCTTGTCAAGCTCATCTCGGACTTGGTTTCTCACATAATGCAGCTGTTGATTGTAGTCTTTGATAGCTTGAGAAATAGGAACATCTTGGGGCTTAGCCTCAAAGAAGGCTCAGATCCTCCCCTCTTTCACTGGCCATAGACAGAATTCATCTTTCATCAGATCCCGAAACTCTGCCCACGTGGCTGCCCGGTCGTGCAGTTTCACCGCTTGCCACCACGTTGCTGCCTCCTTGGCGAGGAAGTACTGAGCAATTGGTACTTTCCTCTCCTCAGAAAAATTAGCAGCCTCAAATACTTTCTCCATCTCGAATAGCCAATTCTCCCAACCAGAGGGGTTGGAAGCACCATCAAACTGCGGAGGACGCATACGAATCACGTCCTGAAGTAACTTATCATTGCCGGACCCAGTAGGCAGAACCGGGTTGGCATTAGCATGGCCGACCAGAACGGCCTGAGTCAGTAGCGTCATCTGGTTCGCTACTTGCTGCAAAATGTTGGCCACTCCAACATTCTCATGTGCATTACCGGAGCTAGCAGACTGGTCCTGCTGACCTCCAGAACTAGGGGGAACACTGTTCAACAAAGAAGGCATCGCCGAATCAGGTCCCGAGTGATCGCACATGGCCGCCCCACCGTCTTCGCCACGTCCCCTACCGCGTCCGCGTCCTCTACCAGTAGGAATTCTGAAGAAGTAACGGGTAAGTACAATTCAATCGCAAAACGCAACAAGATACTAAGACAGGAAGAGAACAGCACAGTGAAACGAGTCAAGTTAGGAAAAACTTACGAGCACCGGCGTACTGAGATGATGGCATAGCAGTGATACTGTCCCAAAAACGACTCTTAACTAGACCCAAATAACCGACAGCCTAGGTATCCATAAACCTAGGCTCTGATACTATATTCTGTAACACCCCCAAGACATTCAGGGCATATTACAGCGCCGTGGACCCCACACTGTGGAATCCACCAGGCTCACGTACCAACAAGACATTCGTCAACGACAAACAATCATAAATAAAACGACAATTCAAATAAAAGACTTCAATCCGACAATTAGAATCCAACATCAATCCATTTCCCAAAACGGGAACACAACATTAACAATTTTGAAAAGGGAGTACTCGAGTACTTAAACCAGTTTTAAAATACAGAAATCTCAAAACAAGACATCAATAGTAAATGACAGAACTGAACACCAACAAATAACTACTGAACAGTATCATGCTTGCCCATCATCCTCATACGGCTCAAGTGCTCGTTTGTCTCCACGATCGATACCTGAAATACAAAAAGTATTTCCCCCATTTAAGGGGTTAGCGACAACTGCTAGTGCAGGTACAATCCATTTGAACTACATTCTAATCAGATGAATATATGCGCCAAAAATTATTTTATAAAACATTTTATATTCCGGAATATTTACAATGTACAATCGCAAAACATATTATCTCCAACAAATCACAATTCAAAGTTAACCTTGGTACGAGACTCACGGCCTCCATACCCCGCAGAGCCCCGTCGGACATCCCTGGGTGGTCAACCACAGTTCATGATACGCACACACATGGCAATACGTATCCCTAGAGGCCCCGCCGGACCGTCCCTAGGTGAACATACACATATCCATCCACAACAACCACAATACAGCCATAATTCAAATACTAGAACATGTAAACAAATGTAAAGTACTTGCCTTTGAGACATTCTTGAAGAAATGGAAGTGAAACACGACTACGAACGGTCCGGGTGGAAAACGACGGTTCCTAAACGAAGGATCAACATATTTTAGTCCCAACGGACAACAATAACCGATCGGAATACACCCATAATCCCCCATTACAATTCATGACAAAAACGTTCAATCAATACGGGCGAGGGTTTACGTCAAATCTCCCTGTATCAACAATTCGCGGATCAAATTAGAGAAAAACGGATTGGGAATCACCCAATAACAATAATCGGTAAGAAATTACGTAACATGATTGAACAATTCGAAACTAATCCTTAGAATCCCGAAAACCCCCCAAAATTGACAAGTTAGGGTTCTAGATGAAAATACCTTGAATTCGGACGATGGAGGATGATTACGCTGATGACAATATGCTAACACGACTCTACAGTGATGGAATTTGAAGAGAACTCCGGCCAGCACCGGTGGAAATCGCCTCTGAAGTCACACGACGAAGAAAACGAAGAGAAAAGAATAAAACTACTGTTTTTGGACTGCCCGCTGACTTATATAATCTGTGAAGTTAGCGCACGCTAACTGTCATATATAGCGCGCGCTAACGGGGCCGTGACAGGTCCAGTGGCTACTGCCACCATTCGCTAGCGTACGCTAATAATAGGGAGTTAGCGTACGCTAACTGTACATCGGTAGCGCACGCAAGGTAACAGGAGTAGCGTGCGCTACCTACACAGCAGTTCAGTACTGCTACTCACATCAGCAGTAAGCTGCTGTCGAGGGTACAATACACGAAACGCACGACGAGACCAGAATCCAGGAACATAAATGCGAAGCATACAAGACGACGGAGCTAAGCGCTGAAAGGAAATACAATTCCGACCACCGGAGGGTCCGTAATGCGACAACGAAAATGAGATTCCCTAAACTAATAGGAAATTACAAAAATGGCCCAAGTGCCCGAAAATCACGAAACGACGTCGGATTTACAAACCGAAAGTCTCAACACGACCAACTTAATCATACGAACTTTTGCAAACCAAGAAACAACGAAAACGAACGAGTTTTACGAGAATCGAACGTTCATACGGCAAAACATGTCATAAAATGAAATTACGTGAAAACATCATCAAAGCTCGTCCAAATGGAAAAACTCCAAGAACAAAGTAGATTCGAAATGTCGAAACGGTTACAAGCGAGTCGATAAAAATAGACATACACCAAAAATGGAAACTGCTAAAAATGGAAAGTCACGGGTATTACAGTTGTGGCACAAGAGACTATGCCACCTAAATTTCAAGGCTATCAGCAAGATTAGTTCTCAGAAACTGGTCAGAGGACTTCCAGAAGAAGTATTCAAGAAAGAAGCTCTCTGTGATGCATGTCAGAAAGGAAAGCAAATGAGAGCATCATTCAAGCCAGTTCAACCTACCACTCTTACAACAAAGATCCTAGATCTACTTCAAATGGAGCTATTTGGTCCCATCAAGCCAAGGACCTTAAGTGGCAGAAAGCACGCTCTAGTGGTAGTATATGACTACTCAAGATACACATGGGTTGTTTTTCTCTATAAAAAGAGTGAAACACTAATCAAGTTACCTGAGCTACTAAGGAGGATCCAGAATCAGAAATCTCTCTCAGTCATCAAGATCAGATCAGATAAAGGAGGAGAATTTCTCAACAAGGCAATCACTGATTACAGTGATCAGAATGGGATCCAGCATGAAGTCTCTGCAGCCAGGACCCCTCATCAGCATAATGGTGTTGCTGAAAGAAGGAACAGAACCTTGAAAGAAGCTGATAGGTCCATGATTGCAAAAGCTGACCTGCCTAAGAGGTTATGGGGTGAAGCTGTCAATGCAGCATGTCACACTCAGAATAGGAGTATTATAGTAGGGAGACATGGAAAAACTCCCTATGAGGTTTGGAATGGCAGAACACCAACTGTTGCATATTTTCATATTTTTAGTTGTAAGTGTTTCATCCACAACAACGGTAAAACCCAACTAAATGTCTTTGATGCTAAAACTAATGATGGTCTCTTTATGGGCTACTCACAAATAAGCAAGGCATATAGAGTCTTTAATAAAAGAACCTTAGTTGTGGAAGAAACACCTCATGTTGTATTTGATGAAACTACTGCTGAGTACAGGAAAAAGGTGGAGCTGATAGAGAATAAGCTCAAATCTTCCACCCTGGAAGAAGTCATTGTCCATGACACAGGAATGGTGGAGTCACCTGCAGATCAGTCTGAAGACCCATATGTAGCTGCTTAAGATCTAACTGCAGATCAGATAGGATCACAACACCTACCTGGTCCAGTTGCTGCTGATGAAGACCTATCTGTAGCTGATAAAGACTCATCTGCAGATCAGACAGGAATCCCATCTGCAGATGACAAGATGATAGCTGATCCAGTTGCAGACCAAGAAGGCCAGAACCAAGCTGATGCAGAGAAAGGAGAAACTCACCAAAGCAAATCTACAGGGGGAACAGACCCTGGATAAGAAGACATTCCTAAGTGGCTCAAAGATCATCCTATTCAATAGATCATTGGGAAGCTAACTGATGGAGTCAAGACAAGACAGTATACTCTACCCGTAGGAATGACAATGTTTTCATGCTTTATGTCTTAAATTGAACCTAAGACAACAGAGCAAGCCCTGGAAGACTACTCTTGGATCAATGATATGCAAGAAGAGCTTAACCAGATGGAAAGGAACAATGTTTGGAAACTAACAGACAGACCAGATCATAAGAAGGTTATTGGCACCAAATGGGTGTACAAGAACAAATGCGATGAAGATGGAGCTGTTGTTAGGAATAAAGCCAGACTTTTTGCTAAAGGGTATGCACAATGCGAAGGGGTAGATTTTGATGAAACCTATGCACTAGTTGCAAGACTAGAAGCCATCAGACTATTCCTTGCATATGCTGCATTCAAAGATTTCATAGTCTACCAGATGGATGTGAAGAGTGCCTTCCTCAATGGAATTCTAGAAGAAGAAGTCTATGTGGATAAACCCCCTGGTTTTGTCATGGAGACAAAGTCTACAAACTTCTAAAGGCCCTATATAGACTCATGCAGGCCCCAAGAGCATGGTATGAAACATTATCCGTGTTTCTTGAGAAGAATGGTTTCAGCAAAGGCAAGGTAAATAAAACCTTATTCAGAGTGGAGCATGAAGACCACATATTATTAATTCAAATATATGTGGATGATATCATATTTGGCTCAACCAATCCAGAGCTATAATAAAACTCCATTAGTTGCATACTTTCATATCTTTGGGTGCAGGTGTTATGTTCTGAATAATGGGAAAGATCAACTTAAGACCTCTGACGAAAAGTCAGATGAAGGTATATTTGTAGGATATTACTCTGTTAGCAAAGCTTTCAGGATCTTTAACAAAAGGAAGCTGACAATAGAGGAATCTATCCATGTAGTGTTCGATGAACCTCACTTTGATCATACAGGAGTAGAATACTTAACCCAGAATATCCGAACACTCTCCATTAATGACCCTCAAACTCCAATAGAACATGTGGTAGACTTAGAAATCAATCCCGTAGCTGTTAGATCATAAATAGTCGAAGACAATGATGTAGAAGCTGAAGCCGATACTACAGCACCAGAAGATACAGTACGAGATGCCGAATTAGAACCTGACAAGAGATGGTTGAGAGATCATCCACAGGAGTTGATTATAGGTGATATTGATGCTGGTGTATCTAGCCGTAGAAGAATACAGAGTACACAATGAACTATACTATGTGCGCAAGAAGAAACCGAATCTGAGAAATCTCCATTTCCTGTATGGAAATCTCAAACCGAACTAAGGATACTATCAATGTGCGCCCTAGCTGTATTCTTATCTCAATCTGAACTTGTTTCAATCAATGAAGCTTTGAATAATTCTCACTGGATCACTTCTATGGAAGAAGAGCTTAATGGTTTTGAAAGAAACAATGTATAGTATCTAGTACCCAGGCCAGAACATCAAGCTGTAATTAGAACCAAATAGGTATTTAGAAACAAGAAGGATGAGAATGGACTTGTTATTAGGAACAAATACCGTCTAGTCGCACAAGGCTACAGACAGGAAGAAGGCATAGATTATGATGAGACTTTTGCCCATGTAGCCAGACTAGAATCCATCAGGATTTCTAGCCTTGCCGCCCATAAGAGTTTTACACTATATCAAATGGACGTTAAGAGCACATTCTTGAATGGAGATCTTGCCAAAGAAGTCTATGTTGAGCGACCACCAGGGTTTGTCAACACTGAAGGCGGAGACCTAGTATACAGACTACGAAAAGCACTGTATGGACTTAAGCAAGCACCTAGAGGTTGGTATGAAATCATGTCCGTGTACCTTATCAACAGTGGAATTGAAAAAGATGTGAAAAGACTCTATTTAAGATACAGGAAGGAGATGACCTGTTAATGGTGCAAATATATGTCGATGATATTATATTTGGTTCTACTAACCTTGCTTTATGTCTAAGGTTCTCTTATCTCATGCAAAGTAAATTTGAAATGAGTATAATGGAAGAATTTAGTTATTTCCTAGGATTCCAGGTTAAGCAATTGCCTACAAGAATCTTCATCAACCAAGAGAAGTACAATAAGGAGCTGCTCAACAAGTTTGGGATGAACAACTCCAAATACTCGTCAACCCGCATTAGTACTTCCACGCAAATTAGTGCTGACGAAGCTGGAAAGCCAGTTGATCAATCGCTCTACAGGAAGCTTATAGGCTCACTCTTGTACCTAACGGCTAGCAGGCCCGATATCCAGTTTGCTGAAGGAGTGTATGCTCGGTATCAAGTATCACCTAAGGAGTCACACTTCACGAAAACCAAACGAATACTTAAGTACGTGAAAGGAACAATTGATGTAGGATTGTGGTATCCTAAGAAATGAGGATTCGATTTGGTTGGCTATAGTGACTCAGATCTTGGAGGCTGTAAGCTGGATAGGAAGAGTACAAGTGGTAATTGCCACTTTCTTGGACCTAGACTTGTGTCATGGTTCAGTAAGAAGCAATTGGCAAACTCGCTCTCTACAGCTGAGTCGGAATACTATGCCGCTGGAAGTTGTTGTATGCAGATTCTCTTGATGCAACAGCAGCTACATGATTAATCAGTGCCAGGGAGACGCCAATCATGTGCGATAGCCCAAGTGCAATCGCAATAACGCACAACCCTGTATTGCACTCGCGAACTAAACATCTTGATATGAAGCATCACTTCATCAGGAATCATGTTGAGAATAAGGATGTTTGGATCGAGAAAATTCATACATATATTCAGTTGGCCGACATCTTTACAAAACCTCTCAGCCCAACCAGATTCTGCGTGCTTCATCAAGAAGTGGGAATGCTACAGCCTGACTCCCTATAAGTTTTTACATTTTACTTATCAATTAAGGGGGAATGCTGTAAGACCCAAGAATACAGTAACCACTTTAATTAACTGTATACTCAGAACAAGTCAGATCTTACTGCAGGACAAAGAAGGCATGAAACGTTCCTACATCTGACGTGTGCACTAATTAAGGGGGAATACAGTACGACCCATGAATACAGTATTAATCCAAAAATTAGTGTAAGAATTGAATCATGTATGTACCTTTTAAGGGGGAATGCTGTATTTTCGCGGATACAACACATACATTGTATGATGTCAATTAATATTATGATAATATTCTATTCGTATAGAAAACATTTTAAGTCCACGTGCACTGTTTTAAAATTCAAACGTCTTATCCTTTAATGGTTTTAAAGACACATGGACTTTATCACCTCAAATACCGTGATTTCAATAATTTCAAACGGTCGTTTCGTGCAATAATGGAAGATGAACTGTCAGGAGTGGGACCGGTCGTCATTTGAAAAACAGAAGGATTAGATGTACGAGTTACTCTAAACTTATCCTGTATGTTCTTTTAAAATACGGTTCCCATTCCTTAATCTGACCGTTCATTGTATAACCCTAAATCTTCCCTACACCCTATAAAAGGAGGGTATTTTGCTCCCTTACGCTTTCAGCATATTAAACGAGTCTTGAGCAAACAGTTTACATTTTTTATGCAATTTTCTGCATTTTTCCGTGCAATTTTTTGTTACTCCACACCCTTTTCAACTGCAGAATATCGACTTCTCAGACATCTTACCTATCGATGAAGAAAAAGGAGACAATAATTGATGGGCGTATCTTCACCAGTTCTGTTGTGATAGAAAGAATCGACCTTGAAGGAGAAGACAACGTTGTAATGGAGGTTGTCGTTTCCAGGGTGAAACAACAAGGGATGTACCGCCTTGCTAGTCACCATGCTGATCTCTACGATGAGCAGATCGTGGAGGAATTTTATTTAGACGCTTCGTTAAAGTACTCCTTTCAGAGGAGAGAAGGTGAAATTTATAAAATCTCTGCAATGGTTCAAGGGATTGAGATCTCTGTGAACAGAGAACTATTAGAGAAGTTGTACAGGATGCTGTCCTATTGACAGCTTACTGGAAGTTGTTTACTGGCGATGAGAATGCTAAGAATGTCCACCCCTCATGCCACAATAACAACTTCACACTTTTGTACGTCTACGACTTCTGTTGCTAGGTTGTTGAGGACCAGACATGAGCCTTTGAAATGTGCACCAACCTCCACTTCAGAATGATGGTGACCATCATGTCAGGAGAGAAGGTGACCTGGTGTCAAATTTTGCTGAAAAGAATTCAGGAAGAGGCCACCAAAACTGAATCGGCCAAGAAATCCTTCAGCCTTATCCTGAACTATATTCGCACTGATTGCGGAGTGAGACAGTCTGCTGATGCTAAGAAGATTGGCACAGGAAAGTTTATTGGTTGGAAGAAACCCACCGTGCTCAACAAATCTCCCTTGCTTGACAAAAGGCCCCACCCCCGAGCCATCACCATCTCAAGTGACCTGAGGGACGTCATTTTGAGGATCTCAAGCAAGGAGAAGAAGTGGAAGAGAAGTGTTTCTGACAGCCGTTCACCTAATGCTGTCGAGAAGAAGAAGAAGACCAAGAAGTCTTCTAAGGCAGATGCTACAATAACTACAACGGTTACTGTAGATGTTTATTCAGTTCCTATAGCTGAACCAACCCCACAGGGCACAAGCCCTATGGAAAAAACAGTTGCTGCAAAAACAGTAGATCCCGAGCCTGTGGCGGCTATGGCGGATGACCAACTATTTGCCAAGTTTAAGGGTTCCGGCGAGTCGGCTTCCCCTTTGGAGCCAAAAGCCATTACTCCAAACAGGATACCCACTCCTGTATGGATCCCCACTCCCCACAGGGTACCATCCCCTATTCGGGAACCTTCTCCATAACAGGCTCCCATACCTGTTGAGGATCCCATCCAGACGGTAGACCCAACTACTATACGGAGTCCCTCCCCAATTGACATTATAAATAATACTCTCCTCCAGGTTCAAATAGAGGAAGCTTATGAACGCTTCAAAATCTGGAAGTCATACAGGGTCACCTTGTACGACACCTTGTATCACTGGTCCGACTGGAAGGATGAGGAATTATTTTCTCTAGAGGTCACGGACACCTAGAACGTCGAAGTCCTGGTCCGCTGGGAGGATAACTTTTACCGCGAGCTAATCTAAAATTTCTACATGGCAAAAGAGAAGTCTAGACTCAAAGGGAAATCACAGTCCATTGATAAAGATCCATCACCCAGCCACCACTCCGAGCCTAACTCATACGACGACGATACCTTATAGGTCGTTCTAAGGATCAGCTGCGAAGAGGCCAGTGAAGGAGAAATGGCCAAAATCCAAAACCAACAGGGTCGGGGGACTTCTGACAAACAACAATCCTCTCCCCTGCAACAGGAAGCTGCTCAAGAACAAAAACAGGAGGAATCAGTCCCTCCTGTCATCTCAGAAGAGCAAGCTGCTCCCGAACAGGACGCCCAGCCTGTCCACCAAACTGAAGACGTCGCCCGCGCCATCCTCCAAGAGGATTCAGTCCCTCTTCCGGATCAGGCGGAAGCTGAGAGTAGGCAAGAGTAATCAATCCCTCTTGTACTTCCGACTACATATGAGCAACCCAGATAGGAGGAATCAGTCCCTTCTGTCTCCGAGACTAATCCTACACCACCAACTTCCGAAGCCCCAGCTTCTGAAGCTCCGGCTCTAGATGCCCCTGCATCTCCCATTTTTGTTAGCTCAATATCAGATTATGATAACAGTTTTCTGCCCAAGGACAGACCACGAAGACCCCGTCATCATGTGGTTCTACGTCAACTTGGAGAACCTGAGGATTCCAAAATCACGCACCCTGGCTCGCTGAGCGCTGAAGCCCGCGTAGAGCAACTCCACGCCATCGGTCGCCAAACTGTGTTTCTACAGGACGTCGTCAAGGCCTTGTACGATGTTGGAAAAGAACTCGACTGGATGCGTGAGACTGTATAGGACGAGCTCCCCAAGCTGAAATCCGCTATCAACACTGTGGGAGACACGTTCCGCATGATGTTTACAGCATTGTGGCAGGCGCTCAACCAACTCAAACAGCATCAGGAGCGGATCCTGCGACAGGAAAAAAAAATCTCAGAGTTCCCAATGCCAAAATAGTTGCCGCCCTACAGCACACCGACACCAAACTGACTGAGCAATATCACAAGATCGATAATATGTGTTTAATGGTTGGTACTCTAGTTCAAAGCATCAATGATATGAACACCAGACAAGACGAGTCCATGAAGCTCCTATAGGAGATTCGTACCAATGTATCAGACATTGATGATGCCAAAAAGGGAGAAGAGTCCAAAGAGTCTGCCCAGAGCTGGAGATTGGAGAGAAAGAGATGGATGCAGTGCTGGAAGAAAGTGTTGTTGTAATTGGTCGATTGGCCGCAACCGGGTCAAGTCAAGATACAAATGGATATAGGGTAACTGGCTTTCGACCTGAGTTCAAGGATCTCATCATCACATGGAAGAACATTGTACATAAGCCATCTGAGATTCTGCTGCCCACTGACCGACAACCTTAAGTCGATGATCTGAAAAGTTTGAAGAAAAATGAACTAATGAGATATTTCTTCACACTCATCAGGGATTCTGCCCTCTTCAACCGATCAAGACACTGGAGGATGCCGCAAATGAATTCTCAAGGCTGTTAGCGGAAGGAAGTCTCCCTCTACAAATGCTGATGAAATCCAGGAATCGGAAAGGTGAACGGATCACCCATCTAGAGGACTGTATCCTTACTTACGATCGATCCCCTGAAGGAAGGAGCATTTATTGGGATCGAGGCAAGGACTCCCTAGTCAACCAGTGGAAAGGAACTGTAAATGATCCTGACCGAAGGCCTTAGAAGCACCCTCAATATAGGAGCTAGCCTTTACACTGTATTTTCTTTCTTATGCAGTATGCATCAGTATGTATCTTTATTTGTCAAGAACTTGTAATTTTCCCATCATTATCAATAAAACTTGGTTTCTTGAAACAGCTCGTAATCTATGTTTACTATTGTTACTGTTTGATTACGAAGTTTTACTATATTTCAACAAGTACAAACTTGTTAATTCTCAAAGCTGTAAGAACTTGTATGCGAACAGTTCATAGATTAAGTTGTATACAATTTAGATCTCACTCTGTAAGATTGTGCCTATGCGCCAATCATAAGTTAATTTGTGATACAAAGCCGTGTAGGATTTTCATTCTTAGAACTTGCCTGCGAGCAGTTCAAATTTTCTAGACTAAGTAATGAAGATCAGATCAATCGACAGAATACTTAAAGACAACCTCTCTGTATCCAGAAGAAGGTATCTAGAGGAAGTTTTGGCATTATCAAAAAGAGGAAAATTGTTAGGATAAATATTCCTGTTTTGATAATGGCCAACATATAGCAAAGAAGTCTTGAAGAAATCGGAATATCGTCAAGTATGGAAGCTATTAGGATTATCCATACATCCCATCTATACAGCAAAGAGATCTTCTACAGAGTCCATTCTACAGAGCCGACTTCATATAGCAAGAGAAATGGTACGTTGGATACAGAGGTAAGACTCTGTAATTTACTTCGAAAAAGTAAAATATATCCAACAGGACTAAATAGAAAAAGCTTAAAATGTTGTGTGATAAATATTGTTTATTCATAAATTATTCACGGTTAAAAGCAGCATTTATTGCTGATAGGATAGCATTTAATGCGGCTGGAGAGAGACAAGTCTGAACGCTCTGAAGAACATTTAATGCAAATACAGAAAAGATGTCTGAAGCATTAAATGCGTTGTGTTTTAATTCAAACATTCAGCAGCCGCCACTCAGAGACATCAACATCTCACCAACCTGCAACATCTACAGTTATAACGACCCAAAGCTACCGTCCCTGTATCAATCCATGTAAACGATACAGAGACGGGTTTAGTTAAAGTCACGTAGTTGTGTATGTAGTGATTTTAATAAACTCTTTACTCATGTGTGGACGTAGAGGGGTTCACCTCGAACCACTTTAAATTGTGTGTTATTTACCTTCTGTCTTTACTGCTTTCATTCTACTGTGATTTATTAGTATACATTGTAAAACCATATACGCATCAAGCAAACAGGAGAACACTTAGTTGCTGTATGTACAACAACTCACTAAACAGACTTCTGCTACGCAATTAACTTCGAAAATCGTACAGCTTATTGTATCTTTACCATCTAAGCTGTTTACTATATACTTAGTGGCCAACAATCTACACTTGTTGTGCGTGATGTGTGGGAAATTTGGCCACTATAATGATCAATGCTTGAAAAAGGGGAAGACTGATAACGAGCCTCTGAGTGAGCACTAGGGTGAAAGTTCAGGAGGTGATACTACGGCAACTCATGACGACGGTCCATGGAAGGTGGTCCAGAAGCAACGTTGGCCGTGTAAAGGAATAGATAAGGGTGTTCCGGCGTAGTCAACGGTGGCTAGCATTGCAACGGGCATAGGGAGAGTGAACACGGGTAACACGAGATACCGGTTTGATATTTTATTAAATGAGCAGCAAAATCATGGGGTCAGTGATGAGAAAATTAATGGGACACCAATTATCACACTCCATAGTGAAGACGTGCCGCAATTCAGGTATAAAGCCTTCAAACCAAAAATGGAACCGACGAAGGCAACATTGGCACCACCAAGTCAGCGCCTACTGCCAGAGCTATTAACGACCCACGTGTGACTCATGAGACAGCACCCCAACAACTTTCTACTGCATCAGATAATGTTTCCTTAAAGGGCCAATCACGTTCCAAACCAGCTGGCAAGGGTGAGACAAGTGGGACCAATGTGTTGGCTGCAAACTCTCATGCGCTTCTTGAGGCGAATAGAGGAAATGATGGGCCAAAACAGTCCATGGAGCAGCCCATTGAGCACATGGACATTGGGGCCAACACCCACCCAGGCCACCTGATAACCACACCCCCCCTGTTTGACATTTCACCGCCTCACACTGGGGAAGTTTTTGAAACTGAGGAATATATGGATGCACATGGAGACTATTGATCTCTAGACATGTCTGTTTGGACTCGGTTCTCTTTTATCATTATTGTTTTTATGAATTGAGACAAAATATTGTTTGGAATTGTTGTGAGGCAGCTAATACGGATTTGTTCCAAAATTGCAAGTATATTGATGTGCATCACCCTGAGATTTTTGGTATTATTGAGACCCGTTGTAACTCAGCTCGTTTGCAAAGGACCTTTGAGATGTTTTGGTTTGATGGGTTCACGTTTGCAAAGGTACTTATGTGGGTTGGAAGACTGATTTTGTTGAGTTGTTGAAGCTCAAGAATGACTCCCAATTTGTCCACTTCAAGGTGTCAATGCAGGACAACAAGACATGTTTGATTTCCTTTGTTTATGCGAGCCCTTCTGATGATCTCCAGACTAAATTATGGAACCAATTTATCTCAATGGCAGCTTCCACTCAGGAGCCATGATTGGTGGCTGGCGATTTTAATGATATTGCAGATGGTACGGAGAAGAATGGTGGGGGTCCCCTCAACACCAGGAAATGTCAAATTTTTCAGAATAGAATTCATCAGTGTATATTATTGATTTGGGCTCTGTGGGTTCTAAGTTTACTTGGAAAGGCAAAGTTTATAGTATGTATGATATATTTTATGGTCGGTTGGATAGGGGCATGTGTAGTGCTTTATGGAGAGTTATGTTTCCAAATTCCTTTGTGAAGGTTCTTCCTAGAGTGGACTTCTCCGATCATCATCGACTCCTTATTGACCTCTAATGTAATGTGGTGAATAGAGATCCCAAACCATTTTGGTTTGAAAGTGCTTGGTTAACTCATGACAACTTACCTCGTGTGTTAACCGAGAGCTGGCAGCGTGATAGAAGCTTAGAGGAAAACCTTACCCATGTGAAATCTCGTTTGGTGCGTTGGAATGATACCACTTTTGGCTTGGTTCGTAGGCAGAAGAGGCAAATTCTTGCGCGAATAGATGGCATTCAAAGAAAGTATTATGAGGGCAATATGAATACTTTTTAATTAGTCTTGAAAAAGAGTTGCAGGACAAGTTACATGAGATTCTCTACCAGGAGGAACTCATGTGGTTTCAGCGGAGTCGTGCGAAGTGGCTGCAAGATGGGGACCGTAATACCAAATATTATCATCTCAAGGCAGTTAACGGAAGAGAAAGAATAGGATGGTTATGCTTCGGGATTATTCGGGGCAATGGATATAGAAGGAGGCTCAAATCAAATATCATGCAACCAACTTCTTCACTTGGCCTTATTTGGAAGATGATTTGCATGCTAGTTATCCTGCCACGCGCTATGACATTAGCCCTCTTGAGCAAAGTGTGGTGAATGATCTTGATATGAACATTTCAGAGGAGGAGATTGATAACGCCATATTTAGTATGAAAATGCGAAAAGCTCCTGCTTCTGATGGCTTCCAAGTTGGGTTTTATCATATCAGAGTTGGTATATTTCCGTATTGGTGAGCTATGATGATATTTTGAGAATCTTAAGTATTGTTTGTGGTACAGTATAGATATTATGTATGAGTTTATTGTGTAATCGATAATACGAGATGTGTAATATGGTAAGGATTATTTTGATGAGGATTATCACGAATTGGTGAAGTTATGATGGTAAGATTGCATTGGTAGTACTCTTACTTAGTTTTTTAATTAGTATGTAATTATTGACGTGATGTGATCGTTATCATTGTTGAGTATTATGGCTGACCCCATCGTGGGCTTTATTTTTAGGTTCTTGGATATTGGACTTGTAGCGGTCGTGGAAAGACGAGCTTCCCGGAGGATACTAGATATGATGCGTGTTTTACGGATCGAGTATTTTTGTCTAATTGATTCCGCTGCAAATATATTTTTAATTGTTAAATTTTTATCCGATGCGTGAGTATTTTGAAAACTTGGGTTATTTTGGAAAATTATTTTCTAAACTATTTTATCGGCATGTGTAAGCGGTGGCTTAACGTATACTTTTGAACCTGTTGAGTTTTGGCACTTTGGCCTTGTACTTCAAATGGGATTTTACGGCGATATTTGGAAAATGGATTTTGTTATGTCTTCGAATATTTTCAAATATATTACGTCGTTAGCCTCTTGAGCTATTTTGTACTGATTGCGGAAATGTCGTTTAGCCTTGTGGGTTCTGGTGTGGGGCCCACGGCGCTGTAATATTCCCGGATGGCTCTGGGGGTATTACAACACTCTTTTTTCATTGACTGTGTTTTTATCCCATTGGGCTTTTCTAGCAAGGTTTTTAACGAGGCAACATGAAGGGCGTATTAGCATGAATAATGTACTCTTTTCCCTTTATTAGGATTTTCCCACTGGGCATTTCCTAATAAGAGTTTAACGAGGCATATTCATGGTATAATGAGGAACACTAGAAAGCTCAAAATTATTCCTCAAAGATTTGAAAACAGAAGGAGTATTTGTACTCTTTTTTCGATCAAGTTTTTCCCACATGGTTTTCTTGACAGTGTTTTAATGAGGCAACACTTGGATACTCCAAATGAAATATATGACATATTCACTCAGTTTTTGTTCCAAGAAGTTTTACTGAGGCAGCTGTTGGATACTCCTACGATCAAGATACATGTGGAAGATAATCATACTATTCACTCAGTTTTTGTCCACAAAGTTATACTGAGACAGCACAAGAATACTCATGTAAGAATTATCTGTAATACCCCCAAAATCATCTAGGAATTTACAGCGCCATGGGTCCCGCATCGGAGTCCACCAAGCTAAAATCATTAACACAAACATTTTAAATATGCCCAAATACTCAACAGTTTCAAAATGTACTTCAAGTCATCAGTTACATGCACCAACCAAACTAGCTTAGAGGAAATGGTTTTCCAGAACATACAAAGCTGGTAAATATCAGAAAGCCATTTTAAAATATAGACGCAGCGGATAAAATCAACAGTTAATAATACATTGCAGCAGAATATAACAATCAATAAAATACTCTATTCCCAACATACATGTCATATCCAGTATCACCCGGGAAGCTCATCTCCTCACGACTACTACAAGCTCGATCTCCAAGAACCTAAAAATAAATCCCACGACGGGATCAACCACATTACTCAATAATGATAACAATCACATTATCATAAATAATTACATACCATTGCAATCACAAGGTAAGAAATACCACCAATGTAATCTCACCATCATAATCTTACCAATTCATGGTAATCCATATCAATCAATTCTTACCATAATCCACATCTCATATTCTCAAATGATGTGATGAAACCGAACGCAAGCATCTGTACTGTACTTGAACAATACCAAAATCCTCAAAACATCATCATAACTCATAAGTATGGAATAAACCATATGTGCAAAATCCTGTACGTCGGATCATAAAGGACCATCTCAATCATAACAACATGATTGTCAAATCATTATAAAACCAATAGCACACAATACATCTGTGAATCAATCACCCAATCAGTGGCAACAAGTTTCGAAAAATCGATGCAAAGTCGGAATGCTCACAAGATCAATAATAATGATCAACAAAGAAATCAACTCAGAATACTGACAAGATAGACTCCAATACAAGCAACCAAAGGTTAACCACAACCGAGAATACCATCAAACATGATAAACCCCAAAATAATCAACAAAGAATCAACCATACTTGAGAACACCATCAATCATGATAAAAACTGAAGGGTCAACCACAACTGAAAATATCATCAGCATGAGAAACTCCAATACGACCAACCAACGGTCAACCACAATCGAGAATACCATCAACATTATAAATTCCGATACGACCAACCAAAGGTCAGCCACAAACGAGAACAATAATATTAACACTGATATGACCAAACAAAGGTCAACCACGAGAATACCATCAACATGATAAACTCATTCAATAAAAATTGAGAATATCATCTACATGATAAACTCCAACACGATCAATAAAAGATCAATAAAAACTGAGAATACCATCAACATGGTAAACTCCAAGCAAGATCAGCCAAGTCATGAAAGAATTATAATCTCAAACCGTTGATCACACGCGATCAAACATGCAATATGAATCAACCATATCATAATATAAAAATCACAGAAGATACGCAATCACACATGTTGAATAAACCCAAGTCCAATTATAATCTCAAATCATCGAACATATGCAATCAAACATGTTATCTGAATCGACCAGATTATAACCCAATCATGCTGAAAACACATGCAGTAAAACATGCTCTATGTATCAACTATATTTACGGCTCAAATTATGGCACCATACTACACACGGGATTGAAATGTGTTCTTGAACAAGCCACCAACTGGTATCGATCGAGTACAAGTGTGGTCTTGTACCTAATCAGTCTAATGAAAAATCATCTCGTGTGCACAGCTCTGTGCTGTCAACCACCTACACATAACTATATTTGCCCGTCCTGAAAATACTACACATACCAACCGGCACACCATTGTGACTTAGAATGTCACGATATCAACATGACAATGAAACTCAAAGAATCACAAATCCAGTAAGGATCAAAAGAGACTCACTGAAGTGAAACGACATACCAATAACGACTGATTGACATGACCAACGATAACAAAACAACAGTGCTTGGATCACTATCACTCAATGGACGATCAATACAATCAACAATACAAAAACAGTGTTCCTGAGATCAGCATCCCTCGACGAAAGATCAAAATGATCAATAATATCAACAACAGTCATGGGATCATCATCCCTCAATGAACGATCCAGATGATCAACACTACCAAAATAATGGTTATGGGATTATCATCCCCGAACAAACAATCAATACGATTAACAAGAATCTCAATTCAAAAAACACAAAATAACATACATCACTATGTACATCATTCATCATAATCATATCCTCATAACCGATCAATAATTAACTTACCTCAAAGCCCGTGACAATGTCTTATCCACGAACAAACATCCATGAACGAATAAGCAAATATTCAAATATCCTCGGGTGAAGTACAATCCATTTAATATCAATAAACCATTATCCCGATATCAAAACCACAAAGATAGACAATCCTCGATACCTGACATTTCACACCACAAACTGTAGTTAACTCATATCTTTGCCTTCACCAATTGTATATTTAATACTCAAGTATACTAATAACATACATAAATCATATACATTATGATCTAATCTAAACCAAAATATAACATACAAACCGTTATCTTCTCAATTAACATTTTTAAAATCATTGCTATATGAACTATAAATGAAATGAAATCAAAACCATTTATTAAACATCATGAACTGAATAAGTATAACTTGCCTCGATAACGATACGATGATAGTGAAGCCGATATTAATTCATGTGTGTTCGGCCAAGAGCTTATTGACTTCAACCAAAGCAGTTCATGAACATTTTCGAATTCAACAGCAACATAACAGTTCTAATCAAAGATCAATCATCACAACCTATTGCAATAATCGATTGACCGCATAACCAATAACAATCAACAATTGATATAATCAATAACAAACCCAACGGTTCAACAATATCTAGATCATATCCAAAACTGTGAAGCTTAGTATAATCGACCATGAATTCATATCCACAATACGATTCCACATTACGATAATCATAGTAATAATCAATTCGACGTGAGTAAAAATCTCAAGTTGATTTCAATTCGAATACAAAATAACAAGGTTTACTCATCAATCAAATTCGTTAAACTCACATCAAAACAATACCAAGATTATCAACAATCTCAAACATCCAAATGATTCAACAAGCGAACTATCATACTTCAAGATTAATCATAATCTTTTCAAATTCATCATAATTCGTATTTCATCAACATACGGAAATTACATCTTCAATCAACATAATCCCGGTTTCAAGATATCAACGATCCATGTTTATATCCAAAACCATTAATACCTCAACACATATTCATCTTTTATGTGCCCAATTAATCCATAACCATGTTCATAATCATCAAAACAACATAATCAAGATGTGTTCTAACATCTAAACCATCATCTCAACTCGTAATCAATATATATATAATCAATATATATATAATCAATATATATATATAATCAATATATATATAATCAATATATATATCATGTTCTTCAACACATATCTCATAAAATCTCAAGAATCATATCAATAATCATAATCCAAAGAGATAAGCATATCCATGTTATAATCATACTGTTGGTCCGTGGAATGATGAAGACTATTCTCGCTATACCGCACTTTGTCCTCACTCACGTGCACCCTCAGAAACTTCTCATAGGGTCACCCATCCCATAACTCCTCCAGGCCAAGCACGCTTAACTTTAGAGTTTCTATGAGATGACTACCAGAAAAGAAGATGCATCTTATTGCTATGAGTAGTCCAAATCAATTCATTTAACCACTTCCTAGTACAGATCTCATGGGTTGAATCGCAAGCCGCGCCTCGCGTATTTTTAAGCCCATGCTGGCAGGATGCTGGACCGAAGCCCAACACATACATATAAACTCATATATTATGATTATCAACCCAGGAACACCAATATCAAATCCAAAATAAAGAGCAATTACCTCTTTGAAGAAATGGAGTGAATCATAAGGTTGAATCCATTTCCAACCACTTCAAAGCTCAACGATCATTAGAGATGATCAATGTAACACCCCCAATCCACTCAGGGATATTACACGCCGTAGACCCTTTCCTCAAGGATCTACCAGGCAGATAAAAAAATCAAACATCTCAACATTGCCTTTAAGATTAAAATGACTCAGTAGACCGATTTGGTCTTTCAATTAATACATACAACTCAATCTTAATACATGCCCATGCAGGGGTCGAATACAACACACTTCCGTACAACGGGAAAATAAATACTGCAGCAGAAATAAAGTACAACTACCAATACGACATCGTACGTGTCCTCTTGTGATTAGTATTGATCATCTTTCATCATCCTTCATGCCGACCCTGTGTTATGATCCCCAAAACCTGAATGCAATACAGACATCCACCCCCCGATTACTCGGGGGTTAGCAAAATTCCACTATTTTGCTAGTGCAAGCACAAAGTGCAAATACGAGTCATACGAATCATATTCTAAGAATATTAATAACCAGGAATCCTCAAAGATTCAAACATAACGAAAATACTTCCCGAGGGAAGAGTTTAGGTAAAGCTTTTAAAAATCGAAAGATCACAAATCAAGGGAAACAATTTATAAAATGGTTTAAAATGCCATCGGGAGTTTTTAACGCAAACCATTTAGGATTATCAAATCTTTCTTTTTTCAAAAGAATCCAAAAAGGGGCACCTCCCAAAGATTTGCTTTCTCAATTAAAACCAACAACAATCCACAGGGTCCAAAACCCACGCCACGTGTCCTCAACGGACATAAAAATCAACACAGCATAATCACCCAAGATACGCAAATCTTGGTCACACGTCCAAGGTACTCGACCTGGAAAAACACATCCAAAAATCATATACATAACACCGTGAACACATGCCACGTCGTCTCACGGTTGGATCAATCACTTGTTGTCTCCTGACCACATGATCGCATGTCATGTGTCACCTTAGGTTTCTTATACCACCGTGATCACTTGCCACGTCATCTGACGGTTGGATCAATCACTTGGTGTCTCCTGACCACATGATCACAAGCCATGTGTCACCGTAGGTGCCCTGAGGCTCTCACGGTTGGATCAATCACTTGTTGCATCCTGACCATATGATCAGATGTCATGTGTCACCGTAGACCCCGCCCATAGTCACAAATTCACACGCATAACACAGTACGCCAAGGATATCCAAACAATTCAGCCAAAAGACAACAAACACATAGTACGGCACAATTGTCAAATCACAACGCACCGAAATGATATATATATATATATATATATCAAAGCACAACAACAACACCAAGTGTATTCATAGGGTTCACTTAACCATTCACGAAACACACTATTCACAAAACACACGCGTTTTGAAAGTGAGCCCTTAATGAGGTTAAACCAAATCTTTGAAAGTTCAATTCAAACAACCAAAGAACATACCAAGACGATCACCAATCATCATATCCATAAAACAAGAATGTATGAACAGAGTACTTGCCTCGAATAACCACAAACGTAGAGAATAGACCGAAGTATGATGGCACGAACCCACTATGAACCTATCGACTCCGCCGAACGCTAACCTGTGACAATAAACTACGAACGACAACAACCACAATGAAAATGAATTCCATAGCACGACCCAAAGCCGCTGAATTAAAGGAACAAACGACGAAAGTTCAAGGGTTTCCCCCAAAACGTCCAAGAACACTAATCGACCCGACAAAAACATGAAAACGGAATTCCAAACCGAAATGTGGATATACAATCCGTAGGATATATTTAATAACATCATTTAACAACAATCGATTTATCAAAATCGAATGGAAAACGAAATTAAAAACAAAACTTCCAAAAAGTCAACTCTAGGGATTCAAGAAAAATACCTTGATTCGGCGAAGAGCAATGGATTAGATGATGTTATAATCACCTAGGATACTCTAAAACACCTTTGGATTGAGCAAAATCGGCCAAGATCATGATCCCTAGTCGCCCTTGACTCAACCCCGCGGAGAGGAGGAGAAATGAAGTGGAAATGATATTTCACGACTGCTATCCAGTTTATATACACTGGACAGCTTAGCGTACGCTAATTTCTAAGATTAGCGTGCGCTATCGAGGCACCGAAACAAAACTTCCTGACCAAAATACACTGTTAGCGTGTGCTCACCACAAGTGTTAGCGTGCGCTAACGAGACCTTCAGACCCAGTCCAGAAGCTCCTGAATTGCCCCTGAACTACCAGGTAACGTGCGCTATCCTCACCCTAGCGTGGGCTACTAATGCTCCCTAGCGCGCGCTATGTTACTAAATAGCATGCGTTGATCAACGTTCTAACCCAGTCCAGTAGCCTTTGGACTGTTTCTGCACCTCCAGTTAGCGTGTGCTACCACACCCGTAGCTTGCGCTAACAACTACACCTTAGCGCGTGCTAACCACCCCGATGTAGCATGTGCTAATCAACTGAGGATTAAGAACACAGAACTCAACAAAACGACACCAAAACGAACTTGAATGACAAAAAGTGCAGAATTAATCATTCTCGAAATGATGAAACTGTCACAAGTAAGCCGTTAAATTGACTCCTGCCCAAAAAAGAAATTTACCGAAAATTGAAATCGCAGATATTACATACTACCCTCCTTAAAAGAAGTTTCGTCCCGAAACTTAAAACAAGTAGGAAGGAGCAATATCCCACCAGGAACATCTCAACGAGGTACACAAGAACTGCGTAACTTACGCCCATTGGCGAAATGTTACAAGGAATGCAAGGAAACGTACGGCGTGAAATCACGCTCAACGACAAACATTACAATGCCACAAGCAGAGACATAATAAAACCAACAAGTGCCAAGTATCACCAAACTGATAACACAATCAAGTCAATTATCTGAACAATCACAAATAACAAGACACCTATTGTAACACCCCCAGATTTAACCGGAAATATTACAGCGACGTGGGCCCCGAGATGGAACCCACAAGGCTAAAGGAAATTTTCGCAAACATTTACAAATGCCCAAGAGGCCGACGACGGTACTATCTTTAAAATATTCGAAGACTTTATAAAATCCATTGATCAAAACCGTCGTGAAATATCGTTTTGAAAAGGGCAAGACCAAACGACCGAAACTCAATAGTTTAGAAAACGGTTCCCAAAGTAACTCAAATTATCAAAAATGAAAGGTCATTTAAAAATACTCACGCAGTGGAAAAGCCAAACAATTTAAAATACTCTAGCAGCGGAATACAGCGACCGATCAGGAAACTCAATACACAAATACATGCCCTAGCCAGTATCCTCCGGGAAGCTCATCTCTCCACGACCGCTACAAGCTCGAAAATCCAAGAACCTAAAAAGAAAGCCCACGACGGGGTCAGCCATAATATCCAACAATGATGTCAATCACATCACATCAATAATTACATACCAATGAGAATACAAAAATAAGAATACGACCAAAGTAATCTTATCGTCATAGCTTTACCAAAGTTCACATCTCGTATCCTCAACAACATGATAAGCTCATAACCAATCATCTGTACTGTATCTCAAACGGAACCCCAAGGTTCTCAAAGCATCATCATAAATCACTGTTACGAAATCTACTAACTTAATCTATTCCCAATCCATCGGGTGACATCATCACATATCGACACAATAATCGATTGTCCACTAAAGACAATTACCAAAGGAATACAGAACATACCTCAAGATGCACAATCTCATGATAATCATGTCAGTCTAATCCGAGATCAGATCAAAGCAACATACGAACACGGTCCTAACACAAGACCTACAAATGCATACTCATGTGACAACGTCAATATGATCAAAAAGAATAACAATGTATACTCAATGGAAATCCCATGATCTAGCGCCCTCAGCATAGATCCCAAGATGATCCTACAAGATCAACATGAGGTGGATAACCAATAATATACATACAACAACACATATAAAACCAACGATGCGAATCCACAGGATTCCATCAACACGACACTGGGTAATCCAATGATCCAGTGCCCTCAGCATAGATCCCAAGATGATCCGTCGGACCAACACGAGGTGGAAAAACCCGTCCAATGATCCAGCGCCCTCAGCATAAATCCCAAGATGATCCCGTCGGACCAACACGAGGTGGACATCTGATCCAGCACCCTCGGCATAGATCACACGATCCCATCAGATCAACACAACACAAACAACACAATTATGCATACACATATGCAAATCAAAATGTTCATCAACATGAACAACATATGAATCAAAACATGAACGACACTATGATGAAACAACTAGGACGACTTCATGCTCAGCAACATGAATGACAACCTGCATGATCAACATCATTAACACTAAACCGAATCAAACTAAGACACTTGTCCCGAGTCCTTCAGGAGCAATCTCGATGTCAAATCATCACCGGCAATTATCCTCAATGCTCGGCGATCCAAACGTACAATGAACTATAGATACTCATATCCTCATATTTATCGGAACATAACCTCGATACCCGAACATACCAATAACCGAGATAAAGCATATACATTATGATTTACCTCCCAGAATCGGAAGAACGATATACGATCCAAATACCAAGAGTTCACAATAATAATCATCGCTATATGCATTATAAACAAAATGAAACTGAAACCATTCATTAAATATTATAACCGAGCAAGTAATAACTTGCCTCGATACCCATACCACGAAGCTGCTACCGAACACATTGCCCTTGTCTACGAGCTCCTAAGCCCCGATCAAAAGCAACACAACGGTCATAATCCACGATTAATTATCGTAACCTAATGCAATAATCAAATGACAACACATCCGATAATAATCAACAACCGACAAAACCAAATCAAATCATCACGAATTCATAATCACAACACAAAAATACTGCACTATCTGCCTACTTAGCGCACGTTAAACGCATAACGTAGCGTGCGCTAAGTTGCTCCCGTTAGCGTGCGCTAGCCAGTAAGCTTAGCGTGCGCTAATCTTTGTCTGATGGCATGCATTCCAAGCATCGACTAACATCTTGCGACTACGAATCCGAATGAAGGGAGACATAAATCTCCATATCTCTTGAAGATAAATGACACCATAACTATCACAAGGATCATATCATTGTCCATATATCAATAACAACATCAACAATCAAACCGACTCGATAACAAGGATCATATCATACTCAATCTGGAATTCAACCTAGTATCATGATTCATCTCATCTAAATCGACCAATATAATTACCAAGATTCAGAAATCCATCTTAGATCGGGTTAAATGAATCAACATCCTTATAATATGAAGAATCTTAACTAACATCCGAAACTCTTATCAAAATTTTCATTGAATCTCATATAACATCATCATCTGATTATCCAACATGCTCCTCACATGTAATCATCCAAAAAAACGAACCACCATCAAAGGGATACGAAAATTACCTGGATTGGATGAACCAAGAATAAGAACACTTGACTCCATTCCAAGAATCATGAATAACTTGAAGAACAAGGCTTGAATCCATGCTCTCCATCTTAATATTGTTAAAGATCATCATCTCACCATGTTTGGGAACCTCAAGAACCTCCCAAAGCTCTCTCTATCGAGTGAAGGAGAAAGAATGGACTAAATGCATCTCGAAACCCGTCTGTTCCCTTATATAATAAACATTACTAGCGTGCGCTACTCTCATAAAATAGCGTGCGTTATTGCCCTAGCGTGCGCTAACTGACTTTGTTAGCGTGCGCTATCGCAACCCAGAGGCCACTGCCTCGCTTCTTAAACTAGCTTATGTACGTAATTCCCATGCATTAGCGTACGTAACTTACACTCTCTAGCGTACACAAGTCCTTGCGTTTAGCGTGCGCTAATATCCGTTGACTCGTTTGTTTGTATGCTCCGAAGACTGGTCCATACGCCGAAAGTGCTGACGAGGATAAGATTCCTTTTTGTCCGATATACAGTTAGCGTGCGCTAATCAACATGCATTAGCGTGCGCTAACACTACATTACAACATCCGTTGACTTATCAGAACATGCGCCGAAAGTGGCCTGGTCCACGCGTAGATTCCCTCTGAGCTGTTCTTCACTAGCGTACGCTAAGTTATGTCCGTAGCGTGCACTAAACCTTCACGATAGCGTGTGATACTCGTGATTATTAGCGTGCGCTAATAATGTTACATTTAGCCATTTCCAACTTTCTCGTCTGTCTCGACATATTGGATATGTATACATAACGCACTATATCCTCTAATACAATTGTCGACCAAGTACGACAATTATACCGATACTGACATCTCAGTCCTTCATTTATTTTATCTATACTGTACAGATTCCACGCTGTACAATATAACTCGGATAAAATAATATTAAACAATGGTAGTAGAAGTTCCGGATATTACATACTACACCACTTAAAATAAGTTTCGTCCTCGAAACTTGCAATCCGTCATATAAAAACAAACAAACCGTTCAACCACAATATTTCGAAACCATCACGACAACGATCAATTATCATCATTCATGAATAACCGAAATAGCATACTTACCGATGCGTAAAGTCGATGATCTCTTGAGATACTAGCAAGTGACCTCACTGTATAGTCTCAATACGCTTACAATCACAATTCCTGGAGTCTCAAAAAAATATATCATCTTCGGATGGAATAATCTATTCATGTCGAATCATGTCCGCATGATCGCACAATTAAATCCCAATTCGGATACAAGTCAATAATACACGATACATCTGTGAAACAACTGCCCAAAACAACGACATAAATTCCGAAACATTGACACAAATCTGAACGCTCATATGATCACCAACAATGTTCAACCAATAAATTTACCGAGAATATCATCGACATGATAAACTCCGATATAACCAACGAACGATCAACGATAATCGAGAATACCTTCACACGAGAAGCCCCAACACGGTCAACACAAAACCACATAAACAGATATACGAAAGAATAACATTCTCAAAAATGACACACCAACCACATACAGTGGATCTCAATAAACATACCCGACTGGTGAACATATCCCTCGGCAAACGAACAATCAATCACAAATCGACGAACATACCCAATCATACATGGAGTGGGAACGATCACTCAATATCCAAAAAAACTAGCATGGGGGCACCATCCCCAAATCTACACTTACAAAAAAACCATTCAAAAACATTATGGTAGCGCATACGTCCCAGTTTCACAAAACCCGAAGTTCCAAAATTACATCATGTGCATGAATCTACAACACACGGCATATTTCTCTTATCCGATAAATCAACCGATCATCCCTGGATAACCAAACTACCATACTGAAGTTCGAATCTCTATTCATCGTTCCATACTGATGTCTTATCCAGTTTGTGAGTCTCACTCAGTGTAACACCCCCAAGTTATTCAGGGTATATTACAGCGCCGTGAGCCCCGCCGTGGGACACACAAGGCTAAACATTCGCGGAACTATAAAACTTGACCGAGAAGGTCTACATACAATGGGAAGAAAGACGATACAAAGGTATTCAAAAACATAACCAATGTATTCACAGACATTACATCACAAATCAATACTTCGGCAAACACAGGCCGGAACTTCAAGGAAAGAGGAAAACAATAGTCGAGTATTCAATAACCAATCCAGTACATCAACACTGAATGGAAAACTCAAAATATAACTGGAAGAAAAACACAGTATCACACTTGCCCACCATCTTCATGCCGACCCGATACCTGCCTGTCCGATCTCCTGGAACCTGAAATACATGAAACGTATTTCCCCCATGAAGGGGTTAGCCGTCGAATAGCTAGTGCAAGTATATCAAGTATGAAACACAATACTCCTCGACAATAAAGTAAATGTAACCGTCAATTCATCAATTCAAGACTAGTATTCCGGAATGACTAAAATCTCATGACGTATGTGAATGCCGTAGAAACGGTTCGTTCATATCATACGCCGTTACATGTAGGAATGCCGTCAAAACGGGTCATTCGTTACATGCCAATAATACATATATGAATGCCGTAAAAATGGTTCGTTCATAATATGCCATCAATATATCTATGAATGCCGTAAAAACGGTTCGTTCATATCATACCATCAATTCCTCTTACTTTAAAAGTCGAGAACGTACAATCATAAATGTATACTTGCCTTTGAAACATCGAGAAATTGAACGGAGGAAGGGTATGAGTTCGGTAGGTCCAAGAACGCGCTTCCGGCACCTAAACGATTCTCAAGGAATATGATAATTAATCATCCATATTCAAACTACACGAAGGAACTCCCGAAACCCGTCTACGATTCATAAAGATATACGGATAATCAACTAGAGGTTGGAAAATCGTCCTAAATCTCACAAGTCCGAAAACGGCACAATCTAAACCATAAAATCGTAGGGAAAGTATACATACGGTATAGATACATCATAATCTCAAGGTTCTCAAGCTTCAAAACGGATAAATCGGACGAATCTACGAAAAACCCCAAAATTCCCAAAAGTAGTGTTCTAAGGATTTACCTAGATTCGAACGTTAGGATGAATTAGATGTTGTGGAATCCTTGTTCTCCAACCGAATATATTGTTGTTAGAAAGAAGATCGCTTCCAATCGCCCAAAATCGTCTCTCCCGAGTGATTCCCGTCGAAAAGGAGTGAAGAAGGTGAGAAATGACGAAAATAAAGTCAACTGCCATATATATATATCTGTCCAGTCTAGCGCACGCTATGCCTCCTTCATTAGCGTGCGCTAGTGAAGTCACCGGATAGTCCAGTGGTTTCTGCCGGTTCCGTTAGCGTGCGCTAATCGTCTGTCTCTAGCGTGCGCTAATCCAAAATGTGGCATCCAGTGCTGGAGTCCAGAACTTACTGTCTCTACCCTGCTCAAAACTTAGCGTGCGTTAGCGCTAAGACTTAGCGTGCGTTACTCCATAACTTTAGCGTGCGCTAGCCGAAGCCTAGCGTACGCTACCTGATAGTCCAGAAAATCTGGCAACTTCACTGCCTCTGCTGACCAGCCTGGTAGCGTGCGCTACGGACGGATGTTAGCGTGTGCTACTAACCACGAATAGCGCGCGCTAACAACTCCTAGCGTGCGTTAATCCGCCAGTCCAGAGAGCAGTTCGAAATGTTGGTTCTGACCTGACTGATCCTCTTAGCGCACGCTACGGCTCAAAGCTAGCGTGCGCTAATCAAGCAGAATTAGCGTGCGTTAGCCTAGGCCTAGCGTGCGTTATATCTCTGGTCCAGAACATTTCCGCAAGGTCCTAAACGACATGATCAACAACCAAACGAGATACGAAACTCAATAACAATATCAACAACATCTCCAAACGTTTACAGAGCGTCAACATAAGAGAAACGGCAAGGTCAAACAGTCAGTAAAAGTACGGGTATTACATTCTCCCCCTCTAAAAAGAAGTTTCGTCCCGAAACTTAAGAAATAAATAGTTCGGGGTATTCCACCCGCATCTTCTCTTCCGTCTCCCAAGTTGCCTCCTCGACTCCATGCCTCGACCATTGCACTTTAACCAGTGGAATGGTCTTATGCCGAAGTTGTTTCTCGCGACGCTCAAGGATCTTCACGGGTCTCTCCGGAAAGGTAATATCCTCGGCTACGTCAACCTCACTGTAGTCGATGATGTGGCTCGGATCTGGTACGTACTTCCTTAACTGAGACACATGAAAAACACTATGGACGTGACTCAAAGCTGGAGGCAACGCCAATCGATAAGCTAAATCTCCAACTCTGTCCAAAATCTCGAAAGGTCCGATATACCTCGGACTAAGTTTCCCCTTTTTCCCAAAGCGGAAAACTCCACGGGTCGGCGACACTTTGTGTAAGACATGATCCCCCACTTCGAACTCTAAGGGTCGACGACGAGTATCAGCATAAGATTTCTGACGACTCTGGGCAGCCAGCAATCGGTCCCGGATAAAAGAAATCTTTTCCTTAGTCTCCATCAACATATCCGGCTCCGTCCCAACTAGCTCAGAAGCCTCGTCCCAACATAATGGCGACCTACATCGCCTACCATAAAGTGCCTCGAAGGGTGCCATTTTGATCGACGCATGCCAACTATTATTGTAAGCAAACTCAATCAACGGTAGGTGAAGCTCCCAATCATTACTCCAGTCTAAAGCACAAGCCCGTAACATATCTTCCAACGTCTGAATCGTCCTCTCTGTCTGACCATCCGACTGAGGATGAAAGGAAGTGCTCAATCTCAACTCGGTACCCAAAGCCTGATGAACGGCCTGCCAAAAGTGTGATACGAAACGGACGTCTCGATCAGAAACAATGGTCTTGGGGGCACCGTGTAACCTCACGATCTCAGCAATAAAGGTTCGAGCCAGTCTATCCGGTCCCCAAGTATCCTTAATACCCAAGAAGTGTGCAAACTTGGTCAACCGATCGACAATTACCCAAATCATATTCATTCCAGTCCGAGTTCTCGGCATGCCAGTGATGAAATCCATCGAGATGTCTTCCCACTTCCACTCGGGGATGGGGAGTGGTTTCAACAACCCTGCTGGTCGTTGATGTTCGATCTTGACTTGTTGACACGTCAAGCACCGTAGTACAAACTCCGTAACATCCTTCTTCATGTTACTCCACCAAAAACTGCGCTTCAAATCTTTGTACATCTTACTCGTCCCAGGGTGGATTGAGTAAGGCGTAGCATGAGCTTCTCAGAGAATTCTATATCTCAACTCTAAATCATTCGGAACACAAAGCCTGCCCTGAAATCTCAGAATACTATCCTCGTGTACCATAAAGCCAGGAGCCTTTCCTTTAATTACATCTTCCTTCAGTTGAGAAATCATCGGGTCACTCCACTGCTTCCCTTTGATGTCATCAACTAAGGACGAAGTAATTTCGAGAGTACACAACTGTCTCTGTACTCGTTGAAGCCAAACTTCTATCCCTTGCTCAATTAAATCCCGACGAATTTTTAAATGCAGGACGTAAGAACCTCGAGCATTTGAAGAGATGCCGATTTGCGGCTCAAAGCATCCGCAACGACATTGGCTTTCCCGGGGTGGTAAAGAATTTCCAAATCATAATCCTTTATCAACTCTAACCAACGCCGTTGTCTCATATTCATCTCCTTCTGACTGAAAATATACTTCAGACTCTTGTGATCGGTATAAATCCGGCACGGTGAACCATACAAATAATGCCGCCAAACCTTGAGTGCGAAGACAATTGCGGCTAATTCCAAATCGTGAGTAGGATAATTCATCTCGTAAGGCTTTAATTGTCGTGACGCAAAAGCTATTGTCTTATCATGCTGCATAAGAACACAACCCAGACCTTGACCCGAAGCGTCACTGTAGACTGCAAAGCCCTCGCTACCATGCGGTAAAGTTAAAATTGGTGCTGAAGTCAAACGTCTCTTCAGTTCTTCGAAGCTCTGTTGTCTCTCATCCGTCCAAACAAACTTTTCGGTCTTCTGGAGTAATTTCGTAAGCGGTCGAGCGAGTTTCGAGAACCCCTCGACAAACCGACGGTAATACCCAGCAAGGCCCAAAAAGCTACGAACCTCCTTAACATTTTTAGGTGGTGCCCAGTCTAGCACTGCCTCGATCTTCTGCGGGTCTACACGAACCCCTTCGGCCGAAATCACATGGCCGAGAAACATAACTTCTTCCAACCAAAACTCACATTTCGAGAATTTTGCATAGAGGTGCTCGGTTCTCAAAATGTCTAAAACCAAATGCAAGTGTCGGGCATGTTCCTCCTTATCTCGAGAATAAATTAAGATGTCGTCAATAAAGACGACTACACACCTGTCGAGGTACTCGATGAATATATTATTCATTAACTGCATGAATACTGCCGGCGCATTGGTCAACCCAAAAGGCATAACTACAAATTCATAATGCCCATATCTCGTCCGAAAAGCCGTCTTCGGAACGTCGGACTCCCTCACCCTGAGTTGATAATACCCAGATCTTAAATCAATTTTCGAGAAAACTGCAGCCCCTTGCAATTGATCAAATAAATCGTCTATACGAGGTAGAGGGTACTTGTTCTTGATGGTTACTTTGTTCAACTCGCGGTAGTCGATGCACAAACGTAGTGAACCATCCTTCTTCCTCACGAAAAGAACAGGCGCGCCCCAAGGCGAAGCGCTCGGTCTGATGTACCCTTTTTCGTAAGTTCTCCCACCGATTCTTCAATTCTTGCATTTCGGAAGGTGCCATCCGGTAAGGTGCTTTAGAAATCGGAGCCGCATCTGGCTCTAAGTCCACGGTAAACTCTATTTCTCGATCTGGCGGTAATCCCGGGAGGTCATCCGGAAAAACATCAGGATACTCATGAACAACCGGAATCGAAGAGAGATCGACTTTGTTTCCTTCCATTTTCAAGGCATAACACCAATAGCCCGCACAACCTTTATTCAAAAGTTTTACGGCCTTCCTGGCACTGATAAGTAACTTGGGTAGTCCCGACTTACGCCCCAAAAATGAGTACTCAGACCCGTCTTCAGTCATCATGGTGATAACCTTGGTACGGTAATTCATAATCGCGTGATGACTATCAAGCCAATCCTCACCGAGGATTACATCCTCGCCTTCCATATCAACTACAATCAGATTCAATAACCATTCCATACCGGATATAATCACCGGAAAATCTCTAATATCCCGGTTCCCCACAATTCTATCCCCGCTAGGCAGTTTCACGATGAAGGGATCGCAAGCAGTCAAACAAGTTATATTCAAACGGCGTACACACTCCAAAGAAACAAAAGAATGTGTAGCACCCGAATCAAAAAGTACACGGACTGGATGAGATAGAATATGAATGGTACCTGAAGCCACCGCCGCGTCGGGTTCGTCTGCTCGGCGCATCTCATAAACCCGTGGTTGTACCGAACCGACGCTAGAGTTCCCCCCTCCAGCATTCTGGCCCCGTCCCCGGCCCCTGCCGAAATTCTGCTGAGGTTGACCAAAAGATTGCCGCTGATTAATACCTTGATCAAGTGGTGTTGGGGCAGAAGCCCGAGTATCCAAAGTCTGGTTCGGCTCGGAGCAATAAACCGCTCTATGCCCCATCTGTCCACACGTGTGACACTTTAATGGTGGAAAGTAGCATTCCGAATTTAAGTGGCCTGGGCGGCCACAATTATAGCAAGTCACCGTGCGATTTGAGGTACCTGGAGTGGGACAGTAACCCCTCTTCCCTTTAATAGAACGCGACGACTGTCCGGCAAAACGGTTAGTCGTCTGAGACTTCTGAAAGTTGCCACCTTTAGATCCAGAAAAATTTCCCGCGACTTTCTGTTTCTTCGGTTCTTCAACGGTATCGTTGTCGGGGCTCAACATATCATGGGCTAAAGCTCTGTCCTGATACTCTTTCAGCGTGGTACAAGCAAATCCGGCCATGTACCGTCGTAAGTCCAAATTCATCCGCATATCAAAATAACGGATCTTATCACGCTCGTTACGCACTTGATCCTTCACATGGATCAATTGTTGGTTGTACTCCACGATCGCCTGCGAAACGGGAATATCCTGTGGTTTAGCCTCGAAGAAGGCTCGGATTCGGCTCTCTCGTACCGGCCAAGGGCAAAACTCGGCCTCCAAGAGCTCCTTAAATTCCTCCCACGAGGCAATACGATCCTGTGGCTTGATGACCTTCCACTAAGTAGCGGCCTCCTTAGTGAGGAAATACTGAGCAATTGGTACTTTCCTCACCTCGGGGCAATCAACCGCCTCGAAAATCTTCTCTAATTCCGCTAGCCGCCTTCCCACTTAACGGGTCTGTGGCACCGCCAAACTGTGGAGGGTGCATACGGATTACATTCTGAAGCAAGGCATCCGTGTTTGGGTTCGGGTTATTCAGCTGAACAGTTTGGGCCAAAATAGTCATCTGAGTAGCCAATTGTTGAATTGCATTCGCCACTCCAACGTCCGCGTTGTTCCCCTGACCGTCTGACTGGTCGTGCTGACTCTCGGTGTCAGGATGCACCGAGTTCGACAGACTGGGGTTGGTCGACCCCGCAACTGAACTGATGGAAATGGCCGCGCCACGACCTCTTCCTCGTCCACGACCACGGCCACGGCCCCTACCAGCTGACATACTGAAGAACACACAAGGTACGTAAGCGCAATTCAAACACACGTCATTAAGGTGATCGATTCTCAAGAACATCCATAGAAGAAGCATAATGAATAAGGAAACATCAGAAGAGTAAGAGGTCTTACAAGTACCGGTCGCACTGTGATGATGGCAGAGTAGTGATACTGTGGAAAATTGACGACTCATTCGACCCAAAAGACCGACAGCCTAGGTATCCATAGACCTAAGCTTTGATACCATATTCTGTAACACCCCCAAGTTATTCAGGGTATATTACAGCGCCGTGAGCCCCGCCGTGGGACACACAAGGCTAAACATACGCGGAACTATAAAACTTGACCGAGAAGGTCTACATACAATGAGAAGAAAGACGATACAAAGGTATTCAAAAACATAACCAATGTATTCACAGACATTACATCACAAATCAATACTTCGGCAAACACAGGTCGGAACTTCAAGGAAAGAGGAAAACAATACTCGAGTATTCAATAACCAATCCAGTACATCAACACTGAATGGAAAACTCAAAACATAACTGGAAGAAAAACACAGTATCACACTTGCCCACCATCTTCATGCCGACTCGATACCTGCCTGTCCGATCTCCTGGAACCTGAAATACATGAAACGCATTTCCCCCATGAAGGGGTTAGCCGTCGAATAGCTAGTGCAAGTATATCAAGTATGAAACACAATACTCCTCGACAATAAAGTAAATGTAACCGTCAATTCATCAATTCAAGACTAGTATTCCGGAATGACTAAAATCTCATGACGTATGTGAATGCTGTAGAAACGGTTCGTTCATATCATACGCCGTTACATGTAGGAATGCCGTCAAAACGGTTCGTTCGTTACATGCCAATAATACATATATGAATGCCGTAAAAACGGTTCGTTCATAATATGCCATCAATATATCTATGAATGCCGTAAAAACGGTTCGTTCATATCATACCATCAATTCCTCTTACTTTAAAAGTCGAGAACGTACAATCATAAATGTATACTTGCCTTTGAGACATCGAGAAATCGAACGGAGGAAGGGTATGAGTTCGGTAGGTCCAAGAACATGCTTCCGGCACCTAAACGATTCGCAAGGAATATGATAATTAATCATCCATATTCAAACTACACGAAGGAACTCCCGAAACCCGTCTACGATTCATAAAGATATACGGATAATCAACTAGAGGTTGGAAAATCGTCCTAAATCTCACAAGTCCGAAAACGGCACAATCTAAACCATAAAATCGTAGGAAAAGTATACATACGGTATAGATACATCATAATCTCAAGGTTCTCAAGCTTCAAAACGGATAAATCGGACGAATCTACGAAAAACCCCAAAATTCCCAAAAGTAGTGTTCTAAGGATTTACCTAGATTCGGACGTTAGGATGAATTAGATGTTGTGGAATCCTTGTTCTCCAACCGAATATATTGTTGTTAGAAAGAAGATCGCTTCCAATCGCCCAAAATCGTCTCACCCGAGTGATTCCCGTCGAAAAGGAGTGAAGAAGGTGAGAAATGACGAAAATAAAGTCAATTGCCATATATATCTGTCCAGTCTAGCGCACGCTATGCCTCCTTCATTAGCGTGCGCTAGCGAAGTCACCGGATAGTCCAGTGGTTTCTGCCGGTTCTGTTAGCGTGCGCTAATCGTCTGTCTCTAGCGTGCGCTAATCCAAAATGTGGCATCCAGTGCTGGAGTCCAGAACTTACTGTCTCTGCCCTGCTCAAAACTTAGCGTGCGTTAGCGCTAAGACTTAGCGTGCGTTACTCCATAACTTTAGCGTGCGCTAGACGAAGCCTAGCGTACGCTACCTGATAGTCCAGAAAATTTGGCAACTTCACTCCCTCTGCTGATCAGCCCGGTAGCGTGCGCTACGGACGGATGTTAGCGTGCGCTACTAACCACGAATAGCGCGCGCTAACAACTCCTAGCGTGCGTTAATCCGCCCGATCCGAAGCGATTCGAAATGTTGGTTCGACTGATCGATCCTCTTAGCGCACGCTACGGCTCAAAGCTAGCGTGCGCTAATCAAGCAGAATTAGCGTGCGTTAGCCTAGGCCTAGCGTGCGTTATATCTCTGGTCCAGAACATTTCCGCAAGGTCCTAAACGACATGATCAACAACCAAACGAGATACGAAACTCAATAACAATATCAACAACATCTCCAAACATTTACAGAGCGTCAACATAAGAGAAACGGCAAGGTCAAACAGTCAGTAAAAGTACGGGTATTACACTCAGAACTTCACCATGATATGCATTATGCACTAAATGCGTATGTATATCGATCATATTTTCCAAAACCAGTTTGAAATCATATATCTCGTCAAGAAGACAAATTTTTGAAAGTTCATTCAAAAATTTCAAAACTCAAAACATAAATTTTCGTAAGACCACGAAATAAATTTTCGAAAAGTTAAATTGGCTCGTTAATGCCAAGTATTCGATAACAGTTTCCTTCGAATCCAAACGATTTCGAAGTTTAAAATTAAAAGTATGCAAATGTTCGACTATATCCATACTCCTGTATACCAATTCGGTTTGTCACCAATATCCACTGATATTACATCGGAAAACCACACGATCGAGTTCCAAAATCTCAGTATATAAACTCCGACCAAAAACTCCTTTTCCACATATGGCTCACAACGTCAATCATTAACCCATCCTGGATCACCTCAATTATGCTATGACAAAACATTGAATAATCAATAAATCAAACACGGCTAAAGACTACCCGAGAAGTTTCATTTGAACAACTAAACCAAAAACCTCAAAAGGCGGAAATAAAAACGATTGGTAAAGTGTTTTACAAATCTCGGGAGTTTTAGAAAACAGAAAAGCCTTTTTTTTAAACATCAGGGTCTAAGCCCATATCTCGTTCCGCATTTCAAAAAGTAGAAAACTCTTTTCGGACCCTAAGTCCTGAGTTGTAAAACTATTTCAAATTCAATTGGGTCTCGACCCAAAAATCCTTTTCCGTAAAACATTCGTGAAACGTTCATTTTGAAAAGTATATTTTCAAATGCTCAAAAGCAGTTCATATATCAAAATGAATTAGCATGACTACATGTTCTTCTCAACAATTCACAGTCATTCTCCCGAATACACAATTTCGTTTCCAAAATCTAACCGACATATTGATTTCCAAAATCATAGCGTCTCAAGATCATCAATCCTGTCCCAACTACTGTGTTCTGTTATCTCATAACATAACACATAATATTCTGTTGAATCTCAAAGCATATCAACTTAGAACGGCAATAAATCTCAATGAAATTCAAAAATCCAAATACTTACAGATCGTGAAGCCGACGATTCCCCGTGATACTGGCACATGTCTCGACTCTAGAAAATACTCGACACGGATATTTTCAAAACACACGTTTTGCAAACTCAGTTCGACTTGAGAACATAACACATCTTTTTCAAGAGAATCACGTTAGCACCATTTGGAAAAGTTTACAACAATCCAGTACCACACTGATAAAACACATAACCCATAAGCCCGAGTGAACAACAAAAACTCACGGCTCTAGTATTAGTCAATTGACAACTCGAATGACGCGACAAAACACGACCCAACTCGACCCAAATGCCTAGGTTTTCTCAACCTAAGCTGTGATACCATATTCTGTAACACCCCCAGATTTAACTGGAAATATTACAGCGCCGTGGGCCCTAAGATGGAACCCACAAGGCTAAAGGAAATTTTTGCAAACATTTACAAATGCCCAAGAGGCCGACGATGGTACTATCTTTAAAATATTCGAAGACTTTATAAAATCCATTGATCAAAACCGTCGTGAAATCTCGTTTTGAAAAGGGCAAGGCCAAACGACCGAAACTCAAGAGTTTAGAAAATGGTTCCCAAAGTAACTCAAATTATCAAAAATGAAAGGTCATTTAAAAATACTCACGCAACGGAAAAGCCAAACAATTTAAAATACTCTAGCAGCGGAATACAACGACTGATCAGGAAACTCAATACACAAATACATGCCCTAGCCAGTATCCTCCGGGAAGCTCATCTCTCCACGACCGCTACAAGCTCGAAAATCCAAGAACCTAAAAAGAAAGCCCACGACGGGGTCAGCCATAATATCCAACAATGATGTCAATCACATCACATCAATAATTACATACCAATGAAAATACAAAAATAAGAATACGACCAAAGTAATCTTATCGTCATAGCTTTACCAAAGTTCACATCTCGTATCCTCAACAACATGATAAGCTCATAACCAATCATCTGTACTGTATCTCAAACGGAACCCCAAGGTTCTCAAAGCATCATCATAAATCACTGTTACGAAATCTACTAACCTAATCTAATCCCAATCCATCGGGTGACATCATCACATCTCGACACAATAATCGATTGTCCACTAAAGACAATTACCATAGGAATACAGAACATACCTCAAGATGCACAATCTCATGATAATCATGTCAGTCTAATCCGAGATTAGATCAAAGCAACATACGAACACAGTCCTAACACAAGACCTACAAATGCATACTCATGTGACAACGTCAATATGCTCAAAAAGATTAACAATGTATACTCAATGGCAATCCCATGACCTAGCGCCCTCAGCATAGATCCCAAGATGATCCTACAAGATCAACATGAGGTGGATAACCAATAATATACATACAACAACACATATAAAACCAACGATGCGAATCCACATGATTCCATCAACACGACACTGGGTAATCCAATGATCCAGTGCCCTCAGCATAGATCCAAAGATGATCCCGTCGGACCAACACGAGGTGGAAAAACCCGTCCAATGATCCAGCGCCCTCAGCATAGATCCCAAGATGATCCCGTCGGACCAACACGAGGTGGACATCTGATCCAGCACCCTCGGCATAGATCGCACGATCCCATCAGATCAACACAACACAAACAACACAATTATGCATACACATATGCAAATCAAAATTTTCATCAACATGAACAACATATGAATCAAAACATGAACGACACTATGATTAAACAACTAGGACGACTTCATGCTCAGCAACATGAATGACAACCTGCATGATCAACATCATTAACACTAAACCGAATCAAACTAAGACACTTGTCCCGAGTCCTTCAGGAGCAATCTCGATGTCAAATCATCACCGGCAATTATCCTCAATGCTCGGCGATCCAAACGTATAATGCACTATAGATACTCATATCCTCGTCTTTATCGCAACATAACCTCGATACCCGAACATACCAATAACCGAGATAAAGCATATACATTATGATTTACCTCCCAGAATCAGAAGAATGATATACGATCCAAATACCAAGAGTTCACAATAATAATCATCGCTATATGCATTATAAACGAAATGAAACTGAAACCATTCATTAAATATTATAACCGAGCAAGTAATAACTTGCCTCGATACCCATACCACGAAGCTGCTACCGAACACATTGCCCTTGTCTACGAGCTCCTCAGCCCCGATCAAAAGCAACACAACAGTCGTAATCCACGATCAATTATCGTAACCTAATGCAATAATCAAATGACAACACATCCGATAATAATCAACAACCGACAAAACCAAATCAAACCATCACGAATTCATAATCACAACACAAAAATACTGCACTATCTGCCTACTTAGCACACGTTAAACGCATAACGTAGCGTGCGCTAAGTTGCTCCCGTTAGCGTGCGCTAGCCAGTAAGCTTAGCGTGCGTTAATGCTTTACAGTGGCATGCATTCCAAGCATCGACTAACATCTTGCGACTACGAATCCGAATGAAGGGAGACATAAATCTCCATATCTCTTGAAGATAAACAACACCATAACTATCACAAGGATCATATCATTGTCCATATATCAATAACAACATCAACAATCAAACCGACTCGATAACAAGGATCATATCATACTCAATCTGGAATTCAACCTAGTATCATGATTCATCTCATCTAAATCGACCAATATAATTACCAAGATTCAGAAATCCATCTTAGATCGGGTTAAATGAATCAACATCCTTATAATATGAAGAATCTTAACTAACATCCGAAACTCTTATCAAAATTTTCATTGAATCTCATATAACATCATCATCTGATTATCCAACATGCTCCTCACATGTAATCATCCAAGAAAAACGAACCACCATTAAAGGGATACGAAAATTACCTGGATTGGATGAACCAAGAATAAGAACACTTGACTCCATTCCAAGAATCATGAATAACTTGAAGAACAAGGCTTGAATCCATGCTCTCCATCTTAATATTGTTAAAGATCATCATCTCACCATGTTTGGGAACCTCAAGAACCTCCCAAAGCTCTCTCTATCGAGTGAAGGAGAAAGAATGGACTAAATGCATCTCAAAACCCGTCTCTCCCCTTATATAATAAACATTACTAGTGCGCGTTACTCTCATAAAACAGCGTACATTATTGCCCTAGCGTGCGCTAACTGACTTTGTTAGCGTGCGCTATCGCAACCCAGAGGCCACTGCCTCGCTTCGTAAACTAGCTTACGTACGTAATTCCCATGCATTAACGTACGTAACTTACACTCTCTAGCGTATGCAAGTCCTTGCGTTTAGCATGCGCTAATATCCATTGACTCGTTTGTTTGTATGCTCCGAAGACTGGTCCATACGTCGAAAGTGCTGACGAGGATAAGATTCCTTTTTGTCCGATATACAGTTAGCGTGCGCTAATCAACATGCATTAGCGTGCACTAACACTACATTACAACATCCATTGACTTATCAGAACATGCGCCGAAAGTGGCCTGGTCCACGCGTAGATTCCCTCTGAGCTGTTCTTCACTAGCGTACGCTAAGTTATGTCTGTAGCATGCGCTAAACCTTCACGATAGCGTGTGCTACTCGTGATTATTAGCGTGCGCTAATAATGTTACACTTAGCCATTTCCAACTTTCTCGTACGTCTCGACATACTGGATACGTATACATGACGCATTATATCCTCTAATACAATTGTCGACCAAGTACGACAATTATGCCGATACTGACATCTCAGTCCTTCATTTATTTTATCTATACTGTACAGATTCCACGCTGTACAATATAACTCGGATAAAATAATATTAAACAATGGTAGTAGAAGTTCTGGATATTACACCTATTACAAGAAAACACGCACAGTCGAAAATAGAAATAAACACACAACGATCCGCAAGGATAACCACAAAGAATTCGGACCACGGCGAAATTCTCAAAATCCAAACTAGGCATCTCCGTGTCCTTTCAGAGCAGAGACGTAATCTCGGTCCCCAAACCTCTCAGCTACCGTCTAGTAATGCACAGCTCAGTGACCCACTTGGCCGCACACGAAACACCTGACTAATGGTGAACGACAATTATTCGCGTTATGGCCCGCTCGATTACAGTTATAGCACGTCTTCGAGCTGCTCAAATTACTCATTGCAGGGGTACTAATCTTCTGATAAAGCGATCGAGGAACCTTCTTGGGATGACGACACGAAGTCCCAGCCTCAGGGGGCCCACTCCCTTGATTTCCTGAAAAGTTCCTAATAGTTTTTTGTTTCTTCGACTCTGACCTTTGCTCAGTCGACATTACAGATAGATCGTAGGCTAAAGCCCTATTATGATACTCTCCCAATGAAGTACAAGTGAGACCCGCCATGTACTGACGAATCTCCAGCTTCATTCGCCTACTAAAATGACAGATCTTATCTTCCTCTGTCCTTACCTGATCCTGCACATAGCTGAGTTGTTTGCTAAAATCAATAATAGCTTGAGATAGCGGTACATCTCGTGGTTTTGCCGAAAAGAATTCATTAATCCTCTTATTTATGATCGGTTCTGGGCAAAACTCATCTCTCATAAATCTCTGGAATTCTGCCCATGTAACAACACGATCTCGAGGCTTAACAGCCTCCCACCAGCTAGCGGCATCCTTGTCGAGGAGATACTGAGCGACCGGCAACTTATGTTCTACTGGACAATCAACTACCTCGAATATCTTTTCCAACTGGAAAAGCCAACCATCCCAGCCCAATGCGTCAGCGGCACTGGCGAAACGAGGGGGATTCATACGAACCACTTCTCGAAGCCACTGATTTGCACCAATATTCTAGGTCACATCTGTATTAGGTTGAACTGCCTGAGTCAACTGATTCATCTGTGCAGCTACCTACCTGCAAAATAGTAGCAACACTGATATCGACACCGTCGCCGGCAGCATGATCCTGATCACGGGTCCGATCGCCACGGCCACGACCTCTGCCCCTCAGCATACTGGATAAGCAACCACTCAGCGCAATAGAAAATCATAACACACAACAGATACAACGATTACCATCGTAAGGCAACACACATACAAAAATCATAGCAACGACGGCATCGTTCGGCGATCTCAACAGCCCGAATGATAACCAGCACACAATTACAAAACATCATGAAACAATCATATATGTACACAATTGTACAAACCCAAGCTCCAATAGCTCGCACAGGTGCGATAACACGCAATCCACCACGGAGCGACAAACATTAAATACCAACATCACACCTCTCATAGAGGGCTAATACAACAAATGCGTGGCGAACAACTCGACGCTCACACCACAAATTCAATCACAACTCGGAGGGCTAACACCCTAACGACAATACTAACTTCATACACACCTACTCTGACCACAAGTAGGAAGTGATAAGTTTTAAAAACAAGAACCACCTTTTGAAAATAATTTTGGAAACACCAGTTGATCTTGAGTATCACCTTTCAAAAAGTAGTACAAACATCGTTATCGAGATTTTAAAAAAAAAACATCTTGCGTTTTATAAAAATGAGGACACTTTTCTTTTAGTTAAAAACTTTCAAAAATACTCGACCCTCGGGTCTAAGCAAATTTGTTTCTAAATTATTGAGAATATCTCAAAATATTTTGGTCCTCAAAGTGGAATAATTTTGAAACATACTGTGGCACCTTGAAGGTACCTTGAAAGTACCGCGAGAAAATAATTCATTTTAAAAGTACGTCTCGAAATTTATTTTCTAAGATACTCGAGGTTTTCAGAAATCCAATAGGCCAGAATGCCCAAAAATCACACGTATTGACATTCGCTTAAACACATCATAGTACACGCATCAAATCGTTCAAAATCAAGACAATACATGTCTTTAATCAATTTTCCTAGGACCGGGGCTATACCACTGGTCCCACTCGGGGCCTCTAAGGACACTCCCGAGCTGGCTAGCGAATCAAACTCGTGAATCCAGGGCTATACCATTGGATTCCCTCGAGGCCCTTTCGGACCCTCCTGAGGTGAGCAAAGCACACACAAATACACCACCATTCTGTATTAAGCACAAAGGCTTCCAAAAATACTTGCAAAACGAGAAAATTATTTTTAAAATCATTAGCAGCGGACAAAAACAACAGTCGAAAAGACATAAACAGCGATGACACTCCTCATATAAACAAAATATAAGAGTCGAATAAACACATATCACGAAACCAAAAATCTACATAAGGATTCCATCACTCAACACATAATCATACCAATAACTCGTGTCACACGAGGCACAACACAAAGAAGGGAGACTTACATCCACAGGTCGCACGAAGATGATGATCACCCCACGATACTAATCACGACCAACCAACTCAGACGACGCATCGCAACACGACTCAGTCAGACAAAATCCGATAAGAAAAAAAACTCAACAGACACAACTTGACCCGACAGCCTAGTTTTCCACAACCTAAGCTCCGATACCATTTATGTAACACCCCCAATCCACTCAGGGATATTACACGCCGTAGATCCTTTCCTCAAGGATCTACCAGGCTGGTAAAAAGAATCAAACATCTCAACATCGCCTTTAAGGCTAAAATGACCCAGTAAACCGATTTGGTCTTTCAATTAATAGATACAACTCAATCTCAATACATGCCCACACAGGGGTCGAATACAACACACTCTCGTACAACGGGAAAACAAATACTGCAGCAGAAATAAAGTACAACTACCAATACGACATCGTACGGGTCCTCTTGTGATTAGTATCGATCATCTTTCATTATCCTTCATGCAGACCCTATGTTATGCTCCCCAAAACCTGAATGCAATACAGGCATCTACCCCCCGATTACTCGGGGGTTAACAAAATTCCACTATTTTGCTAGTGCAAGCACAAAGTGCAAATACGAGTCATACGAATCATATTCCAAGAATATTAATAACCATGAATCCTCAAAGATTCAAACATAACGAAAATACTTCCCAAGGCAAGAGTTTAGGTCAAGCTTTCTAAAATTGAAAGATCACAAATCAAGGGAAACAATTTATGAAATGGTTTAAAATGCCATCGCGAGTTTTTAACCCAAGCCATTTAGGATTATCAAATCTTTCTCTTTTCAAAAGAATCCAAAAAGCGGCACCGCCCAAAGATTTGCTTTCTCAATTAAAACCAACAAAAATCCACAGGGTCCAAAACCCACGTCACGTGTCCTCAACGGACATAAAAATCAACACAACATAATAACCCAAGATACGCAAATCTTGGTCAAACGTCCAAGGTACTCGACCTGGCAAAACACATCCAAAAATCATATACATAACACCATGAACACATGCCACGTCATATCATGGTTGGATCAATCACTTGTTGTCTCCTGACCACATGATCACAAGCCATGTGTCACCGTAGGTACCCTGAGGCTCTCACGGTTGGATAAATCACTTGTTGCATCTGGACCACATGATCACATGACATGTGTCACCGTAGACCCCGCCCATAGTCACACATTCACATGCATAACACAGTACGCCAAGGATATCCAAACAATTCACCCAAAAGGTAACAAACACATAGTACGACACAATTGTCAAATCACAACGCACCGAAATGATATAATATATGTATATATATTATCAAAGCACAACAACAACACCAAGCGTATTCATAGGGCTCACTTAACCATTCACGAAACACACCATTCACAAAAACATGCGTTTTGAAAGTAAGCCCTTAACGAGGTTAAACCGAATCTTCGAAAGTTCATTTCAAACAACCAAACAACATACCAAGACGATCACCAATCATCATATCCATAAAACAAGAATGTATGAACAAGGTACTTGCCTCGAATAACCAAAAACACGGAGAATCGACTGAAGTATGATGGCACGAACCGACTATGTACCCGCCGACTCCGCCGAACGCTAACCCGCGACAATAAACTATGAACAACAACAACCACAACAAAAATGAATTCCATAGCACGGCCCAAAGCCGCTGAATTAAAGGAACAAATGACGAAAGTTCAAGGGTTTCCCCAAAAACGGCCAAGAACACTAATCGGCCCGACAAAAACATGAAAACAGAATTCCAAATCGAAATATGGATATACAGTCCATATGATATGTTTAACAACATCATTTAACAACAATCGATTTATCAAAATCAGATGGAAAACGAAATTAAGAACAAAACATCTAAAAAGTCAACTCTAGGGAATCAAGAAAAATACCTTGATTCGGCGAAGAACAATTGATTAGATGATGTTATAATCACCTAAGATACTCCTAAACACCTTTGGATTGAGCAAAATCGGCAAGATCGCGATCCTTAGTCGCCCTTGACTAAACCCCGCGGAGAGGAGGAGAAATGAAGTGGAAATTATATTTCACGACTGTTGTCCAGTTTATATACACTGGACAGCTTAGCGTGCGCTAATCTTTAAGATTAGCGTGCGCTATCGAGGAACCGAAACAAAAATTCCTGACCAAAATACACTGTTAGCGTGCGCTAACCACGAGTGTTAGCGTGCGATAACGAGACCTTCAGACCCAGTCCAGTAGCTCCTGGACTGCCCCTGAACTACCAGGTGGCGTGCACTATCCTCACCCTAGCGTGCGCTACTAATGCACCCTGGCGCGCGCTATGTTACTAAATAGCGTGCGCTGATTAATGTTCTAACCCAGTCCAGTAGCCTCTGGACTGTTTCTGCACCTTCAGTTAGCGTGCGCTACCACACCTGTAGTGTGCGCTAACAACTGCACCTTAGCGCGCGCTAACCACCTGTATGTAGCGTGCGCTAATCAACTTAGGATTAAGAACACAGAATTTAACAATACGACACCGAAATGAACTCGAAAGACAAAAAGTTCATAATTAATCATTCTTAGAATGATGAAATGGTCACAAGTGAGCCGTTAAAATGGACTCCTGTCCAAAAAAAAAATTTACCAAAAATTGAAATCGCGGATATTACAATCAACCCCACAGACACTCAAGTGTTTGGAAATCAAAACCCTCTCCCAAGAACTCTCTCTATTGGATAAAATGAAAGAGTGGCCGAAGATGAACAATAATACCCAATCTGCATCTTATATACTGAGATCCTTAGCGTGCGCTAATAACCATCTAAGCATGCACTAACGAAGTCTGGCAGAAGCTTGAGTTTCTCGACCCTTTTAGCGTACACTAATCTCAAACTTAGCATGCGTTACATACACATTTAGCGTGCGTACTCTGGCCTTATTGCATATAGCTAATCTCGTGTTGATTCCAGCCTATCCGCATGTGCCAAACACCAGCTTGTGGGGGATGCTGTCGGATGCCTTATTCGATCCTGTCGGATACCTTACTAACATGTGCTAGGGCAACCATTAGAATGCACTAATGACGCCTTCTTTATGTATGTTAAGCTCTCTCTTAGTATACGTCGGCCTTATGTTACGGCAAGCATTTCCTACTCCTCTACACTCAGTATCACATATTGAAACACCACAAATTTGACGGTATTATCAAATAAATCTTATATGAACATCAATGCATTCAGATATACTCATACTGATACATTCATATGAGATACCTGATATGAAATACGACATACCTGATTCACACAATCCTCAAATACCATTTTCGTCCAACTACGACAATCATAACAGTACACTTGTCCCCATCCTCAATTATTTTGTCCATACATTACAAATTCCATAATGTACAAGTAACACGCTGTCCAATACATCTCAGATAAAATAACACAAAAAATTCATAGTGAAAAGTTCAAGATATTACATACTAAGCCCCTTAAAATAAGTTTCGTCGTCGAAACTTGCAATCCTGCCACAAACAACAGTTCAACCAAAATATCCAAAATCATTACGAAAACAATCAATCATGGCCTCAAGCGAATAACCATAATAGCATACTTACAGGTGCATGAAGCCAATGATCTTTCATGATACTAGCATACGACTCCATTTTCAAAGTTTCATCACCAAGACAAACACAGTTTGCACAAGCCTCGATAAAAATATCAAAATGTCAATATCGTAATCATAGCAATTTTAAAAATCTCTCAAAAATACTGGAAACTCCAAAAATCGATTTGACTCAAAAGTCGGAAAAATCAGTTTCCAAAAGTCACGCTACTACCGTACTGGTAGAGCCACATAACACACATGCCCGAGTTTCACAAAATCCAAGCTCCATTACCATCTTCTGTAACACCCCAAAAACCATCTAGGGATTATAGCACCGTGGGTCCCACACCGGAGCCCCCAGGCTAAAATCATTTTCAAATATGCCCAATAGGCTAATTGCAGTAATATCTTTCAAATACTCTAATACTTTTCAAAAATCTATTTTCCAAATATAGTCATTTTCACATTTGAAAGTATAGGGCCAAAATTCAACAGTTTCAAAACTAAGCCGTAAATCATATTTTTCGTGCAGTAGTATAGCTGCTAACCAAGCTCTTTAATATAAAATCAAATAGTTCTATGCTTCTACTAGAACAATTAACAATTTCTAACCCAAACCAGGTTGGGTCAAACTTAACGTATATAGAAACTGAAGGGAGCTGGAAAATCCAAGGTTCCATAGGTGGAGTTATGCGGAGTGATACAGGGGAATGGCTATGGGGTTTTAGCAAATCGATTCCTCCCTCGGTGGAAGAAGCCAAACTGAAAGCTCTCATTCATGGTTTGAGGCTAGCTTGGGAAAGAAGGCTACAAACATAGAAGTCGAGACGGATTGTTTGTCGGTTTATACTTATATTATGGACCATGGAGTAGCAGATCATCCTTTTCAAGAACTAATACAACTATACAAGTGTAAATCTCTCCTTCACAAACCTTGGAATATTCATTCTCGATGGATTTGACGAAGTGGTAATGTCGTAGCGGATTCTTTAGCTAAACATTTTTGTAGTCACCGTGGCGATGATAGGTTTTTGGACCTAATCTGTCCAATTTGCAGGCACTTTTGGCCTCCGATGTAGCCTAAGGGCGTTATTGTTAGGGTTGTATATGTCAAAGCATACTTTATGCTTGTATTACCTAATTTTCCGGTCTTTATCTATGAGAATATTTAATTCATTTATCATATGTTTTGCATATTTATTCACGCTATGTTTATGCAAATGTAATCAAAATTACTTTATATTGTAGATAATGTGGTGTGTCGTGTCACACAGAAGATCACATTATCGGTTCCTTATATAGTAATATTTAGTTCATAACCTATATAACATCAGACCGTTATGTGAGAGGTTGTAGTATATGCTTGAGATTGATTGGTCTTGACCATTAGCATATATTAGCGTATTCGGTATACGTTGAACAGGATCGAGGTGAGATAGATTCTTCTGTACTGACTATAACAGGAACGCACATCTCGAACAATTATTATTTATTAATTCTAGTGATTAATATTTAATTATTTATATTTAATATTTATTGCTTTGATTTATCATGGTGAGAGCCACAATGATTGATTTAATAAGCTCGATATTTTGGGCAATATTATTATTTATATGATAATTAATATTATAACTAGAAATCGTGTCCCGACCAGTCGGGTTGATCATGTCCCTTGAGGCACTCGAAAAGATTATTATACTAAACCCTGCAGGTGGAATTAATTTTCCGATATAATAATAAAAGTTGAGTGGTATACTGATGTATAACACATTGATTAATTAAAAGCTGTCAGTAGCTTAAAGTAATTAATGGACATAAAATATCTTAAACATGGGAAATAATTAATTTAAAAAGGAGCCCAATTTCGTAATTTGGAATTTTGGTAGGAAGTGTAATATCAACTTTTTAGTGGACTAAGTTGATATTTAATAGAGTCGTTATATTAGGAAGAGTTCTAATATAGGAAGATGACATCTATTAAGAGTCATTACCATATCCTCCTTAAGATCCCTAGTGTAGCCCAAAACACCTATAAAAGGACTATGGGGGGGGGGGGCGATTTCTTAACTAATTCTTGAACCAAAATTTTGATTTTTTTTGTGTGTTTAATTGTTGATCTTGACTTGTGTCTTGGATTCCATAATTTAGTTAACACAATATTTTTCTAAAATACCACAAATATTCAAGAAAAATAGAGAAAAAATCGAAAGGAATTTTGGAAGAATATTTCGGCTGATCCCTGTTGCTGTCCAAGTAGTCCGGTAGATTATTGCCCACACGACATCCGGATAATAGACGGGATATACTCTAGAAGACTTTGAGGTAGAAATACAATTAGATCAAGAAAGAATACTAGGAGGTGTTCGATCGATCCAAGGTGGGAATTTCTACCACTTCGCGTCAAAGGTATTAATTACCGACTCTCATGCGTAAATATATTTATTTGATTGTTTATTAATCTGTTTAGTTAATTAATTGACAAGCCTAAATAGATCCGATTATGTTGGTTAGTTTATAAAACCTTTCATAAAATATTTTCACCAACTAACTTCCGCTGCGTTTTATATTCCAACAATTGGTATTGGAGCCAGTCTTTAGGTTTTGTTCAATTTAATTAATTTGGTGATTAATATGTTAGCAATTAAATATTCATATAGTATGATTTTTGGAATATTTTGCTAGAATTTTTCTTGCAGGAGAATATGATCCAATTATCATGGCTATGTGATGTTTTTTATTTATTTACGCGTTTTTGGTAATTTGGCCCGATTTTGAGGCATGTATAAGTTTTTTCCGTGAGAAAATCCACGGGTAGAATAGGATTTATTTTTCTTGTAATTCGATGTATTTTATTTCGAATAAAATTGTAATCGAATTGGATCACACAAAGTACGAAAGAGAAAGAAGTCCAGCGCGAAGAGGAGTCCCGATCGGACGAACCGACCGAGACTCGGCCAGAAGCTGTCTCGGCCGAACTGGATGTAGCTGCGCTCGGGCAGCGGGTCGGGCAGTGGGTCGGGCAGCGGGTTGGGCAGTGGGCAGCGGGTCGGGCAGCAGGTCGGGCAGCGGGCAATGGGTCAAGTTGTCCGGATTCGGGTCGTTCGATTCGTTTTTCCGCGAGATGCTTGAAGAAATGGGAGCAAACGAGCCGAAGACTTTCTCGTTATACAAAACGAGGAATAAAAGCCATGATAATTGGATTTAATTATCCAACTTCTTTTTATTTTGTTGGTTTTTATTATTTTGATATTTGGCATGTATGGATGTATGCGTGATATGTTTCCTTGCATGTTAGGACGAGAAAATTAAAAACTTTATTTTTTTCAAAATAACTAAGTGATTTTAAATTAATTTTTCAAAATCAAATTGGCCTCCATAATTGGTTTAAATTGTGAAATAATTCGCGTTGACATTAGAGTCTTCCTCCATATCGGATGTGCTAATTATTGGCTCACTAGTTTTAAACTTCAAATTTGATAACAAAAAAGTGAATATTATTTTTTATGATATGACCTCTCCATTTGTAGGACTATTAGCATTAAATAATATTCTAAGGTTTGTTAAATTATGGTGTTTACTTAGGTGTATTGATTAATAAGCTCCCCATCGGAGTCTATGTTAATTAAATACATGGCCAAGAGGAACCAATTATTAATTTTACTTGTCAAAACGCATCTTGGATAGATAGTAAAATTAAAGACGTTAAAATCTACTTGAAAATGTATGTGTAAACATCCACACTATTGTGGCTTACATGTGCGGTTTTTTAAGGTGTTGGTTGATTGCATATATTTTGTGTTTTAAGGTTTTTCAATATATTTTGCGTCGAATTATGTGATGAATGGTGTTTTTAATTTTAATCTCAAATGTCTTTCAATCCACTAGCTGTAATTCTCAAAGAAAACAAACTTTATGGCACTAACTTTGCCGACTGGAAAAGAAATCTTGATATTATCTTGACTGCCGAGGGGCATAAATTTGTTTTAACTGAGGAGAGCCCTCTGGGACCAGAAACGGATGCCACTCCTGAAGAGCTGGCTGAATTCCGGAAATGGAAAAAGTCTGGTGAGATGGCTCGCTGTTACATTTTGGCTTCACTTGTAACACCCCCAATCTGCTCAAGGATATTACAACAACTCAACAATGCCTTTAAGGCTACAATGACTCAGTAAATCGATTTGGTCTTTCAATAATAACATACAACTCAATTCCAATACATGCCCACGCAGGGGTCAAAATATAATAAACTCCTGTACAACAGGGAAAGAATACTGCAGCGGAAAATAAAATACAACTAAACCAATACGACATCAACGGGTCCTCGTGTGATTAGTATCATTCATCTTTCATCATCCTTCATGCCGACCCTGTGCTATGCTCCAAAACCTGAATGCAATACAGACATCCACCCCCCGATTTCTCGGGGGTTAGCAAAATTCTACTATTTTGCTAGTGCAAGTACAATGTGTAAAAATACGAGCCATACAATTCAAGTTCCAAGAATAACAATAACCAGAAATCCTCAAAGATTTAAACATGACGAAAATACTTCCCGAGGCAAGAGTTTAGGTAAAGCTTTACAAAATCGAAAGATCCCAAGTCAAGGGAAACAATTTATAAAATGATTTAAAATGCCATCGAGAGTTTTAATAGAAAACAACTTAGGATTATCAAATCATTCTCTTTCCAAAATCAACAGGGTCACAGCCCAAAAGTTTTGTTTTCGCAAATAGAAAACCAACAACATTCACAGGGTTAAAACTCACGTCACGTGTCCTCGACGAACATAAAATCAATACAATATAATGGCCCAAGATACGCAAATCTTGGTCACAAAAATACAACACCAACTCGTGAATCCAGGTCTATACCATTGGATTCCCTTCGTGGCCCCGTCGGACCCACCTAAGGTGAGTAGAATGCGTTTTCGAAATCATATACACCAACTCGTGAAGTTTTACTCGTGAATCCAGGGCTATACCATTGGACTCCCTCCGTGGCCCCATCGAACCCCCCGAGGTGAGCAAAATACGTTCACAAAACATACACAACACTCGTGAAGTTTTTACTCGTGAATCCAGGGTTATACCATTGGATTCCCTCCGTGGCCCCGTCGAACCCTCCCGAGGTGAGCAAAATACAAAACATACACAACACTCGTGAATCCAGGGCTATACCATTGGATTCCCTCCGTGGCCCCGTCGAACCCTCCCGAGGTGAGCGAAATACATTCACAAATCACACAATCAACATGTCACACTGAGGATATCCAAGCAATTCACCCCAAAGGCAACAAACACAAAGTACGACACAATTGTCGAATCACAACGTACCAAATAAGATAACATAAGTATATGTTTTATCGAAGCACAACAACACCGAGCGTATTCATAGAGTTCACTTAACCATTTACGAAACACAACATTCACAAAACAAACGCATTTTGAAAGTGAGCCTTTGACGAGGCTAAACCAAATCTTTTGAAAGTTCATCTCAAACAATCAAACTAACATACTAAGACATTCACCAATCATCGTATCCACAAAACAATAATTGTATGGACAAGGTACTTGCCTCGGATAACCACGACGTAGAGAATTGGCCGAGGTAGGATGGCACGAACCGACTACGAACCCGCCGACTCCACCGAACGACAACCCGCGACAATAAACTACGAACAACAACAATAACAAAGAGAATGACTTCCAAAGTACAACCCAAATCCGCTGAATTCAAGGAACAACGACGAAGTTCAAGGGTTTCCCCCAAAACGGCCAAGAATATGAATCCCCGCAAAAAGTCAACTCGAAGGAAAATCAAGAAATATACCTTGATTCGGCGAAGAACAATGGATTAAATGATGTTAAACACATGAATAATACTAAGATTAATCATACCCATCATGGATTAATCAACAATACGAAACGAATCGGACAAAAACCCAAAAACCCCAAAATTTCCCAAAGATAGGGTTCTAGGAAGTCTAACCTTGATTCGCTGGATCAAAGGATGTTATAGGATGATTGATCAATGATATGAACTCCCAAACTTCGTGGATTAATTGCTTGACAACATCCTTCCTTGACCACCAATCCTCCAGCCACGGAAATGAGAAGATGGAAATGAAAAACGGATGAAAATATGACTGCTCAGCCATATTTATACTGGCGTGGCCTAGCGTGCGCTAGCCTTCCAGCAGTAGCGTGCGCTATCGGCTAGTATCGCCCAGAATCCTCGGTCGGGGCCCGCATGACCCGGCACTGTCGACCCGACCTGCCGACCAGGACTCGCCTGCCTGACCCCGATAGCGTGCGCTGCGCGGACGCTAGTGAACACTAGCCTACCTGTCCAGAACCCTCTGGACTAAACTGCTCGGCCAGGTAACGTGCGCTAGTCGGCCGACAGCGTGCGCTACACATGCCGATTAGCGCGCGCCACGACCGACAGTAGCGTGCGCTACCTGTCGATCCTCCCCGAGTCCAGAACTCCAGGAACCTATCTACCCAGCCCGATAGCGTGCGTCGGCCGACCGAATAACGTGCGCTATTCCTGCCGAGCTAGCGTGCGCAGTCTTCCGGCAGTAGCGCGCGCTACGCCGGTTCCTGCCGCGTCTGCCGGCGATGCCAAGACTCGACGATGTCTGCCGCACCCGTCCGGCCAGTGCCCAGCCGCCATGACGCGACGATTCGGTTTCCGAAAACGCACGGAACTAACACGACGAAATGCTCGCGGACAACATCATCGATCCGAAACGAAATACCATGCAACAAATAAATGCACGCAACTAAGAAAAAGGGTCAAGACAACAATTACGAATGTGGATACCCACGACTTTGGGTAAATTACAAAATGGCCCAAAAGCCCGAAAATCAAGATACGTGATCGAAAAACCAAACCGAAGTTCACAACATATCTAACAAAGTTAAACGGACTTATGGGAAACTCGAAACAGTAGTTTCGAACGAGATTCGCAAGAATCGAACTCGAGTGCGGAAAAGTCGCTACGAAGCACGGAACTCAACAAAACGGCACCGAAACGATCTCGAATGGCAAAAAGTGCAGAATTAATCATTCTCAGAATGACGAAACGGTCCAAAGAGAGTCGTCAAAACGGACTCTCGCCAAAAAAAATACCGGAAATCGAATTTGCGTATATTACATACTACCCTCCTTAAAAAAAGTTTCGTCCTGAAACTTAAAACAAGTAGGGAGAAGCAATATCCCTCCAGGAAACACTTAATGATGCACACACAAACCGAAAACTCACGCCCAACGAAAAAACGTTACAAGCAACACAAGGAAACATAAGGCGTGAAAACACGCTCCACGACGACCATCACAACGCCACAGGCAGAGACATAATAAAATCAACAAGTGACAAGTGTCATCAAACTGATAATACATTCAAGTCAATTATCCGAACAATCACAAAACACTAAGCACCAATTACGAAGAAACACACACAGCCGAGAAAATAGCAATTAAACACAAAACGGTTCACAAGGACAATCATAAACAGTTCGGACTACGCCGAAATTCTCAAAAATCACACTAGGCATCTCCGTGTCCTTTCGGAGCAGGGACGTAACCTCGATCCCCAAATCTCTCAGTTACCGTCTCGCATTGCACGGCTCAGTGACCCATCTGGCCACACTCGAAACAACAAACTAATGGTGAACGACGATTCTTCGCGGTACGAGATCAGGCAACAACAGTCAGACAACCCCGATCGAACAACAACGATAAAATAACAATGATCAAACAACAACGGTCGAAAAATAACTCCGAAGTTCACACTTCAACTCAAGACATTAAAAGAGCGGGTAGAAATTAAAAGATGTTACTTCCGAACAAGGTTCACAAGAATCGAACCGAACTCGGAAAAGTCACAGTGATAACCAGATCGACCCAAAACAAGATCACGGCTCGTTCGAACGATGAAACCGAAATACAGTACAACTTCAAAAAGTATCAACAAACACGAGCGAGTAGATAGACTTGAGAAAGAGGAAATGCAGAAGTCCAAAAATAATACGGGTATTACATTCGACCTCTTATAAAAGAAGGTCGTCCCCGCAACTCCCAATAACGGAAACAAGGCAACAACACAAAAAGCAACCGACAGAAACATCTCACACGGGCCTCTCGGAGCCGATCCTGATATCCGTGCTAAAGCACGAACTCTGGAAGTCTCGGTAACCAATTCGCAAAACTGAATTTTGTGTCCCTCGAGTCCACACTTGAAATGCGTTACTGACGAGAAGGGAAATTTGTACGTACATGCCCCCGGCACAATATGGTTAAAGCACCTCGGCTCGGCATACCGAATATATAACTACTAGGTACGATGGAATATAACATCGCCGAACAACAAACTGGAGATGCCAACTCAGCCCAACAGAAAATCGTATCACGCAACACATATGATGGTTACTATCATAAAGCAACACACACATCAACGCCATAGCAACGACGGCATCGTTCGGCGATCTCAGCGGCTCGAACGATAACCAGCACATAATCACAAAACAGCATGAAACAATCACGCATTTACACAAATGTGCAAACTCAAGTTCCAACAGCTCGCACTGGTGCGATAACACACAAATCATCACAAAGTGACAACATTCAATACTAACATCTCACCTCTCACAGAGGGCTAATCACAACAAATGCGTGGCAAATGACTCAACGTTCACGCCACCGATTCCATCATACTCGGGAGCTAACATTCTAATGACAATGTGAATATCACATATACATTCCCGGACTGCAAACAGGAATGATAGGTTTTACAAACGAAAACCACCATTTGAAAACAATTTGTAAACACAGTCGATCTTGAGTATCACATTTTCAAAAAGTTGTACAAACACCATTATCGAGACTTTGAAAACCATCTTGTATTTGATAAAACGAGGACACTTTCCTTTAAATTGAAACTTTCAGAAATATTCGACCCTTGGGTCTAAACAACTGCATTTCTAAAAATAATTGAAAATATCTCAAAATATTTTGGTCCTCAAATTAGAAGAATTTTGAAATAGATAGTTGCGCTAGTAGGCACCCCAAAAATACAATCCATTTAAAAGTACGTCTCGAATTTTATTTTCTAAGATACTCAAGGTTTTCAAAAATCCAATAGGCCAGACTACCCAAAACTCACACGTATCGACATTCACTTACCATAATAGAATAGATAGGTCTTGAAAATCATATTGATACAATCATAATACACGCATCAACTCGTTTAAAACCAAGACAACATCTGTCTTTTACCGGAAACAAACAGTCAAATATACTAGTCAAAAGGACATAAATAATGACAACACTCCTCATATAAACGAAATATGAGAATCACACGAACGCATCACGAAACCAAGAATCTGCATAAAGGTTCCATCACTTAACACATAATCATACCAATAACTCGCATCAGACGAGGCACAATAAAAAAGAAGGGAGACTTACATCCACAGGTCGCACGAAGATGATGATCGCCCCACGATACTAATCACGACCAACAAACTCAGACGACGCGTCGCGACACGACTCGGGCAGACAAAATCTGACGAGACAAAAACTCAACAGACACTACTAAACCCGACATCCTAGGTTTCCACAACCTAATATCCGATACCATTTATGTAACACCCCAAATCCGCTCAGGGATATTACACGTCGTAGAACCTTTCCTCAAGGATCTACCAGACGGGTAACGACATTGAAAAACTCAACAATGCCTTTAAGGCTACAATGACTCATTAAACCGATTTGGTCGTTCAATAATAACATACAACTTAATTCCAATACATGCCCATGCAGGGGTCAAAATACTATAAACTCCCGTACAACGGGGAAAGAATACTGCAGTGGAAAATAAAATACAACTAAACCAATACGACATCAACGGGTCCTCGTGTGATTAGTATCGTTCATCTTTCATCATCCTTCATGCCGACCCTCTGCTATGCTCCAAAACCTGAATGCAATACAGACATCCACCCCCCGATTTCTTGGGGGTTAGCAAAATTCCACTATTTTGCTAGTGCAAGTACAAAGTGCAAAAATATGAGTCATACAATTCAAGTTCCAAGAATAACAATAACCAGAAATCCTCAAAGATTTAAACATGACTAAAATACTTCCCGAGGCAAGAGTTTAGGTAAGGCTTTCCAAAATCGAAAGATCCCAAGTCAAGGGAAACAATTTATAAAATGATTTAAAATGCCATTGAGAGTTTTAATAGAAAACAACTAAGGATTATCAAATCCTTCTCTTTCCAAAATCAACCGGGTCACAGCCCAAAAGTTTTGTTTTCGCAAATAGAAAACCAACAACAATTCACAGGGTTAAAACCCACGTCACGTGTCCTCGACGGACATAAAATCAATACAATATAATCGCCCAAGATACACCAATCTTGGTCACAAAAATACAACACCAACACGTGAATCCAAGGCTATACCATTGGATTCCCTTCATGGCCCCGTCGGACCCTCCCAATGTTAGTAGAATGCATTTTCGAAATCATATACACCAACTCGTGAAGTTTTACTCGTGAATCCAGGGCTATACCATTGGACTCCCTCTGTGGCCCCGTCGAACCCTCCCGAGGTGAGCAAAATATGTTCACAAAACATACACAACACTCATGAAGTTTTTACTCGTGAATCCAGGGCTATACAATTGGATTCCCTTCGTGGCCTCGTCGAACCCTCCCGAGGTGTGCGAAATACATTCACAAATCACACAATCAACATGTCACACCGAGGATATCCATGCAATTCACCCCAAAGGCAACAAACACAAAGTACGACACAATTGTCGAATCACAACATACCAAATGAGATAACATAAGTATATATTTTATGGAAGCACAACAATACCGAGCGTATTCATAGAGTTCACTTAACCATTTACGGAACACAACATTCACAAAACAAACGCGTTTTGAAGGCTAAACCGAATCTTTTGAAAGTTCATCTCAAACAATCAAACTAACATACTAAGACATTCACCAATCATCGTATCCACAAAACAAGAATTGTATGGACAAGGTACTTGCCTCGGATAACCACGACGCGGAGAATTGGCCGAGGTAGGATGGCACAAACCGACTATGAACCCGCCGACTCCACCGAATGACAACCCGCGACAATAAACTACGAACAACAACAATAACAACGAGAATGACTTCCAAAGTACAACCCAAAGCCGCTGAATTCAAGGAACAACGACGAAGTTCAAGGGTTTCCCCCAAAACGGCCAAGAATATGAATCGACCCGACAAAATATGAAAATGGAATTCCCAACCGAAATATGGATGTTCAATTCATAGGATATGTTTAACAACATCATTTAACAACAATCGATTCATCAAAAATGGATGGAAAACGAAATCAAGAACGAACCCCCCAAAAAGTCAACTCGAAGGAAAATAAAGAAATATATCTTGATTCGGCGAAGAACAATGGATTAAATGATGTTAAACACATGAATAATACTAAGATTAATCATACCCATCATGGATTAATCAACAATACGGAACGAATCGGACAAAAACCCAAAATTTCCCAAAGATAGGGTTCTAGGAAGTCTAACCTTGATTCGCTGGATCAAAGGATGTTATAGGATGATTGATCAATGATATGAACTCCCAAACTTCGTGGATTAATGGCTTGACAACATCCCTCCTTGACCACCAAGCCTCCAGCCGCGGAAATGAGAAGATGGAAATGAAAAACGGATGAAAATATGACTGCTCAGCCATATTTATACTGGCGCGGCCTAGCGTGCGCTAGCCTTCCGACAGTAGCGTGCGCTATCGGCCAGTATCACCCAGAACCCTCGGCCGGGTCCCGCATGACCCGGCACTGTCGACCCGACCTGCCGACCGGGACTCGCCTGCCCAACCCCGATAGCGTGCGCTGCGCGGACGATAGCGCGCGCTAGCCGACCTGTCCAAAACCTTCTGGACTAAACTGCTCGGCCAGGTAACGTGCACTAATCGGCCGACAGCGTGCGCTACATATGCCGATTAGCGTGCGCCACGACCGACAGTAGCGTGCACTACCTGTTGATCCTCCCCAAGTCCAGAACTCCAGGAACCTCTCTGCCCAGCCCGATAGCGTGCGTCGGCCGGCCGAATAACATGCGCTACTCCTGCCGAGCTAGCGTGCGTAGTCTTCCGGTAGTAGCGCGCGCTACGCCGGTTCCTTCCGCGTCTGCCCGTCCAGTGCCCAGCACTCCCGACAGTGTCTGGCGCACCCGTCCGGCCAGTGCCCAGCCGCCATGACCCGACGATTCGCTTTCCGAAAACGCACGAAACGAACACGACGAAATGCTCGCGGACAACATCATCAATCCGAAACGAAATACCATGCAACAAATAATCGCACGCAACCAAGAAAAAGGGTCAAGACAACAATTACGAATGCGGATACCCACGACTTTGGGTAAATTACAAAATGGCCTAAAATGCCCGAAAATCACGATACGTGATCGAATAAACAAACCGAAGTTCACAACACGTCTAACAAAGTTAAACAGACTTACGGGAAACTCGAAACAGTAGTTACGAACGAGATTCGCAAGAATCGAACTCGAGTGCGGAAAAGTCGCTACGAAGCACAGAACTCAACAAAACGGCACTGAAACGATCTCGGATGGCAAAAAGTGCAGAATTAATCATTCTCAGAATGACGAAACGGTCCCAAGCGAGTCGTCAAAACGGACTTTCGCCAAAAAAAGAAAATTACCAGAAATTGAATTTGCGGATATTACATACTACCCTCCTTAAAAGAAGTTTCGTCCCGAAACATCAAACAAGTAGGGAGAAGCAATATCCCGCCAGGAAACACTCAACGAGGCACACACAAACTGAAAACTCGCGCCCAACGGCGAAACGTTACAAGCAACACAAGGAAACATAAGGCGTGAAAACACGCTCCACGACGACCATCACAACGCCACAGGCAGAGACATAATAAAATCAACAAGTGACAAGCATCATCAAACAGATAATACAGTCAAGTCAATTATCCGAACAATCACAAAACACTAAGCACCAATTACGAAGAAACAAAGAGTCGAGAAAACAGCAATTAAACACAAAACGGTTCAAAAGGACAATCATAAACAGTTCGGACTACGCCGAAATTCTCAAAAATCACACTAGGCATCTCCGTGTCCTTTCGGAGCAGGGACGTAACCTCGATCCCCAAATCTCTCAGTTACCGTGTCGCATTGCACGGCTCGGTGACCCATCTGGCCACACTCGAAACAACAAACTACTGGTGAACGACGATTCTTCGCGGTACGAGATCAGGCAAAAACAGTCAGACAACCCCGATCGAACAACGACGATCAAATAACAATGATCGAACAACAACGGTCGAAAAATAACTCCGAAGTTCACACTTCAAATCAAGTCATTAAAAGAACGGGTAGAAATTAAAAGATGTTACTTCCAAACAAGGTTCACAAGAATCGAACCGAACTCGGAAAAGTCACAGCGATAACCAGATCGACCCAAAACAAGATCACGGCTCGTTCGAACGATGAAACCGAAATACAATACAAGTTTAGAAAGTATCAACGAACACGAGCGAGTCGAAAGACTTGAGAAATAGGAAATGCAGAAGTCCAAAAACAATAAGGTACATTCGACCTCTTATAAAAGAAGGTCGTCCCCGCAACTCCCAATAACAGAAACAAGGCAACAACACAAAAAGCAACCAACAGAAACGTCTCCCACGGGCCTCTCGGAGCCGATCCTGATATCCGTGCTAAAGCGCGAACTCTGGAAGTCTCGGTAACTAATTCACAAAACTGAATTATGTGTCCCTCGAGTCCACACTTGAAATGTGTTACTGACGAGAAGGGAAATTTGTACGTACATGCCCCCGGCACAATATGGTTAAAGCACCTCGGCTCGGCATACTGAATATATAACTACTAGGTACGATGGAATATAACATCGCCGAACAACAAACCGGAGATGCCAACTCAGCCCAACAGAAAATCATATCACGCAACACATACGATGGTTACTATCATAAAGCAACACCACAGCAACGACGGCATCGTTCGGCGATCTCAACGGCCCGAACGATAACCAGCACATAATCACAAAATAGCATGAAACAATCACGCATTTACACAAATGTGCAAACTCAAGTTCCAACAGCGCGCACTGGTGCGATAACACACAAATCATCACAATGCGACAACATTCAATACTAACATCTCACCTCTCACAGAGGGCTAATCACAACAAATGCGTGGTAAACGACTCAACGTTCATGCCACCGATTCCATCATACTCGGGAGCTAACAATCTAACGACAATGCGAATATCACATATACATTCCCGGACCGCAAACTGGAATGATAGGTTTTAAAAACGAAAACCACCTTTTGAAAACAATTTGGAAACACAGTCGATCTTGAGTATCACATTTTCAAAAAGTTGTACAAACACCATTATCGGGACTTTGAAAACCATCTTGCGTTTGATAAAATGAGGACACATTCCTTTAAATTGAAACCATCTTGGTCCTCAAAGTAGAAGAATTTTAAAATAGATAGTTGCGCTAGTAGGCGCCCCGAAAGTACAATCCATTTAAAAGTACGTCTCGAATTTTATTTTCTAAGACACTCAAGGTTTTCAAAAATCCAATAGGCCAGAATGCCCAAAACTCACACGTATCGACATTCACTTATATACAATCATAATACACGCATCAACTCGTTTAAGACCAAGACAACATCTGTATTTTACCGGAAACAAACAGTCAAATATCCTAGTCAAAAGGACATAAATAATGACAACACTCCTCATATAAACGAAATATGAGAATCACATGAACGCATCACGAAACCAAGAATTTGCATAAAGGTTCCATCACTTAACACATAATCATACCAGTAACTTTCATCAGACGAGGCACAATCACAAAGAAGAGAGACTTACATCCACAGGTCGCGCGAAGAAGATGATCGCCCCACGATACTAATCACGACCAACAAACTCAGATGACGCGTCGCGACACGACTCGGGCAGACAAAATCTGACGAGACAAAAACTCAACAGACACAACTAAACCCGACAGCCTAGGTTTTGCACAACCTAATCTCCGATACCATTTATGTAACACCCCCAATCCGCTCAGGGATATTACACGCCGTATAACCTTTCCTCAAGGATCTACCAGGCTCGTAACGACATTGAAAAACTCAACAATGCCTTTAAGGCTTCAATGACTCAGTAAACCGATTTGGTCATTCAATAATAACATACAACTTAATTCCAATACATGCCCACACAAGGGTCAAAATACAATAAACTCCCGCACAACGGGGAAAGAATACTGCAACGGAAAATAAAATACAACTAAACCAATACGACATCAACGGGTCCTCGTGTGATTAGTATCGTTCATCTTTCATCATCCTTCATGCCGACCCTGTGCTATGCTCCAAAACCCGAATGCAATACAGACATCCACCCCCCGATTTCTCGGGGGTTAGCAAAATTCTACTATTTTGCTAGTGCAAGTACAAAGTGTAAAAATACGAGCCATACAATTCAAGTTCCAAGAATAACAATAACCAGAAATCCTCAAAGATTTAAACATGACGAAAATACTTCCCGAGGCAAGAGTTTAGGTAAAGCTTTACAAAATCGAAAGATCCCAAGTCAAGGGAAACAATTTATAAAATGATTTAAAATGCCATCGAGAGTTTTAATAGAAAACAACTTAGGATTATCAAATCATTCTCTTTCCAAAATCAACAGGGTCACAGCCCAAAAGTTTTGTTTTCGCAAATAGAAAACCAACAACATTCACAGGGTTAAAACCCACGTCACGTGTCCTCGACGGACATAAAATCAATACAATATAATCGCTCAAGATACGCAAATCTTGGTCACAAAAATACAACACCAACACGTGAATCCAGGGCTATACCATTGGATTCCCTTCGTGAGCCCGTCGGACCCTCCCAAGTGAGTAGAATGCATTTTCGAAATCATATACACCAACTCGTGAAGTTTTACTCGTGAATCCAGGGCTATACCATTGGACTCCCTCCGTGGCCCCGTCGAACCCTCCCGAGCTGAGCAAAATACGTTCACAAAACATACACAACACTCGTGAAGTTTTTACTCGTGAATCCAGGGCTATACAATTGGATTCCCTCCGTGGCCCCGTCGAACCCTCCCGAGGTGAGCAAAATACGTTCACAAAACATACACAACACTCGTGAATCCAGGGCTATACCATTGGATTCCCTCCGTGGCCCCGTAGAACCCTCCCGAGGTGAGCGAAATACATTCACAAATCACACAATCAACATGTCACACCGAGGATATCCAAGCAATTCACCCCAAAGGCAACAAGCACAAAGTACGACACAATTGTCGAATCACAACGTACCAAATGAGATAACATAAGTATATATTTTATCGAAGCACAACAACACTGAGCGTATTCATAGAGTTCACTTAACCATTTACGAAACACAACATTCACAAAACAAACGCGTTTTGATAGTGAGCCTTCAACGAGGCTAAACCAAATCTTTTGAAAGTTCATCTCAAACAATCAAACTAACATACTAAGACATTCACCAATCATCGTATCCACAAAACAAGAATTTTATGGACAAGGTACTTGCCTAGGATAACCACGACGCGGAGAATTGGCCGAGGTAGGATGGCACGAACCGACTACGAACCCGCCGACTCCACCAAACGACAACCCGCGACAATAAACTACGAACAACAACAATAACAACGAGAATGACTTCCAAAATACAACCCAAAGCCGCTGAATTCAAGGAACAACGACGAAGTTCAAGGGTTTCCCCCAAAACGGCCAAGAATATGAATCGACCCGACAAAATATGAAAATGGAATTCCCAACCGAAATATGGATGTTCAATCCATAGGATATGTTTGACAACATCATTTAACAACAATCAATTCATCAAAACGGATGGAAAACGAAATCAAGAAGGAACCCCCCAAAAAGTCAACTCGAAGGAAAATCAAGAAATATACCTTGATTCGGCGAAGAACAATGGATTAAATGATGTTAAACACATGAATAATACTAAGATTAATCATACCCATCATGAATTAATCAACAATACGGAACGAATCGGACAAAAACCCAAAAACCCCAAAATTTCCCAAAGATAGGGTTCTAGGAAGTCTAACCTTGATTCGCTGGATCAAAGGATGTTATAGGATGATTGATCAATGATATTGTTTCTACCCAAAATATTATCCGGAGATAGATATTGCTAGAATGGATGAATATCAAACAAAGTGCGAGAACATGTTGCGATATTTCGTTGAACGCAAGTGCACGTTATCGTAGACAAGTAATAAAGTGATGAGTGAGATATCATTCCCACGAGGACTGAATCACTAATTACCGATTTTTATGTATTCTAATTTTATTTGAACAGTCGAAATTTGGGATGCAATTAATAACGAAAGAAAACCAATAAAAGAACAAACAGTAAAAACGATCGCTCGAAGAAAGAAAATCAAATGATGAATAAGTCTAGGATTGTGAATCCACCTCAGTTTATCCGAATTTACTCTCGATTATCTGAATTTAATGATTTCACAATTTATTGAAGGCGAAGATTGCTAAAATACTCTACCGCCTCTCCCGAGGTCAGTAGATTTTTCTAAGGTGACTAATACACTCTATCCCTAGGTGAATTAAATCGACAATAGGCAAAAGGTACAAAATCTTCAAAAGGCCACGTAGTTCCTATGAGTATATTCCTATCTCACAAGATAAAACGGTTCTCACCAATATTTCCTCACCAACTCTCCTCTCCCGATTCGAGTTGCGTAATTAAAATAATTCAACTATTGGCCAGACAATTGAAAGCATTAAGAACGATTGGGAAAACTCAACAGAAAAGGGAATTATATAGATAATCAAAAGCAGATTCGTTAAAACTTTAGTTTCATCAAAATCCTAGAACAGGGTTTTAGCCTGACATGCTGAAGAATAAAAATACAGAAATAATGAATGAAAGCATCAAAATCAAATGCAGATGAAGATCTCGGATTCCTCCATTCTTCGTGCTTCCGCTCTCTGCTCCTGGATGTCTTTTGCCTTCTCCCTCTTGATGATGATCGATCCTCCGATGATTCGCCGATTTCTGATCCTCCGATCCCTTAAATTCTGACCTTCCATCTTTATTTATAACTCTCCTAAGCCTCAAAAACGCGTCCGTGTGATTAGGTCGAGAACAGGCTTCAAAACGGCCCAAAACCGCGCAGAACACACCAAAACCGCCCCGTGGGCCGCGGCTCACTTAATCTGTGCCGCGGCTCACGGTCTTCAGCGCCTATGCCTGGGCGCGCTATTTTCTCCTGGTCCGCGGCTCAGCATCCTTGTGCCGCGGCCCCCGGTACAGTCCACTCAGGGCTCGCTGGTCACCTGCGTGTGCCGCGGCCCGCTGTCCTTGTGCCGCGGCCCCAGGCCAAAATTTGCCGTTTTCGCCCGTTTTTATCGTTTTAGCTTCCGGACTCCAATTTCCTGCCAAACATAAAAGAATAGGGCATTAAAAGCTCATTTATGCATATTTACTTACAAAAAGAATACAAAATAATGATAAATAAGCGTATAAAAATACGCCTAACAAATACCCCCAAACTTGAGCCTTTGCTTGTCCTCAAGCAAAAAGAATTGATTTCAAATAAAAGAATATCGTAAATGATCGTGCAAATCCATAGTGCTTAACTTAATCAATACTATCCTGAAATCCTCAAGGAATAATACAAGTATCGTAATAGCGAGTCACATCGAGGACACTGATTCCACAAAGTAACCAATTTCGGTCCTAATCAATCGTTTATGAAGAAAATCAAGCTCAAAGATTAACAAGCGTGAATTTAACCGACCGTTAATATGAAGGGTTAGAATAAACAAGCTAAGTCGACCAGTCACACAGCCTAGTGGCAAAATTTCAAGAGTTTCATCATCAAAGATAATCCTCGGATAGTATTCCCTTATATATGATCAATAAATTGATTCGAGTTGACCACTAGGTTCGGATCTCGGGATATATCATCGGGATAATCCTAGGGTGGAATTCCATTCTCATGTATCGGGGAACCATTTGACGTAAAAGACACTCATGGGGCACATGGATGCTTCTAGTTACTAAGTTCCCCTCCACAGCAGAGAAACAACTCGAATAGCTATTCCCGCATGTTCGATTCAAGGTCGTTGTTTTACGCGAGAGTAAACAACGGGTCACACCCGGTTACTAGGCTTCCCATCATCGGTACATGCGAAATCTCTAAACCACTAGTCTAATCAAGGTTGTCGTTTTACGCGAGAGTAAACAACGGGTCACGTGAATACCCCCGGTTACTAGACTTCCCATCATAGAACAAATAATAACTCAACTTTTTGGGAAAAACTGTCCGACTCTAAACTCAACTTAAGTGCCAACACGACTCATGTTACTGGACAACTAGCTATGCGAAAAGTGTAACCAAACGTATAGACGGCGATTTGAAAACACGTATGTCTCCTTTCTTATCTGCTAAGATTTCTACAAAAATGAAAAAATTTCGGACCTAAATGAATACTCAACAGAAACAGATATCGCTGACTACAACCGACTAAAACCCAACCGTTTCTTCATAGAGAAATCAGTATCGTAACATCAGTTTTACACAAAAAGAAGCACGAAAAATTCACGAATGCAAATAATATCACGACAAGCAAGGCTATCAACAAAAAGATAACAAAAATTAATAAAAAAATGCAAACGAATAAATATAGCAATAAATATAGCAACAGAAAGTAACTCCCCCCCAAACTTAGGACGCACATTGACCTCAATGGACAAAATGTAATATGCAATAAAAGAAGAAGGTCAAGTACTCCCCTACAGTCTGCTCACGAACTGGAGCCGGCCTCGTCCGGTTAGCCTGCACGCTCCTCGACTACACCATGCGGAACGTGAATGAATGAGCTTGCACTATCAAAGAGGAAATTAAGGATGAGCTCTCAAGTTTAAACATGATGTAAGGGTTGGGAGACAATGTAATCCGATAAAACGATTCATTGCATATAGATTGAAAATGCTTGGCTTAACAATTTTTCATTGCTGCAATTTATCAAACACTTGGTATGCACAAGTTTAAATGAAGAACAAGAATTTTCATGGCTAAATCCAAATCCCCAAAAATAACAACATAGATATATAGCCATGATACCCGACAACTAATATCACCAATTCGTTCATAATCACAAATACCATCACAATCCAATACCAATTTCACCATAATCCAACTTCATTTTTGAGAGAAATGTGAAGAACAACTAGCAACAGATAACAACAGCTTGCTTTTCAAATCATGCATCAATTATGATTAAGAGATTGAAAATTACCTTACTTGGAATGAAGAATTCAAGAATAAGAATAAGAGGAGGGTATCGACCGAGCTCTTGTGCAAAGGAAGGAAGGGACTTTACCTGATGTGTGCCGGCCGATCGTGTATATGAAGGATACCTGGGCTTTCCCATGTTGCTACGGGGGCCGCGGCACAGCTTAAGTGAGCCGTGGCCCATAGTACAGTCTGTCTGGGACTTTTTGCAATGTCGCCTAGTGCCGCGGCTCAATCTACACGTGCCGCGGCTCATCGTGTTAGTGTGCCGCGGCTTATTTGGTCTGTGCCGCGGCACGGAGTACAGCCTCCTTGGCACTTCTTGGACCTTTGGTGTGTCGCGGCTTAGGGAATATGTGCCACGGCTCAGGGAACTGGTGGGCCGCGGCTCAGTAAGGTCGTGCCGCGGCACAGAGTACAGTTTGTTTGGCCTTTTTCCTTCAACTGGTGTGTGCCGCGGCTCACTATTCTTGTGCCGCGGCCCATTACTGATTTCTTCCCTTGAGGTGATTCCTGCACAGAATTTTCAAAGGAAAACATCAAGAACGAGAAGGATAAGCGAATTAAAGCAAAAATGACGAGAAATAAAGACTCTAAAATGCAAGAAAACACTAAAAAAATATAATATCTGCAATTAATACTCGGGTTGCCTCCCGAGAAGCGCTAAGTTTATAGTCTTCAGCCGGACTTTTCTCACATTCATCCGGCGGTGGATAAGACGACGCTCTTCTTCTGCGCATCTATTGGATTTCCCTGGTAGGCTTTCAACCGCTGTCCATTAACTTTGAATTTGCGGTCATCTTTTTTTACTTCTACTACACCGTGTGGGAACACTTGAACTACGGTGAACGGTCCCGACCATCGTGAACGCAATTTCCCGGGGAATAACTTTAAGCGAGAATTAAATAACAACACCTCTTGACCCGGGGCAAACTCTCTATGTATGATGTGCTTATCATGCCAAATCTTTGTCCGCTCCTTATAAAGTTTCGCATTTTCGTATGCGTCGTGGCGAATTTCTTCCAACTCGTTCAGCTGCAACGAACGCTTTTCACCAGCAGATTTCAGATCAAAGTTTAATTTCTTTATTGCCCAGTAAGCACGATGTTCCATCTCTACGGGTAAATGGCAGCTTTTCCCATAAACCAATCTGTAAGGCGACATCCCGATAGGTGTTTTATACGCAGTACGGTATGCCCAAAGTGCATCATCGAGTTTGAAAGACCAATCTTTTCGAGACGAGCGGACCTTTTTTTTCTAAGATCCACTTCAGCTCTCGTGATATCTCAACTTGACCGCTCGTCTGAGGATGGTAGGCTGTAGCAGCACGATGAGTGACTCCATATTTTCCCAAGACCGCATCAAGGAATTTGTTGTCGAAGTGTGAACCACCATCACTGATAATAGCATGTGGAGTCCCAAAACGCGTGAAAATATATTTGTTTATAAATTTGATTACGACATTAGACCCATTCGTTGGTAGTGCCACCGCTTCGACCCAATTTGAGACGTAGTCTACGGCTACCAAAATATAGAGATTCTTGTTTGATGGAGGAAAGGGGCCCATGAAGTCGATCCCCCATACGTCAAACAATTCCACCTCAAGTATGGTGTTCAGAGGCATTTCATGTCGCCTTGAGATTTTTCTGGTCCGCTGACACCGATCACATTTGGACACAAAGGAGTGAGCATCCTTGAATAATGACGGCCAATAGAGCCCCGATTGTAAGACCTTTGTCGCTGTTCTATTTCCACTAAAATGTCCACAATAGGGTGATGCATGACAATGATTCAGCACACTGTGGATTTCCTCGTATGGAACACATCTGCGAATGATTTGATCAGGGCCTCGTTTGAACAGAAAAGGGTCGTCCCACAAATAATACTTAGCATCTGAAATTAACTTCTTCTTTTGATGGCGTGAAAGGTCATTTGGAATTGTTTTGCTCGCCAAATAGTTCACTAGATCAGCATACCAAGGCGCGTGTTGCGAACCCAACTTGTAGAGCTGCTCGTCGGGAAAGGTTTCCATGATTTACGGATGACTTTCTCCCTTCTCAAGGGGACTCTCTAACCGTGAAAGGTGATCGGCAATAACATTTTCAGTCCCCTTTTTGTCCCGAATTTCCAAGTTGAATTCTTGAAGGAGAAGCACCCACCTAATCAACCTTGGTTTAGCATCCTTCTTCTCCAAAAGGTATTTTATTGCTGAATGGTCGGTCCACACTACCACTTTCGTCCCCAATAAATACGCCCGAAATTTATCAAATTAAAAGATCACCGCCAACAATTCTTTTTCTGTTGTGGCATAATTTCTTTGGGCGTCGTCAAGTGTTCGGCTCGCATAATACACGACATGGAACACTTTCCCTCGTCTCTGCCCCAAAACAGCCCCAATGGCAAAATCACTCGCATCACACATTAACTCGAACGGAAGGTCCCAATCTGGAGCGACTATCACCGGTGCAGTGCTTAGAGCTTTCTTCAATAAATCGAAACTTTCTTTACATGACTCGTCAAAATCAAACGGAACATCCTTCATGAGCAGATTGCACAACGGCTTCGTGATCTTTGAAAAATCCTTAATAAATTGGCGGTAAAAACCGGCGTGTCCCAAAAAGCTTCTTATCCCTTTAACCGAAGTAGGCGGAGGCATCTTCTTGATTGTTTCAATTTTTGCCCGGTCGACTTCAATTCCATGTGATGATATTCGGTGGCCAAGTACAATGCCCTCCTGGACCATGAAATGGCACTTTTCCCAGTTCAAAACCAAGTTTGTTTCCTCACATCTTTTTAAGACTTTCTGCAAATTTTGCAAACAAATAGCAAATGAATCACCGAAAACAGAAAAATCATCCATAAAAATCTCAATGCAATGTTCTACCATGTCAGAAAAAATAGCCATCATACACCGTTTAAAAGTAGACGGCGCATTACATAATCCAAAAGACATGCGCCTATAAGCGAAAATGCCGTAAGGACATGTAAACGTCGTTTTCTCTTGATCTTCTGGGGATATATAAATCTGATTATACCCAGAATAACCATCAAGAAAGCAATAGAAATCGTGTCCGGCTAATCTATCTAACATTTGATCAATAAAAGGTAAGGGGAAATGGTCTTTCCTAGTGGCTTTATTTAACTTCTATAATCTATGCACATACGCCACCCCGTGACAATCCTAGTGGGAATTAATTCATTATTATCATTTTGAATAACTGTTATCCCACCCTTTTTTGACACAACTTGGACCCGACTTACCCACTTGCTATCAGAAATAGGAAAGATCATACCTGCGTCGAGGAGTTTTAAAACCTCGACTTTTACCACCTCTTTCATATTTGGATTTAAACGGCGTTGATGCTCCACGGATGGTTTGTAGTCTTCCTCCATCAAAATCTTGTGCATGCAAATGGACGGGCTGATCCCCTTAATATCCGCAATAGAACACCCAAGAGCAGATTTGTATTCCCTCAAAACTCTCAATAATTTCGCCTCTTGATCCCCCGCTAAAGTGGCCGAAAGAATAACTGGCAAGGAATCGTCGGGTCCCAAAAATGCATATTTTAAATGAGACGGCAGCTTCTTGAGTTCCAACTTTGGAGGTTTCTCGATTGATGGGACGGGTCGAGTTGGTGAACTTCCGAGCTCCTCACATGGTCGACGAATGAAAATTGGCGGGGAAGCATCCATGTGTCGTACGTAGGCTGCATGCTCTGAATTTAGTTCGGAAACAGCCCCAATCAAAACGGACTCTAGTGGATCGGGTGGATAATTCTCTCGAAAGGCTCTACTTACACACGAGTCGATGACGTCAACTTGGAAACAATTTTCAGCATCACTCGGATATTTTAAGGATCGAAAGATATTGAACGTTACTTGCTCCTCTTGAACTCGTAGAGTAAGCTTCCCTTTTTCCACATCGTTCAAAGTACGGCCGGTTGCCAAAATGGTCTTCCCAAGATAATTGGGATATCGTGGTCCTCCTCCATGTCAAGCACAATGAAATCGGCCGGAAAGATGAACTTATCGACTTTGACTAAGACGTCCTCTATCACTCCCTTCGGATATTTGATGGATCTATCGGCTAATTGCAAGGAGACCGTCGTTGGCTTGGCTTCCCCAATATCCAGCTTTTTAAAAATAGAAAGGGTCATAAGGTTTATGCTGGCTCCGAGATCACATAAGGCTCTTTCAAAAGACGAATTCCCAATGATGCAAGGAATAGTAAAGCTTCCCGAATCTCTTAATTTAGGTGGGAGCTTCTTCTGTAGGATAGCACTGCACTCCTCCATCAATGCGACTGTCTCATACTCCTCGAGCTTCTTTTTGTTTGACAAGACTTCTTTCATGAATTTCACGTAACTCGGCATTTGTTCCAAGTCGTCGGCAAATGGAATGTTGATATGCAGTTTCTTGAAGACGTCGAGGAACTTGGAAAATTGCTTGTCTAGTTTTTGCTTTTGCAGACGCTGTGGAATGGAATTTGAGGAGTGGGGTGAGTAGTCGATACTTCCTTTGGCTTGGGCGCCTCGTCCTTTTCTTTCTCACTTTGCTCGATCTTGTCCTTGTTATTGATAGGCTGCTCTTTCAACTCCTTTCCACTTCGTAGTTTGATTGCTTGCATGTTTTCTTTGGGGTTCATTTCGGTTGCGCTGGGCAATGCAACTTGAGATCGAGAGGACAATAGATTTGTAATCTGCCCCATTTGTGCTTCTAAGTTTCGGATGGAGCTAGAATGATTTTGAAGGGTAGTCTCAGTGCGGGTCATGAATTGGCTCGTGTTAGCCGCCAATTGAGCAAGAGCATCTTCCAAGGATATCTTTGGTGATTGAGGGGGCTGCTGTGGGAGCTGCGCGAATTGAGCTTGTGGTGGTTTTAAAACTTGCCCATTCCTCCACGAAAAATGTTGGTGATTTCGCCACCCTTGATTATAAGTGTTGGTGTACGGATTGTTCTGTCGATTTCCGTTTCCCACGAATTGAGCTTGCTCCATCGGATGTTGCTCGAAAGGGTTTCCGACTTGGCATTCCGCGCTAGGATGAGATCTGTTACATCAATTGCACGATTCAATGGTAACGGAGGAAGGAGCATGTGAAAAGACTTGAAGCTGCTGCGTCAAGGCGGCGACTTGAGCTGATAATGTAGAGATCGGATCGTTATTGGAGATTTTCATAACTCGCTTCGGAATCACTCATTCGGACGGCCATTGATAAGCATTCGCAGCCATAGCTTCCAATAGAAGTTGTGCTTCGGCCATCGTTTTTCCCATTAAGGCACCTCCAGCAGCTGCATCAACAAGAGTGCATGTAGAAGCACTCAATCCATTATAGAACGTCTGAATTTGTAGCCAGTCCGGTAGGCCGTGGTGTGGGCATCTCCGTAATAAGTCCTTGTATCGCTCCCAAGCTTCGTGAAGCGAATCCATATCAAATTGCCTGAAAGTAGTGATATCGTTCCTCAGTCTCGCCGTCTTTGATGGTGGGAAGAACTTGGCCAGGAAGGCTTGCGCTAATTCCGCCCACGTCGTGATAGAGCCCGGCGGTAAAGAATTTAACCAAAATTTGGCTTTGTCCTTCAAAGAGAAAGGGAAAAGCCTTAGACGGATAGCATAATCGGTGACACCATTGTTTCAGAAGGTGTCACAAATCTCGAGAAACGACGCGATGTGTGTGTTGGGGTCATCGTTCGCCAAACCACAAAACTGGCTCGCTTGCACCATCTGAATAATTGCAGGCTTGATTTCGAAATTGTTCGCCTGGATGGTTGGACGCCGAATTCCCGAAAAGTTTGCATTTATTTACGGCATAGCATAATCGCGGAGGGCTAATGCCGGTTGAGCTTGCTAAACGAGATTATCTCCTCCGTGATTTTCGGTATTATCGGCCACAGTGACTTTTGCTGGTAACTCTCTTTTCTCCTTCTTGCTTCTCCGAAGAGTGCGCTCGAGTTCGGTATCCAAAGGTAGTAGGCCTTCGTTACCGAATTTTCTCATGCACTAACCGGAACTCCTGAAAGGAAAAACAAATAAATAAAATTACACAAAAAACAATAATAAAAAAAATTGTTCAAACTAAGACTAGAAATACTGAAATCGATATTAGTAAAAAATCAGTCCCAGGCAACGGCGCCAAAAACTTGTTGCGATATTTCGTTGAACGCAAGTGCACGTTATTGTAGACAAGTAATAAAGTGATGAGTGAGATATCGTTCCCACGAGGACTGAATCACTAATTACCGATTTTTATGTATTCTAATTTTATTTGAACAGTCGAAATTTGGGATGCAATTAATAACGAAAGAAAACCAATAAAAGAACAAACAGTAAAAACGATCGCTCGAAGAAATAAAATCAAATGATGAATAAGTCTAGGATTGTGAATCCACCTCAGTTTATCTGAATTTACTCTCTATTATCGGAATTTAATGATTTGCCAATTTATTGAAGGCGAAGATTGCTAAAATACTCTACCGCCTCTCCCGAGGTCAGTAGATTTTTCTAAGGCGACTAATACACTCTATCCCTAGGTGAATTAAATCGACAATAGGCAAAAGGTACAAAATCTTCAAAAGGCCACGTAGTTCCTATGAGTATATTCCTATCTCACAAGATAAAACGGTTCTCACCAATATTTCCTCACCAACTCTCCTCTCCCGATTCGAGTTGCGTAATTAAAATAATTCAACTATTTGCCAGACAATTGAAAGCATTAAGAACGATTGGGAAAACTCAATAGAAAAGGGAATTATATACATAATCAAAAGCAGATTCGTCAAAACTTTGGTTTCATCAAAATCCTAGAACAGGGTTTTAGCCTGACATGCTGAAGAATAAAAATACAGAAATAATGAATGAAAGCATCGAAATCAAACGCAGATGAAGAGCTCGGATTCCTCCGTTCTTCGTGCTTCCGCTCTATGCTCCTGGATGTCTTCTGCCTTCTCCCTCTTGATGATGATCGATCCTCCGATGATTTGCCGATTTTCGATCCTCCGATCCCTTAAATTCTGACCTTCCATCTTTATTTATAACTCTTCTAAGCCTCAAAAACGCGTCTGTGTGATTAGGTCGAGAACAGGCTCCAAAACGGCCCAAAACCGCGCAGAACACACCAAAACCGCCCCGTGGGCCGCGGCTCACGGTCTTCAGCGCCTATGCCTCGGCGCGCTATTTTTCTCCTGGGCCGCGGCTCAGCATCCTTGTGCCGCGGCCCCCGGTACAGTCCACTCGGGGTTCGCTGGTCACCTGCGTGTGCCGCGGCCCGCTGTCCTTGTGCCGCGGCCCCAGGCCAAAATTTGCCGTTTTCGCCCGTTTTGATCGTTTTAGCTTCAGGACTCTAATTTCCTTCCAAACATAAAAGAATAGGGCATTAAAAGCTCATTTATGCATATTTACTTACAAAAAGAATACAAAATAATGATAAATAAGCGTATAAAAATACGCCTAACAAATACCCCCAAACTTGAGAAGCCCTCTAAAGTCCGCAGGAGTTGCTGGCATCCAGCTGTGTGGTCCAATGAGAAGCCTGCATGCGTCCGAGTCACTGTCATTGGCGGCCCCACCTTGTACCTTTCGGCGGGCTTGTCGGTAGGTGATAAGGTGGTGACAGGCTGTGGTCAACGATCCGGGAATCGCGGTGGCTGTCGGGGATCCGCACATGGGAGCTGCTTTGAGACTCAGTCTTCGTGGACTCTGACGGACGATGGTTTCTGTAGGTGGCGTAGGACGATCGTCCTTAGCCGGGCACCAGAGTCGATCGCTAGGTACCAAAGGGCGATCGCCTTGGGAGTCGATCGCTAGATGCCTGAAGGTGGTCTGGTATCTTCGCTTTAGGCGAGTTCGCCGTAGCTTGACTGGTTGTGGACTCGGTCGCTCGGCCTTGTAGTCGATCGCCTGTCGAGGTGAATGAATCTCGGCACAACAATTGCCCCCCAGCTTGCTCCGATGTTGGAAACATGGGGTGAGGTGGTTCCGTTAGCGATCGCCGAATTATGACGAGTGACTTTGCATTTTACTGAACTGGCGATCATCATTGAGCTGATTGATTCTGAACTCGGACGACCTGATAGGTCGCTAAAATGAGCGGGAAATGGCTGCGGATGCGAAAAAGTCTCTGCGCACGTGTCGGATTCCTGTTGGAGGATACCGACGGTCATTTATGACTCCCCGTCTGATGCGTCCTTGAAAAGACGCGTACGCGGGTCTCAAGGGGGCAATAAATGCGACGGTTGTACTTCAACCCCTGAGACTCTCCTTAATTGCATATGAGTCCCTGCCATCTCCTATAAAAGGACGCAAGGTTGCAGCGTTAAAACTCTTACGCGTTTATCACTGGAGAAAGAAGGATTTTGCTGAAGAACATTTCTGAGAGATCCGACTGCCGATCGTCGATCGATTCCATCCTTGGGTAATAAAAATTCCTTTTCTCTTTTCTTTCTTCGAGAATGGCTGGAACATCTTCTTCACACGGAATGGGCACCAGTTCCGCCGCCGGGACATCGACTGTTCGGGGAGGACCCTCTTCTGACTTCCACTTGGAGACGGTCACTGAGGCTATCCGGGTCGGAATTGACCCTTCTGAAATCGAGGCTCTGTTTAATGAATCCAACGTCGCTAAGGAGGCGGCCGTTGAACACAGACGCTCGCAGATGGAGAGAGATCTGGCGGTGAGGGCCCATTGGGAGAGGCATAGTGCCTTTGGCCAGGCTTATGTGGCCTTTGCTGAGATTATGGAGAAGCTGGCCGGTCCGTCTCCAAGATTCGATTTCCGAGATTATTCGATCGCTCACCCTTACCAGCTCGCTAAACGATCGCAGTTTCGGGCTGCGCAGCGATCTCTATGGTCACTTGTCCAAGTCAGGAGTTCGGCAACCAGGAAAGACCTGGCCGTCTGGAGGACGAGGTTCCACGTTCCTTCAGATGTGGATATATTTGCGCCGGCGGAGAATGAGCGAGCCGACCAATCCCCGATGGGTATGGTTGCCGTGAACGAGGCGATTATGGAGGCCGAGCTGCGTTTCCCTCTATCTTTTGCTGTCTCCCACCTACTGACCGCTTGGAACGTGGCGCCACTCCAGCTGACGCCGAATGCTTGGCTCCATATAATTTGTACTCTCACTCTGTTCGGCGGTCACCGCCTGTATCGCCTCCCTTCGCCGTCGGAGATGAACTACTTGTTCAAGTTGACGGCTCAGAAAGGGTCGGTCGGAGGTCACCATATTCAAGGTCGATCTGGTCGGGTGATCCTCAGAGTCCCGAATAAGGCGCGGGGCGACCCGACGAAGTGGTTCTGGGTCGCCGGCGCGTGGAGGGCTTCTGCGAGCGACAATTCTACGGGCGAGCTGGAGATCCCCACTGGCTTTCGGGAGAGGAATCCCGGTAAGGGTTTAGACTCTCCCTTTGTTCGGATGTGTTCTGAACTGATCTAATTTGATTTCGTTTTTGCAGGTTTTCATATTCCGGCGATCGAGGAGTTGCCTTTTGATTTCCTGGTTGTCTGGGAGCGGATATGGAGCTTGTCGGACGATGATCTAGACGCTAGCCAGATCAATAAGGAGAGTCGTTGGTTGTCAGCTCGGCTATTCCGTTTTCCGAGACATCTCTCGGTATCAGGTAATCCTTTCTGCGACCTTCAATTTCTTGGCGATCGCTTTGCTTGAGGAAAATGTCTAACTGTTGATCGAACGTCTTTATTGTAGAGGTTCGCTTTCCTCGCTTTTTGGAGCCCCCACTGGAGATCGCCCGTCTCCGCCAGAAAAAATCATCTCGGACTCCTCCTGTCGCATTGCCTATCATTCCGGAGGCGGAGCCTTGTGTGGAGCCGATCGTGGCTGAGGAGGAAGTTCCTGAGGAGGGGCTTCGTAAAAACCGCAAGCGGCCGAGGTCGGAAGAAACTCCGGTTTCTGCCCCTGCCACTAAGGTGCCGATCGCCGCGCCTCCGATCACCATTATTCCTCCGGAGAATGAACCTATTCCTTCCGCGGCCTTCTTACGGGAGATGGCAATCGCCGACGCTGAGACCCTTCGAGGGAAACCGTACTTCGGTCGCGACCCCGAGAGGGCTGAGAGGTAGATGTTTCTTTCTGAGTTGAAACTTGTTGCTCTCGTAGGAGATGTGCTAACTCCTGTTGTTTTGATGCAGGGTCCGTAGGGCTGATCCAACTTGCCCGCCGATGGTGGTGGACTTCTTGGCGAGCCGATCTCCTTGCCATACCTGCGATATCCCCTTATATGTCAATTGGGATGTTTCCTCTCTGCCGAAGGCCTGGACGACGGATTTGGATGCGATCGCTCGTCAGCGATCGGGGAGCTCGATTCAGGCTGCTTTTGCTCTCTCTCTCCAGGCGGTGACGATGGCTGCCCAAGCAGTGCAGGAGTTTGAGGGACGTCCTTCCACTATCCGTCTGCAGGCTGCTCTCGAGGCGGCTCGGAAACAGAATGCCGAGTTCGCTGACAAGATCGCGGCGATGGAGAAGGACTCTCTGGAGGCTGCTAAGCGGGCGAGCCAGGAACTTGAGCTGGCGAGGAAGGATGCCGAGCTATCTCGGGTGACGGTCGATCGCTTTTGGGACCGGATGACAAACGCCGTGCGGGCGCAGAAGGCCGCTGAAAAGGAGGCCGATCGTCTGAAAGTGACTATCGCTCGGCTGACTAGCGAGCTGGCGGAGTCGAAGGGGGAGACGGCTGCAAAGGAGGCCAAGCTCCAGGGCGTGCAACAGGCGATGGCTGAGCTGAAGGGAAAGCAAGAGGCGACCAAGGCCGATCCCTTTCGTAATGTGGAGTTTGTCAGTGAGTTCGCCTATTATATGGCGTTCGCTGACTCGCTCCGAGTTGCTAAGAAAGGAGGATTGGAGGTCGGCCCTCTAGCCGAAAATTTCAAGGCGTACGCGCTGGAGCACCCTCTTCACCCTAACTTCTCCGTGCCTATCCTGGATCTTGCGGACATCGGCGTGGACCTGAGCTGGTATCCGACCCCGGCAAATCTCATTCATCCCGATGCTCCGGAGGAGGGGGAGGCTGCTCCGCAGGCTGGCGAAGGGTCGCGAACGAGTCCGGGGGCTGAAGGCGAAGGCCAGGCAGGGGCCTGAGGCACTTTCCTTTTATTGCTTTAGCTGATCGCCTTGTAATTTGTAGCTTTCTTTTAGTACTTAGGCCTTCGGGCGACCTTGTATGTACCTTTGACATTTGAATAACGAAATGAATATTTGGTCTTCGATTTGTCATTTGAATGATTGCTATTTTTGAGTCTTTGCTTGACTTCGTACAAATGTGTGAGGAGAGATTGTTGTAAGCGTAGGTCTATGTGAATTGATAAACTCATATAGATAACTTTTACAACAAATTCGATCGCTGCACAAACATCTGATTAATGCCGATCGCCGTATGTAATTGAATAGGGACGATCGTCGAGTATATATCTCCGCACTCTTTTCCCCATTGTTTTTGTTCACTTAGTGAAAGTAAGGGGACGAAAATAAATCGTTGAGTGAGCGGTCTTCAAGTTTGTCGAATCCTCGAAAGGAGCCGTCCATCTCGGTCTTGAGGAGCCGTGCACGATCGCGGAGTTCGATGGACCGACCTCCATGATCGTGTCTTATGCATGAGCGACATTCCGTCTGATGGCTAAGTTCTCGTGACTGACTTAATTGGTAGGGTCCTCCGAAGGCTGCGCCTCGCCTCGTATTTAAACGAAGGGCATGCGGTCTCGGTCTGGAAGATTCCTTGCGCGAGGCATCGTCGGATTAATCAACTCCACTTCCGCGGCTTGTTAGCTCTGCTTCCACCTCGGGCCGCCATGAAGATGGCGACCCTCGACGGTGTACGTTGAGATGGGGGTAGGGACGCGTCGCATTGTCCGGGCCCACCATGTTAGATGATGAACCTTTGAGGGCGGGCGAGTATGTCCACTGATTAGTTTTGGAGGGCCCTCAGACTACGCCGGCCTCATATTTAAACGGAGGGCGGGTGATCTTGGCCCAAAGGGACCTTGCACGGCCGAAGCAGTCGGTTCCATCGACTACCAGGACCATGGCTGCACTCTTCTACCTCGGATCGCCATGTAGATGCCGACCTTTGACGGTGTACGTTGTGCGGGGGATAGGGACGCGTCGCATTGTCCGGGTCCATCATGTTAGATGATGAACCTTTGAGGGCGGGCGATCGTGTCCACTGATTAGTTTTGGAGGGCCCTTAGACTACGCCGTCCTCGTATTTAAACGAAGGGCGGGCGATCTTGGCCCAAAGGGACCTTGCATGGCCGAAGCAGTCGGTTCCATCGACTACCAGGACTATGGCTGCACTCTTCCACCTCGGTTGGTCATGTTAGATGCCGAACTTCGACGGTGTACGTTGTGCAGTGGAGGCGATCTCGTGCCGTAGTCCACCATGTTAGATGATGAACTGTAGATGGCGAACGAGTCCTCCGGTTTCGAAGTGTTCGTCTAGGCAGTAGCCTTCTGTTTGATGAGGTGGGAAATTGGGGATAGACGTTCGATTTTCCCTTCTCTTTATTTGAAGCATACGGTCGCCGAGGTTGATCGAGGGGTCGGCTCGTAGGAGCTTTCCAGCCTGTTCGTGTTCGACTCGGGCGATCGTGTTGGGAGATTGGAGGGGCTCCGGCTAAGCCAATAAGATGTCCAACTTGCCTTCCTCGAACAATTTCCAGAGTTGTTTGAGGAGGTCGCGGCATTGGTTGGTGCTGTGGCCGGGACTCTTATGGTAGGCACAATACTGATTGTGGTCCAGATGACCGTGGTCCCTTATCGCCTTTGGCTTGTTCAGCGGTTCACGCCCTTTGACGGCGTAGTAAATGCGGGCCGGAGTTCGGTTGAACGTATGGAGGAGATGAGCTTTCATGTCCTCGAAGGTCTTACGATCTCCGGGTGGCTTGGAGACCGCCTTCTTGGTTTTGGCGATTGCCGTCTTTCGGACAGGAGGTGGCGTTTCCTTGCCTTGGCGGAGGGTGAGCAGCTTCTGCCTGGCCAGAAAGTCGGCAGCCTTGGCACGGAAGATCGCGTAAGTTTGGGGGATGTCCTTCGTCAAGTGTCTGAACATGGGTGAGTGACCGTAGAATCCCCTCAGGACTGAATAGAGAGAGAGCTCGTCGCTGATGGGCTCGCCGGTGAGGACGATTTCATCCACTCGGTCGATGTAATCTGCGTCGGATTCGTCTTCCCCTGCCTGATTTTCATCATGTGGTGGGGGCCTTCTGGTCTGGCGACCTTGGCGGCGAAGTACGACGTGAAGTCGTTCGCCAATTTCTCAAAGGAGATGATCGATCGTGGTGGTAGCGAGACGTACCACCTATGGGCCAAATCGCCTAATGTTAATGGGAAGATTCGGCACTTGGTTGCATCTGATGCCCCGCACCCGGTCATGTAGATCCGGAATTTACTTAGACGGGTTTTGGGGTCCGACCTCCCTTCGTATAGAGGTGTTTTGGGAGGAGCGATCCTTGGTTGCACGGGGGCGAGCTCGATGTGGGCCGCGAGTGGCTCGGTTGGCCCGACGATCTTCCTGCTGGTGCTTGCCCCAGTGTCCAAGAGTGATTTCATCTCGTCGAGCTGGCGTTTCATAGCGGCCATCGCCGTGGCCTGGCTGTTCGCGGCTAGGCGATCAGAGCGGGAGCCGAGGCAATCTAGTACTGACCCCCTGGCGTTCGGAATGGGGGCCAAGAGGCTGATCTACCTCCGGCTGGGAGTTGGGTAGGCCGAACTCCTGGTGACAGACTCAGAATTCGTCGTCTCGTGGTTGGGGCCAGATTGCCCCGGTCGCCATGATGGATCGCTCCCCAGGCGACTGAACACGGAACCGTCCGATCTAGCGAGAGCCTTTTCTCGCGACTTGGGGCTTTCTGACGATCGCTCGCCCAGTAGCCCCTTTAATTTCTGTTTGCCCACGCGGCGGATGGCCGAGGGAGTAATAGCGGGAGTTGCGCATGCCCTCCGTCGCTCCTTTAGGATTTCCGAGGCCTCCTCGATCTGTTCCGTAGTTTGGATCTGATCGAGTGAGAGGCTGGGACCACTCCTCAGATGCGGGATCGAGAGTCTCGCATTCCTGCGACTTCCCTCTGCCGGCGGCTGGGGCTCGGATTGAGCCGGGACTCGGTGTCCGGCGGTTTGGAGAGTGGCTCTCTTCGGTGCAGAGGTGGATGCCATGATTCTGAAGATTTTCTTTGAAGCGCAGTGAGTGTCACTTCAAGTATATGCCCCGAGAATAGTGAGTGTTTTTCGGGACGGTAGGAAAAATGTAGGTTTAGATCCCCTTCCTCTAGCGCCAATTGTTGCTACCCAAAATATTATCCGGAGATAGATATTGCTGGAATGGATGGATAGCAAACAAAGTGCGAGAACACTTCCGTGGGAAAGAATAAATAACACAAGACTTGTCGGGGTTGTTAGTCCCGAGCTTGAATGCTCTCGCGAGATGTTATTAATACGAATATTCGGGGATACAAGTATTAATGTTAGAATACTATTACAATGAGTGTAACGATTCTAGTTATCTAAGCTAGTGAGCGTGTAGATTGCCGGAAGAACCAAATGTGATGCTCTGTGAGTTCTTGTAACAACTTTGATGAACTGTGGCGGCGGCGAGAGTTCGACCGCCTCTCACGGCGTGTAGTTGCTATGAATCTGAGCTCCGAGGCTTGCGAATCAGACCTGTGGAGACTTCTTGCCGGTGCCGACCGTCTTCTGATTGAGAGGTGCTGGGAGAGAAATCCTAAGGTAGATTCCGGTGAGGAAGCCGGGAGCCTGAGATTATGTATATTTGTATGTATTTTCTCTGAGCTTAATGGAGAATGCTTGAACCGAATGAATAATTTGTGAACTGAATGCGGAAACTTTTTTCCAGTAGAAGGAGGTTCTCTATATATAGCACTTGGACCTGCTGGGCGATCGCCTTTGCTGTATTATAATAAGCGGGCGATCGTCTTTTAGCACATGGGCATGTCCCTCTAAAGTCCGCAGGAGTTGCTGGCAGCCAGCTGTGCAGTTCAATGAGAAGCCTGCACGTGTCCGAGTCGCTGTCATTGGCGGCCCCACCTTATATCTTTCGGCGGGCTTGTCGGTAGGTGATAAGGTGGTGCCAGGTTGTGGTCAACGATCCGGGAATCGCGGTGGCTGTCGGGGATCCGCACATGGGAGCTGCTTTGAGACTCAGTCTTCGTGAACTCGGACGGACAATGGTTTCTGTAGGTGGCGTAGGACGATCGTCCTTAGCCGGGCACCAGAGTCGATCGCTAGGTACCAAAGGGCGATCTCCTTGGGAGTCGATCGCTAGATGCCTGAAGGTGGTCTAGTATCTTTGCTTTAGGCGAGTTCGCTGTAGCTTGACTGGTTGTGGACTCGGTCGCTCGGCCTTGTAGTCGATCGTCTATCGAGGTGAATGAATCTCGGCACAACAGATATGAACTCCCAAACTTCGTGGATTAATTGCTTGACAACATCCCTCCTTGACCACAAAGCCTCCATCCGTGGAAATGAGAAGATGGAAATGAAAAACGGATGAAAATATGACTACTCAGCCATATTTATACTGGCGCGGCCTGGCGTAAGCTAGCCTTCCGGCAGTAGCGTGCGCTATCGGCCAGTATCGCCCAGAACCCTTGGTCGGGGCCCGCATGACCCGGCACTGACGACCCGACCTGCCGACCTGGACTCGCCTGCCCGACCCCGATAGCGTGCGCTGCGCGGACCCTAGCGCGCGCTAGCCGACCTGTCCAGAACCTTCTGGACTAAACTGCTCGGCCAGGTAACGTGCGCTAGTCGGCCGACAGCGTGCGCTACACATGCCGTTTAGCGCGCGCCACGACCGATAGTAGCGTGCGCTACCTGTCGATCCTCCCCGAGTCCAGAACTCCAGGAACCTCTCTGCCCAACCCGATAGCGTGCGTCGGTCGGCCGAATAACGTGCGCTACTCCTGCCGATCTAGCATGCACAGTCTTTCGGGAGTAGCGCGGGCTACGCCGGTTCCTGCCGCGTCTGCCCGGCCAGTGCCCAGCACTCCCGACAGTGCCTGCCGCACCCGTCCGGCCAGTGCCCAGCCGCCATGACCCGACGATTCGGTTTCCGAAAACGCACGGAACGAACACGACGAAATGCTCGCGGACAACATCATCGATCCGAAACGAAATACCATGCAACAAATAATCGCATGCAACCAAGAAAAAGGGTCGAGACAACAATTACGAATGTGGATACCCACGACTTTGGGTAAATTACAAAATGGCCCAAAATGCCCGAAAATCACGATACGTGATCGAATAACCAAACCGAAGCTCACAACACGTCTAACAAAGTTAAACGGACTTACGATAAACTCTAAACAGTAGTTTCGAACGAGATTCGCAAGAATCGAACTCGAGTGCGGAAAAGTCGCTACGAAGCACGGAACTCAACAAAATGGCACCGAAACGATCTCGGATGGCAAAAAGTGCAGAATTAATCATTCTCAAAATGACGAAACGGTCCCAAGCAAGTCGTCAAAACGGACTCTCGCCAAAAAAAGAAAATTACCGGAAATCGAATTTGCAGATATTACATACTACCTTCCTTAAAAGAAATTTCGTCCCGAAACTTAAAACAAGTAGGGAGAAGCAATATCCCGCCAGGAAACACTCAACGAGACACACACAAACCGAAAACTTGCACCCAATGGCGAAACGTTACAAGCAGCATAAGGAAACATAAGGCGTGAAAACACGCTCCACGACGACCATCACAACGCCACAAGCAGAGACATAATAAAATCAACAAGTGACAAGCATCATCAAACAGATAATACAGTCAAGTCAATTATCCGAACAATCACAAAAAACTAAGCACCAATTACGAAGAAACACACAGTCGAGAAAACAGCAATTAAACACAAAACGGTTCACAAGGACAATCATAAACAGTTCGGACTACGCCGAAATTCTCAAAAATCACACTAGGCATCTCTGTGTCCTTTCGGAGCAGGGACGTAACCTCGATCCCCAAATCTCTCAGTTACCGTGTCGCATTGCACAGCTCGGTGACCCATCTGGCCACACTCGAAACAACAAACTAATGGTGAACAACGATTCTTCGCGGTACGAGATCAGGCAACAACAGTCAGACAACCTCGATCGAACAACAACGATCAAATAACAATGATCGAACAACAACGGTCGAAAAATAACTCCGAAGTTCACACTTCAACTCAAGACATTAAAAGAGCAAGTAGAAATTAAAAGATGTTACTTCCGAACAAGGTTCACAAGAATCGAACCGAACTCGAAAAAGTCACAGCGATAACCAGATCGACCCAAAACAAGATCACGGATTGTTCGAACGATGAAACCGAAATACAGTACAAGTTTAGAAAGTATCAACGAACACGAACGAGTCGATAGACTTGAGAAATAGGAAATGCAGAAGTCCAAAAATAATACGGTACATTCGACCTTTTATAAAAGAAGGTCGTCCCCACAACTCCCAATAATGGAAACAAGGCAACAACACAAAAAGCAACCGACAGAAACGTCTCCCACGGGCCTCTCGGAGCCGATCCTGATATCCGTGCTAAAGCGCGAACTCTCGAAGTCTCGGTAACCAATTCACAAAACTGAATTATGTGTCCCTCGAGTCCACACTTTAAATGCGTTACTGACGAGAAGGGAAATTTATACGTACATGCCACCGGCACAATACGGTTAAAGCACCTCGGCTCGGCATACCGAATATATAACTACTAGGTACGATGGAATATAACATCGCCGAACAACAAACCGGAGATGCCAACTCAGCCCAACAGAAAATCGTATCACGCAATACATACGATGGTTACTATCATAAAGCAACACACACATCAACACCACAGCAACGACGACATCGTTCGGCGATCTCAACGGCCCGAACGATAACCAGCACATAATCACAAAACAGCATGAAACAATCACGCATTTACACAAACGTGCAAACTCAAGTTCCAACAGCTCGTACTGGTGCGATAACACACAAATCATCACAAAGCGACAACATTCAATACTAACATCTCACCTATCACAGAGGGCTAATCACAACAAATGCGTGGTAAATGACTCAACGTTGATGCCACTGATTCCATCATACTCGGGAGCTAACATTCTAATTACAATGCGAATATCACATATACATTCCCGGACCGCAAACAGGAATGATAGGTTTTAAAAACGAAAACCACCTTTTGAAAACAATTTGGAAACACAGTCGATCTTGAGTATCACATTTTCAAAAAGTTGTACAAACACCATTATCGAGACTTTGAAAACCATCTTGCATTTGATAAAACGAGGACACTTTCCTTTAAATTGAAACTTTCAGAAATATTCGACCCTTGGGTCTAAACAACTGCATTTCTAAAAATAATTATATCTCAAAATATTTTGGTCCTCAAAGTAGAAGAATTTTGAAATAGATAGTTGCGCTAGTAGGCGCCCCGAAAATACAATCCATTTAAAAGTACGTCTCGAACTTTATTTTCTAAGACACTCAAGGTTTTCAAAAATCCAATAGGCCAGAATGCCCAAAACTCACACGTATCGACATTCACTTACATACAATCATAATACACGCATCAACTCGTTTAAAACCAAGACAACATCTGTCTTTTACCGGAAACAAACATCCAAATATCCTAGTCAAAAGGACAAATAATGACAACACTCCTCATATAAACGAAATATGAGAATCACACGAACGCATCACGAAACCAAGAATTTGCATAAAGGTTCCATCACTTAACACATAATCATACCAGTAACTCGCATCAGACGAGGCACAATCACAAAGAAGGGAGACTTACATCCACAGGTCGCACGAAAATGATGATCGCCCCACGATACTAATCACGACCAACAAACTCAGACGACGCGTCGCGACACGACTCAGGCAGACAAAATCTGACGAGACAAAAACTCAAGAAACACCACTAAACCCGACAGCCTAGGTTTCCACAACCTAATCTCCGATAGCATTTATGTAACACCCCCAATCCGCTCAGGGATATTACACGCCGTAGAACCTTTCCTCAAGGATCTACCAGGCTGGTAACGACATTGAAAAACTAAACAATGCCTTTAAGGCTACAATGACTCAGTAAACCGATTTGGTCGTTCAATAATAACATACAACTCAATTCCAATACATGCCCACGCAGGGGTCAAAATACAATAAACTCCCGTACAAGGGGGAAAGAATACTGCAGTGGAAAATAAAATACAACTAAACCAATACGACATCAATGGGTCCTCGTGTGATTAGTATCGTTCATCTTTCATCATCCTTCATGACGACCCTGTGCTATGCTCCAAAACCTGAATGCAGTACAGACATCCACCCCCCGATTTCTCGGGGGTTAGCAAAATTCCACTATTTTGCTAGTGCAAGTACAAAGTGCAAAAATACAAGTCATACAATTCAAGTTCCAAGAATAACAATAACCAGAAATCCTCAAATATTTAAACATGACGAAAATACTTCCCGAGGCAAGAGTTTAGGTAAAGCTTTCCAAAATCGAAAGATCCCAAGTCAAGGGAAATAATTTATAAAATGATTTAAAATGCCATTGAGAGTTTTAATAGAAAACAACTTAGGATTATCAAATCCTTCTCTTTCCAAAATCAATAGGGTCACAGCCCAAAAGTTTTGTTTTCGCAAATAGAAAACCAACAACAATTCACAGGGTTAAAACCCACGTCACGTGTCCTCGATGGACATAAAATCAATACAATATAATCGCCCAAGATACGCAAATCTTGGTCACAAAAATACAACACCAACTCATGAATCCAGGGCTATACCATTGGATTCCCTTCGTGGCCCGATCGGACCCTCCCAAGGTGAGTAGAATGCGTTTTCGAAATCATATACACCAACTCGTGAAGTTTTACTCGTGAATCCAGGGCTATACCATTGGACTCCCTCCGTGGCCTCGTCGAACCCTCCCGAGGTGAGCAAAATACGTTCACAAAACATACACAACACTCGTGAAGTTTTTACTCGTGAATCTAGGACTATACCATTGGATTCCCTCCGTGACCCCGTCGAACCCTACCGAGGTGAGCAAAATACATTCACAAAACATACACAACACTCGTGAATCCAGGGCTATACCATTGGATTCCCTCCGTGGCCCCATCGAAACCTCCCGAGGTGAGCGAAATACATTCACAAATCACACAATCAACACGTCACACCGAGGATATCCAAGCAATTCACCCCAAAGGCAACAAACACAAAGTACGACACAATTGTCGAATCACAACGTACAAATGAGATAACATAAGAATATATTTTATCGAAGCACAACAACACCGAGCGTATTCATAGAGTTCACTTAACCATATACGAAACACAACATTCACAAAACAAACGCGTTTTGAAAGTGAGCCTTCGACGAGGCTAAACCGAATCTTTTGAAAGTTCATCTCAAACAATCACACTAACATACTAAGACATTCACCAATCATCGTATCCACAAAACAAGAATTGTATGGACAAGGTACTTACCTCGGATAACCACGACGCGGAGAATTGGCCGAGGTAGGATGGCACGAACCGACTACGAACCCGCCGACTCCACCAAACGACAACCCGCGACAATAAACTACGAACAACAATAATAACAACAAGAATGACTTCCAAAGTACAACCCAAAGCCGCTGAATTCAAGGAACAACGACGAAGTTCAAGGGTTTCCCCCAAAACGGCCAAGAATATGAATCGACCTGACAAAATATGAAAATGGAATTCCCAACCGAAATATGGATGTTAAATCCATAGGATATGTTTAACAACATCATTTAACAACAATCGATTCATCAAAAACGGATGGAAAACGAAAACAAGAACGAACCCCCCAAAAAGTCAACTCGAAGGAAACTCAAGAAATATACCATGATTCGGCGAAGAATAATGGATTAAATGATGTTAAACACATGAATAATACTAAGATTGATCATACCCATCATGGATTAATCAACAATACGGAACGAATGGGATAAAAACCCAAAAACCCCAAAATTTCCCAAAGATAGGGTTCTAGGAAGTCTAACCTTGATTCGCTTGATCAAAGGATGTTATAGGATGATTGATCAATTATATGAACTCCCAAAATTCATGGATTAATTGCTTGACAACATCCCTCCTTGACCACCAAGCCTCCAGCCATGGAAATGTGAAGATGGAAATGAAAAACGGATGAAAATATGACTGCTCAGCCATATTTATACTGGCGCGGCCTAGCGTGTGCTAGCCTTCCGGAAGTAGCGTGCGCTATCGGCTAGTATCGCCCAGAACCCTCGGCCGGGGCCCTCATGACCCAGCACTGTCGACCCGACCTGCCGACCGGGACTCGCCTGCCCGACCCCGATAGCGTACGTTGCGCGGATGCTAGCGCGCGCTAGCCGACACGCCCGTAACCTTATGGACTAAAGCGCCGCCGCGATGCGTGCGCTAGTCGGCCGACAGCGTGCGCTACACATGCCGATTAGCGCGCGCCACGACCGACAGTAGCGTGCGCTACCTGCCGATCCTCCCCGAGTTCAGAACTCCAGGAACCTCTCTGCCCAGCCCGATAGCGTGCGTCGACCGGCCGAATAACGTGCGCTAATCCTGCCGAGCTAGCGTGAGCTGTCTTCCGGCAGTAGCGCGCTACGCCGGTTCCTGCCGCGTCTGCCCGGCTAGTGCCCAGCCGCCATGACCCGACGATTCGATTTCCGAAAACGCACGGAACGAACACGACGAAATGCTCGCGGACAACATTATCGATCCGAAACGAAATACCATGCAAGAAATATCGCATGCAACCAAGAAAAAGGGTCAAGACAACAATTACGAATGCGGATACCCACGACTTTGGGTAAATTACAAAATGGCCCAAAATGCCCGAAAATCACGATACGTGATCTAATAACCAAACCGAAGTTCACAACACGTCTAACAAAGTTAAACGGACTTACGGGAAACTCAAAACATTAGTTTCGAACGAGATTCGCAAGAATCAAACTCGAGTGCGGAAAAGTCGCTACGAAGCATGAAACTCAACAAAACGGCACTGAAACGATCCCGGATGGCAAAAAGTGCAGAATTAATCATTCTTAAAATGACGAAACGGTCCCAATCGAGTCGTCAAAACGGACTCTCTCCAAAAAAAGAAAATTACCAGGAATCGAATTTGCGGATATTACATCAGTGACAAATGTATTGCAGCATCAGCATCAGACGATGGGCTCGGCCGCGGAAATGATGAAAAATTTAACTGAGATGTCTGGTCATCAGAACCGGGCGGCCAGACAAAATGCAATGAGGGTTTTGATAACAACCCAAATGTCTGAAGAGACCCCAATAATGGATCACGTTCTTAAAATGATGTCTCGTTTGAACGAACTGAGCATACTGGGGGCCACTATCGATGCGGAGTCGCAGGTCGATATTATCTTGGGCAGTTTACCAAGAAGCTTTGAGCAGTTCCGCCTCAACTACAATATGAATCGTAGGACTTACACATTGGCGAAACCTCTTACAGAGCTTCAGTCTGCCGAAGGTCTCTACAAACAAGATTATCATCAAATTCTTACGGCAACCGGTGCTGCTTTTTCAAAACACAAATGGGGAAAGAAGAAAAAGCAGGTTGACCAGAAGCAAGTGGCAACCTTCAAAGCTAAGGGCAAGGCTCCTCAGTCAAAGGCTCCTCAGTCCGAGGCGAACAAAAAGCTGAAGGGCAAGTGCTTCAATTGCGGTCTGAAAGGGCATTTCAAGAGTGACTGCCCTAAGAAAGGTACGTCTCATGCAATAGTAGTCAAAACATGTTTGGCTGCCTGTTCTATCACTTCATGGATATTGGATTCGGGCTCCACTAATCATGTTTGTTATGACTCGCAGGGGTTCCAAGTAACCAAAGTACTTAGTGCGGATGAGATTACAATAAGCTGGGGCGACTATTCCCGGCTAAAGGCTGTTGCAGTGGAAGTCATGCAGTTAAAAGTTGATAATAGGATTTTAGTTCTAAATAATGTATTATTGGTACCCGATTTAGAATGAATTTAGTTTCAGTTTCTAAATTGTGTCGTGATGGATATTCAGTTTCTTTTGAAGATAATGTAATTATTAAAAGAAATGGTGAATATGTTTGCGGGAGTACTTATAATGAAGAACTTTATATCATTAATGATGCACCAGCTCCCTTGCATAATTATAAATCGCTTAATTATTTGACTAATCCTAATAAAAGAAAAGAACCTTCGAGCATAAATCAAACATATTTGTGGCATTTACGATTGGGTCATATTAACCGTAGGAATCAAAGATTGGTGAGCGATGGCCTATTGGATTCGCTCCCAGTTGAGTCATTTCCAACCTGCGAATCATGTCTAAAAGGTAAAATGACTAAAAGGGCTTTCCAAAGCAAAGGAAATCGTGCACAAAATGTATAGGAATTAGTACACAAAATGTGGTCCAATGAACATCCAGGATAAAGGTGGTTTCGAATACTTCATCACATTTATACATGATTATTCGAGATATGGATACATCTATTTGATGCGACGTAAGTCTGAATCTTTTGATAAGTTCAAAGAATTCAAGGCTGAAACGGAGAAGCATCATGGACAGAGTATCAAGTCACTACGATCTGAGCGTGGTGGCGAGTATCTTAGTGGAGAGTTTTTGGATTTCTTGGCACATGAGGGGATTACTTCCTACCATCGCTACTGTACACCACAACAAAATGGTGTTGCTGGACGAAGGAATCGTACTTTATTAGAGATGGTTAGGTCAATGATGAGTTATTCTGATTTGCCTATTTCGTTTTGGGGATACGCCTTGCAAACAGCGGCGTACATTCTAAACTTGGTGCCTTCGAAATCAGTTCCAAAAATACCCAAAGAACTGTCGAATGGGCGCAAGCCCAGTCTAGGACATGTTCGGATTTGGGGTTCACCAGCACATACTGAATAAGGAAGCTGATAAGTTGGCATCTCATACAGAAGTACGAGTGTTTGTAAGATATCCGAAGGGAACGAAGGGTGGCCTATTCTACAGTCCTAAAGACCAGAAGGTCATTGTTAGCACCAATGCCCGGTTCTTAGAGGAGGACTATGTAATAAGCCATAAGCCTAGGAGTGAGGTCATTCTAGAAGAACCTAGGGGCGAGATTTCGACAATACCAATTATACAAACACCTGGTGAACCACGTATCGACACTATTATGGATACGCAAACCAAGGACACGCCTCGTCGTAGTGGGAACATTGTTCGTCAACTTGAACGTTTCATCGGCGTGGGAGCGTCTTCGGACCACTCCTCAGACCAAGATGAAACGGATCCATGTACGTGTAAACAGGCAGTTCAAGACAAGGATGCTGAATCCTGGCAAACAGCAATGGAATCCGAAATGGGATCTATGGATTCTAACTAAGTGTGGGAGCTAGTAGAGCTACCCAATGGGGTAAAACCCATTGGAAGTAAGTGGGTCTACAAGAGTAAGATAGGATCGAAAGGGAAGGTTGAAACCTTCAAAGCAAGGCTTGTTGCGAAAGGTTACACTCAGAAGGAGGGCATCGACTACGATGAGACCTTTTCGCCAGTAGCCATGCTTAAATCTACCAGGTTACACGCTGCAGTTTCTGCCCGGGAATATTACACACCGCAGACCTCCTCCATGAAGATCTACCAGGTTATACACTGTATCAACATAATACATTACATGCCAATGTGGCAAAATCACGAATCATTAGACCGATTTGGTCTTTCATCACTGACTTATAAACCAAAAATACATAATCCCACCCAGACTCATACCCACGCAAGGGTAAAATACTTTAAAACAACAAACAATATGACAGTGGAAAAGACAATACAATGGACTCCGACTAACTGAACCCAAAACTGGCCTTCGTGTGATTAGTATCATTCATCTCCCTCGTACCGATCCTGTGACTTGCTCCCGAAAACCTGCATGTACCTGGACACAATACAGATATCCACCCCCCGATTACTCGAGGGTTAGCAAAACTCCACTGTTTTGCTAGTGCAAGTATAAAGTACAAATATGAGCCATACACAACACATTCCGAGAATACGATAATTTGAATAATCTGCAACTCAGCCAAGACAAAAGACTTCCCGAGATTTCTCATTTAAATAAAATAGTTCAAACCGTAAACGTATAAATGAAACGAGTGGTCAATTTGAAAATCAATTCAAGATCTCGGGAGTTTTGAAAAACATTAGTAATTGAATAATTCTCAACTTATCGAAAACCACTTAGGGTCACAGCCCAGAGCTTATTTTCCAAAATACAAATCCGATAACAAAACACAGGGTCCACGACCCAACCGGCTCGTTTCAAATCTTTACCACAGACAATTACACACCACACATTACACTTATGTCATTCTAGGCCAACACCAAGACTTAATATAATGTCTCACGACTCCAGGCACAAGGCATTGTGATACTCCGGACATATCACAATTAATCAATAGTAAAAACACCCTGGCAATTCTTGCGCAAGACCACTCGGCCAAGTCCCTGTGGGCCCCGTCGAGCCAATCCCGAGGTGAGAACTCCCCACTCGAAAGTAACTCTCCGCAAGACCACACGTCCAAGTCCCTGTGTGCCCCGTCGAGCAACCCCAGGTGAGAGCACCCCGAGAACAACCTTACAACTCTCATCAGATCACATTTCCAAAAACACAAACCACGAGAGTCAATCACAGTATATATAACCGAGGTTCTGCTAGAATGGCCAAATTATCCAACACATACTCATGACCCAGAACTATAACAATTCACAAGGAAGCACAAGATCTCAACAGCACCGAACGACACAACCAATATCATACAAACTCACATATTCATCCATAACCACGTGATTCCACGCACACATTTTAACAAAAGAATTAAACTTTACATTTACCGACGACATAATCATACATAATGACATCATACGAAAGTAAGACGATCCTATACTCAACACAAACACACATATTCAATTAAGCACATTAATTCACGGAACACGCGAGTCATCTTTTAAGAAAACCATGATTATAAATATACCGATACTTTTGAAAGATGGTTGTATATATTCATTTAGCATATATCGTCGATTACCAAATAGTATATCACAAAACACGTAATGTATGGACAAGATACTTGCCTCGAAATATATTTGTGAATACTCCGACGAAAGCGGCTCGGCCGAAACAGCCCCGAAACAGCCATGAAAACCAACCACCTTCACGAGAAATCATTAACACAATCATTACGAGAATAACACCGCTACGAATCAACAAAACTAAACGAAATCCCAATCGACACTAAGAAACTACAAGGGTTTAAGGGTTCGTTCCAAGAAATCCAAAATCATGCTCCGGGTGAAACGAAATCGATAAACGAGTTTCTAATCCGTAGATTACAACCAATACAACAATAATTACATGACCAATTCATCATAATCGGCCCAGAATTGAAATCCAGAGGAAAACCCCAAAATAGTTGAAAAAGGATATTCGAAGAATTACCTCAATCCGGAGAAAAACAATGGATTAGATGATGTTAAACATGATCAAGACTTCAAGAATATGATGATAATCTACTCAGGGATTGAAATCCCCATCAAATCGCCCAAAAATCGAGAGAGAGAAGTGAAAATGGGCTGAAAAACGTGACTGTCCTATTTATACAACTGGACAAAATGGCTCAGAACACGGCCCAAATTAGCGCTGTGTTCCAGCGCCGTGTTATAAACAACTCAGCCAAAGCGGTGCAAACAGCGTCGTGTTCGAGGGCCGTATTCTGATAGTGTAGACTTTGTCATTATGACCATAACTTCTTCGTCCGGACTCCGATTGACTCGCTGTTTGAACCACTGGCAAGCTAATTTGATGCTCTATCACATTGTAAAGTTTCAGAATTCTTAGACTTTATAAGCGCCTGTGGTGATCTTACAAAGTCGACCACATGCACAAAAAAACGATACTCCTCGACAAAACAATATTTATTCAACATGCAATGAAATACTAACGGACAACACCAACAATCCAAATCGAAAACGAACAAATAAAAAAGCACGACATACTATTAGCTCGACTTACGCAACGATAAGTCGTACTCGACGAACACCACAACACGGTATATCGTGCCATACCCAACATAGGGGAAAATCTCAAGAAATCGCCAACAGAACAAAATGACCGGAGCGATCGACAAAAATTCAAAAATAACTGGAACCGAGAATCTCGGGTATTACATTCTACCCTACTAAAAATAAGTTTCGTCCCGAAACTTAAAACAAGAGCAAGGAGATTCTAGATAACACACGTTATCTGATATTTACAGCGTACAAGAGCTCCATGCGATGCAGCTATCATGTCCGATTCAATACGCAAGAATGTTTACGAAAAGCAACGAACATGAACCACTACGGTTGATAAATCCGAGCAGTACAACAACCAAAACACAAGTCCGACGTTGAACAAGAATGTAATTCCAATAACCTCAGATGTTTGGGAAGATCAAATACGAAGACAATTTCCCAACACTTATGGAAATTTCGAAGTGACCCAGATGTCACGATTACGAGATCAAACAATAATGATTGGACAACGACGAATGAATAGCAATGATCGAACAACAACGATCAACTCTGAAGTTCACACCTTAAATCAAGACATTAATAAACTTGTAGGAACCACAAGGCGTTACTTTCGCACACGGTTCACAGGAAATCGATCCGAGTCGATATGGTCGAACGAAACGGAAGCGAAAAAATATGGGTATTACATCATATCACCTTTAAAAGAGGTTTCGTCCCCGAAACCTAAACAACGAGAATGAAGTGCCGGAATAGCAACTTTCCCGGCCATATCCTCTTGGTCCCGCATCTGGTCCCCATGACCAACTATACCGTGGTCACGACCGCGTCCTCTGGCCCTCGGCATACGAAGTGGATTCTCACTCGATACGATGGCACAACTTCGCAAAAATAAATGCTAAAGTACCAACTCAGCACGACATATCACATAAGATAACTAATAACAACTTGATAAGAAAATCCACGAGGTATCCTTTTAAATGCTATCATTTGAAAATCATTGGATTTGTATGTTATTCCAAATAAAACTTTAAAAGTATTTTTGGTACCTCGGGTTGCTTCATCAAAACTTGTAAACAACAGACTCTAACCGTCTTATTTTGAAATTATTTGTAAAATAATATTTTCTGTGTAACCAGCATTGTCAAAACCACCACGCCACTACACACCAGCATCACCGTTAATAACAAAAAAGGTAACCACGCAAGGTAATCAAACCATTCGTACATACTTTAATCAATACAGGAAACTTTCTCAAATCCGAGTTTAAGTTTACATCGAGTGAGATTTTTTCATCTTTCACTATATATTTTTTAAACTAAAAATCGTATTGGTTTTTGAAATAAAATATTTTTATGGTGTGAAAGAATTTTGAAAATCATGTACTCAAATTATTTGAAAATACAACATGTTAAAATTATTTTCGAAAATCCTCCCAACACTACAAGAAAATCAACGACGGTAATATTTTACAAAATGTCTACATGTACTTTAAAACAACTCTTTCAAATACCGTCGAGGTTTTATTTGAGAATCCGAGGGCGGCTCGCCAATTCCATATAATTTTCAAAGTACACACGGAGCCGCCGATTAATCGAACCGTCAAAACTTTGTGAAGTTTTCAGGAAAGTGTTTTTGAACACACACACACAGCAGACATAATTTATCAATTCATCAAACACAATCAAATATCACCTAGAAATATGAAAAGTCATAACACACATTCACGCACAACAGTTGTTATCACTAGACACCACGCATAGAATACAACCACAGGTGATTGACTGCAAAAGTTAGACCTAACGGCTAAAATGCGGTTCCATAGCCTCTGCCCAGGCTGATTAGCGCACGATACAACAAGAATAGTGTGCGTTACTCCTGCCAAATTAGCGAGCGCTAGCCTCATACTTAGCGTGCGCTAACTAATTCAGCAACATAATTGCGAATATATACGATATTAGTAGAACCGAAGGTTATAAATAGACAACAACAACATACGAATCTAAATGCCACCAATTCACATAATTACAACACCTCACGAGGAACCATCAAAAGACAAATGTCATTCAAAACCGAAATTTCACCTCACGATAAAGAGGGCTATCTCAACAAATACATACCGATCGACTCAGCATTCACATCACTATTTTAATGCTAAAACTAGCACCACTGCCCAAACAATGGGAACGTCATCAATACACATCTTCTGACTAACATTCATGAAACCAACAAAATAAGTCGTACTCGGCTAACACCACAACACGGTGCATCGTGCCGTACCCAGCATAGGGGAAAATCTCAAGAAATCACCAACAGAACAAAATGACTGGCACAATCGACAAAAATTAAAAAATAACTGGAACCGAGAATCTCGGGTATTACAAAATCGATCCGAATTATCTTAGCTATAGCTGTGCATTTGGATATGGAGATTTGGCAGATGGATGTCAAGACTACGTTCTTGAACGGGAGTCTTGCTAAGGAAATCTACATGCGCCAACCTGAGGGATTCATTGCTGAAGGAGAGGAGCACTTAGTGTGCAAACTTAAAGAGCCATTTATGGTCTCAAGCAAGCATCAAGGTCTTGGAACATGCGATTTGATGAGGTCATTCAATCATATGGTTTTGAACAGTGTCCTAGTTAGGTTTGTGTATACAAAAAGTGCGATGGAAACGTGCTGGTGTTTCTTGTACTGTACGTAGATGATATACTTCTAATTGGAAACAATGTGAAGGTATTATCAGACGTAAGGGTATGGCTGTATGAGCAGTTCGATATGAAGGATTTGGGAGAAGCCGAACACATCCTTGGTATTAAGATCTTTTGAGATCGCAAGAAAAGGATGTTGTGCTTATCTCAGACATCCTATATCGATACGGTGCTAAAGCGGTTCAGCATGGAGAATTCCAAGAAAGGTTTCTTACCTTACAGACATGGAATTCAGTTATCTAAGACTATGTGTCCTAGGACACAGAAGGAGATGGATGACATGAAGCTGATCCCTTATGCTTCGGCAGTGGGAAGCCTCATGTATGCTATGCTTTGCACTAGGCCTGATATCTGTCATGCTGTAGGCATGGTGGCGAGATATCAGTCGAACCAGGACCGTGACATTGGATTGCTGTCAAGCATATACTCAAGTACCTGAGAAGGACTAGGGAGAATATGCTTGTATATCAATCGGATACACTTTGTCCTTTGGATTGCACTGACTCAAATTTCAGTGCGGACAAAGAAAAGTCGAAATCAACTTCCGGATATGTTTTCACTTTGGGAGGTGGAGCCATCAGTTGGAGGAGTGTGAAGCAGAAATGCATAGCGGACTCTACCATGGAAGCCAAGTATATAGCAGCCTCAGAGGCAGCTAAAGAGGCGGTATGACTCAAGTACTTCCTAAAGGATTTGGGTATGATTCCTAATTTGCATAGGATTATTACACTTTATTGTGATAATACCGGTGCGATTGCAAATTCGAAGGAACCACGTGCCCACAAAGCAAGCAAACATATCAAGCGCAAATATCATATCATTCGAGATTTTGTGAAGAGGGGGAAGATTATCGTCTCCAAGATAGCATCTGAAGACAACCTAGCTGATTCTTTTACGAAAGGGTTGCCCTCAAAGTCATTTGAAGGGCATGTGGAAGGAATGAGGTTGAGATGTATGGCAGCATTGCTTTGATTATAAATGGGAGATAGATAGACAGTCTAGATAGTATACTTCAAAAGCATGCTTTGAGTATAAGTGGGAGATTGTTAGGGTTGTATACGTCAAAGCATACTTTATGCTTGTATTACCTAATTTCCCGGTCTTTATCTATGAGAATATTTAATTCATTTATCACATGTTTTGCATATTTATTCACGCTATGGTTATGCAAATGTAGTCTAAATTACTTTATATTGTAGATAATATGGTGTGTCGTGTCACACAGAAGATCACATTATCGGTTCCTTATATAGTAATATTTAGTTCACAACCTATATAACATTAGACCGTTATGTGAGAGGTTGTAGTATATGCTTGAGATTGATTGGTCTTGACCATTGGCATATATTAGCGTATTCGGTATACGTTGAACAGAATCGAAGTGAGATAGATTCTTCTGTACTGACTATAAGAAGAACGCACATCTCGGACAATAATTATTTCTTAATTCTAGTGATTAATATTTAATTATGTATATTTAATATTTATTGCTTTGATTTATCATGGGTGAGAGCCACAATGATTGACTCAATAAGCTCGATATTTTAGGCAATGTTATTATTTATATGATAATTAATATTATAACTAGAAATCGTGTCCCGACCAGTCGGGTTGATCATGTCCCTTGAGTCACTCGAAATGATTATTATATTAAACCCTGCAGGTGGAATTAATTTTTCGATATAATAAAAGTCGAGTGGTATACTAATGTATAACACATTGATTAATTAAAAGTTGTCAGTAGCTTAAATTAATTAATGGACATGTAATATCTTAAACATGGAAAATAATTAATTCAAAAAGGAGTCCAATTTCGTAATTTGGGATTTTGGTAGGAAGTGCAATATCAACTTTTTAGTGGACTAAGTTGATATTTAATAGAGTCACTATATTAGGAAGAGTTCTAATATAGGAAGATGACATCTATTAAGAGTCCTTACCATATCCTCCTTAAGGTCCCTAGTGTAGCCCAAAACACCTATAAAAGGACTATTGGGGGGGGGCGATTTCTTAACTAATTCTTGAGCCAAAATTTCGATTTTTTCTGTGTGTTTAATTGTGGATCTTGACTTGTGTCTTGGATTCCATAATTTAGTTAACATAATATTTTTCTAAAATACCACAAATATTCAAGAAAAATAGAGAGAAAATCGAAAGGAATTTTGGAAGAATGTTTCGGCCGATCCCTGTTGATGTCCAAGTAGTCCGGTAGATTGTTGCCCACACGACATCCGTATAATAGGCGGGATATACTCTAGACTTTGGGTAGAAATACAAGTAGATCAAGGAAGAATACAAGGAGGTGTTCGATCGATCCAGGGAGGGTATTTCGACCACTTTGCGTCAAAGGTATTAATTACCGACTCTCATGCGTAAATATATTTATTTGATTGTTTATTAATAATCTGTTTAGTTAATTAATTGACAAGCCTAAATAAATCCGGTTTTAATGTTGGTTAGTTTATAAAACCTTTCATAAAATATTTTCACCAACTAGTTTCCGCTGCGTTTTATATTCCAACAGTTATTTCTTAATTACCAAAAAAAAAGAAAACAATTAACAATTTCTGATTTGGCAGACTATAGACTTACAATAGCAAACGCCAGCAAACCAAACATTTTGCTATGATTTCCGCAAAATAACGGCAGCTATAACATACAGGTTAAAATATTAACAGTCAACAAAACCTATGTGCTTCATATATGATCAATTAGTAGAATTGGTTGCACGAAATACAATGGTGACCAATTGCGGCAAGCGTAGATAATTATTAACCCAAAATTATATAATTAATATCATCACTGCACACTAAATTATCAATACAGCACACTCATGACTCAACAAGGTCTTCACATAAAATTTATAAATCAATGCTTCGACTAAACCTCTAGAAGTAACAGTCACACACACACATCTCTACATACATGACATGTTAGGCTCGGATAACTACAAAGCACAAATGAAGATCTGATAGTGGTGTACATGCAAAATACATCTGATAATGTATTTTTATAATATTTTTAATTTTTTGAGAGGTGTTCTGTAATTTTCCAACCTAACATTAAATGTTCTTTTCAAAAATATCAGCCTTTTTGAGTTTTTATAAATATTATCCATTGTCTCTTCAATTTTTTCAATGATAAAAATTGTGAACACGGATATATATATATATTGATTATTATATTTTGAAAAAAAGATATATTTTAAAGGATATTATATAATAAAATACTCCCTCTGTCCACGATCTTTCTTTACATTTGCCATTTTCGTCCGTCCACAACCTTTCTTTACACTTCACTTTTTCTAAATAAGGAAACTTTTTAATTCCACTTTTATCCTTACACATCAACATCATTACTTTTTTAATTCCACCTTTATCTTCACACATCAACATCATTACTTTATCTACACTAAATTACTAATAAACATACACTCAAGTGGGACCCAAATTACACTCACTACATATATCTACTCAAAGTCAATAAGCATTATTAAAACCCGTGTCGGGTCAAACTGTAAAGGAAAATCGTGGACTGAGTGAGTATAAATAAATAGACGTAGACTTGCCAAGTTAGTTTGGCCGGACCATCGACTGTGTGCGATCACATACATCATCAATTGTTCAACAATGTGACTATTCAATTCATACTCCGTCAACTTTTCCCCACAATGTACGCTCCAAAATGCGAAAATTTCCCACTCAAATTTTCCACTTCTAACAAAAATTCGATCCTGGAAAAGTCAAACGTTAATTAACGTTAATTAATTCAAAACGCGTGAAGATTCCCACTCAAATTTTCCACTTCTAATAAAAATAGGGTATTACTAAACACCGCCCAAAATTACTAGCCACCGCCCTATAAGATTACCTTTTTATCCATTTCAAGTCTTTCATTATTTCTAAACACCACACCACATCAAAATCTTTCAAGCTCAAGTTTTTCGAATATAACACACAATCAAATATATATCGTCAATATTATCGACAACTACGAAAATGGACGGGAATTCGCATCTGGAGGTAATTTTTCGTACAGAATGACGCAGGCGTCTGAATATTCCGCCTGTTCCATGGTACAGGCGTCCCCAGATTCACTTTGGACCATGGTACAGGCGTGCAGTGACGCTCTGTCCATGGTCTAGGCATCTAAACCGGACGCCTGAACCATGGTCGGGACGTCCGATTCAGACGCCTGTGCCATGGCCAGGCGTCCGATTCAGACGCCTGTACCGTGGCCAGGCGTCCACGCCAGACGCCTCGGCCATGGTCCAGGCGCAATTTTTGGACGCCTGGACCCTTTTTTTGTCTGATTTTAAATATTAATAATAATATTATTGGTATTATTATTAACATTGTGTCAATTAAAAATTTCAGGTTATATTGGAAGAATTCGAAGGCGACGGCGTTGATTATAGTGGTTATTTCGTTAATGACGAAATATTCGCTAGTGATTGTGATGCGATTGCTTGGGCGAAAAAATTGCTCTTCAAATTGGTTTCGAGTTGATCATTTCATCGTACAAGAATAAAGGAAAGACAAAGCTATTGAGATGTAACCGTGGTGAGCAGTGCAGGAGGTATTACGAGATTTGGATGTCATTTGTTGAAAGGACACAAAGACGAAAGCATGCAAGTGTACATTTCGGATAAAGGCCGAACAATTGCATGACTTGAGTGGTTGGATAATCGGACCGATCTCTGGGAGTAAGGGTATGCACAATCACTCATTTATTGTTTATCCGAGGGGCATCGTCAAATGAGTGGGTGAGTAAATCGGCAAACAAGTTGTTCGTGAGATGAGTCTTTGCTCAAGCTGCCGTGTGCCATCTTGGCGGCCATTCGAATAAATTTCCGAGGACAAACCGACTAGACGACATATCTATAATTATAGAGACCACTTGAGGAAGCATGATTTTGAAGAAAGAGATGTCGTCGGTCGGTTTCACCATTTGGTCATGACGAATAACTACGTACATTGGACGCAGCCGACCGGATACAAATCTTGTTACCCACGTGTTCATGGCACATCCAACATCAATCAACTTAATCCGGACCTACGGATGGTTCATTGGCATGGATTCCACCTACAAAACGAATAAGTACAAGATGCCATTTCTCGAGATAGTCGGGATGACTCCATGTAACAAGAACTTCCTAATCGCCTATGCAATTATGAAAGATGAGACCGAATCGAGCTACGCGTGGGTGTTACAGAAGTTGAAAATTTTGCTTGGGTTTGATGTTCATCCGACGGCTATTGTTACGGATCGTGAGTTGGGATTGATGCGTCTATTGAAGAGATATTTCCAGAGAGTGCCCACTTACTTTGCACATGGCATATTAATAAGGATGTTGAAGACAAGGTCTACAGAATTTGTGGAAAAGATAAAGAAATGGGCCAAAGGTTTAAAAATGGGAAATGGAAGAAAATCATGGAAGCGGCGACCGAAGAGGAATATGATCAAGCGGTGCAACTCATGAAGGATACATGGAGATGGAATCCTAAGGTGATATCATACGTTGAGGGTACATGGCTAAAATACAAGGAGATGTTCGTTGTTGCGTGGACGAATAAAGTGCTTCATTTTGGAAACACAACCACTTGTAGAGTTGAGAGTGCACATGCCGAGTTAAAGCAATGGCTTAATTCTTCCACCGGAGCCCTCGATACCGTCTGGACTAAAGTGAACCAGAGATTGAATCACAACTTACGCGGATCGGATACACACTTGAGCAGTCTAGGTGTCGTACGTGCGTGGTGTATTACAGTTTTCCGTTCAACTACTTATGCTGTCGTGTTTCCCATTATTGTCATGCGATTGCGAATGAATTGACACGTATGAGAGAATTAAGTGATCAAGTGTATGATCGTTGCGGTTGTTCACTCCAAACCACCCATCAGATTCCTTGTGCGTGTGAGCTCAAGAGACATATGGAATCGCGGACCCCATGCAGTGTTAGTCGTCTTCACATATTTTGGCAAACACTTATTATTAGTGATGGTGGTGACACGACCGAATTTGTCGATCCTTCTACCGGTCTTGAATCGGAGGACCACTGTACTTTCGTGCCCTTGTCGATGAGGTCGAAGAGCGATCCTGCAGTTGTCCGTAACGTATCACTTATGATCCACGATCATCTTCACCCTGATCAAACGCGTTACGTTGAACCACAAGTGAATACGGCAGTTAAGGGTCGACCAAGAGGAAGTTCATCGACTAGACGCGATCCTAGTGGTTGGGAGTATAGCCAAAGGGGTCGTGGTCGTTCCCGCTCGTCCAGTGGTCGTGGCCGCAGCTCTTCTGCATCAGTCCACAATGCGTCTTCATCAGGTAATTTTGATTAGAAATAAAAATAATTTTGATTAGAAATAAAAATAATTTTGACTCCATGTAACAAGAACTTCCTAATCGCCTAGTGTTGGTGGCTGGGAGAATTTGTATACGAGCAGGAGAGAAAAATGGAATAGATTAGTCGGTATGATGTAAAACTTTATTTGTTGTATGTTCCTTAATTAATAAAATTTTCGTTTTTTGTTGATCTTTATAGTTGATAGTTGATTTTCTTTTATGTTGATCTTGATAGTTGTGAGAAAAATTTTCGTTTTCTAAGCGAATAGAAAAAAACAAACAAAAGTAAAGTGCCAAATGCAAAAGCGAAAGTGTCAATCCATATACAAAATACAAAAAAACGAAAACGCAACACAAAATACCGTCACAAACAAAATATAAAATACAAAATCAGTTGGCCAAATGCCAATCCCTCATGAACTCCTCGAGCATCGTCGTCGCTTCCTCCGTGCAGTGCAGGGAAGGTGTACGTCTGATCTTTGGGTAATACCGACGGATCGACTCACCCGTAAAAAATAGAGACAATATAATACAATGAGTAATGTATGATGAAATCAAACAAAGTACAAAGTTAAAGAACATACGTAATCGGTGCTCGAACGAGAAGGGATCAGCGATCCAGTCTTTGCCGTCGTTCGATGGCGAGGGTGCGAATACCGATAATACCACTCAATGTAATCATCGGTGCAAGCGGCTGATCATGAGTAGCCGCCTCATAGTCGGCGAGAGGAAGCTGTATGCACCGGAAACATCATCCAAGCATCGGATGACATCCGGATGGGATAGTCAACTCGGTACAATCTGCCGACCACGCCCGAACCGCTTTCTCGATGCGGTGATCGGGAAAGGGATGGTACGCACATAACCGAGCCGCCGTAATGCCCGACCAGGCATGTATGGCTCGATAATATCCCGATATCGTAGCCATCCAATGAATGTGGTCCTCGGGACATCCTCACCAGGATCGGGGCCATAAAGGCAACCACGTATCTGCGTACATGTAATCAACAAGTTAGACAAGCTATTTTTAAATGAATTGTGATATTGTTAGAAGGAATCGTTATACCTCTGCGGTGTCATCGATCAATGCGGCGACGTAAAGGCTGGAGGCGGTGCTCGTCCCTACCCTCGGCCGGACACTCCATGTCGAAGCTCGAGGCTGCGTGGAGTCAACAATCATACGCTCTCGATGAGGTCGAAAGCGGGAAAATACTCATAAATCCATGCACGAACGAGGTAAGGCATCCACAAATCCCCATGGAGTCGCCGCGACTAGCGATACCTGAAGTGACGGTACATGAAAGCCAATGCGGCGAACCCCATGAATCTTGGCCGGTAGTATCCATACCGTCCCTCACCTCCAATATGCGGGAAGGCCTAATCCGGTTACCACTCTTGTCAACAAACAAGGTGGATCAAATAACAACCACATCAAGCTACGGCACAGGTGCCCTCCACTCGACCCCCATCACGACATGACACGAAAATCGAGTCCATAAGTACGCCGCCACCCCCGGTGAGTACTCAATAGCTCCAACCGCGATACTCCAAGAACCTCCATCACATCCACTGCAATGTGTAGATGTGCTATCGGCATCAACCAATCGCCCCTCGACAGAATGCGAAGGATCGCCACACATCATGTAACATGATGGTCATCTCTCCGACGGCATGTGAAAAGAGTTCGTATCGGCCGCCACCGCTCAACGAACGCGAAATCAACGGGGAGTCAATATGTCCGAACATGGCGTCCGTCGGGTGGGATAACCCAGTCCCACCGATCCGACTCACTAAAGAGGGTGACATAACCGAGCGCCACCGACTCAAGCTCGACAAGCGGCCCGATCTGGTGTGACACTTGACAAACCTCTCATATCTCCAAGTCCGGATACGCGCGGCGACATGCCCACCAAAACTCGGGATAACGCTGCCGTCGATAGGGCCACCAGCATCTCCTCAGAAACCATCCAAGATGTCTCATCCTCCCCCTACGCCGTTTACTACTGGTAGACCCAGAAGTAACAAACCTCCCCCCTCTCCCCTTCCGAACCCGGCACGAAAATGAAGAAGAATCATCACCGCCCTCCTGATCGTCGGCCTCATCGTGCGAATAATACTCGCTCGAATCCTCGCACCAAAATCGGTATAAGGTACGTCCTCGAATCCCCTACGCTCTGCCTCCCGCCGTCTACGAACGGAAGCATCAACGCCACGAGCTCGGTGTGACGAGCTCCAGAACAAATCAACTCTGTGACTAGCGTCATAGATTTGCCCTATACTCCTATCATCTTAATTTAGAAAACAATACAACTATTAAGTAATTATCATAAAAAGAATACACATTATTAATTATTATTTGATTTTTTTATTTTTTTCCAAAAATATGGCGGGCGTCCGGAACGGACGCTAGAACCACGATGCAGGCGTCTGGTCCGACGCCATTTCGTGGTCGAAGCGTCCGGCGACGCTTATCCAGTGCTGGCGTCCGTCTGACGCCGCTGTGCCATAATGCAGGCGTCCGCCGTGGGCGTTTGTACCATAATCTGGCGTCGCCGTGGACGCCTGAGCCATGGACAGGCGGAATCGACGGACGCCTGTGCCATGGCCAGGCGTCCACGGCGGACGCCTGTAACAAAATACTCGCCGCGCCTCTGTCGTGCACTCCGGCACGGCGGCGCGGCCAATGAAACAATAGACGGATGAAAAAATAAGATTACCGGCGCTTTTCCTTTTCCGGACATGGCGGCGGTGCGGCGGCAGACGGCGGCAGACGGCGGCTACGCGGCGGTACGATGGCGGCGGACGGCGGCACTGTTGTGTCGGTTCGGCTGCGTCGTATGAGTTGTTTAGAGAGAAAACTATTACTAAACTAGGATCCAAAATCTAATTAAACTGTAGTAAGGGCAAAAAGGTAATTTTCTAGGGCGGTGACTAGTAATTTTGGGCGGTGTTTAGTAATCCAGTAAAAATACAATCCTAAAGCAGTCAAAAGTTAATTAATTTAAATTTCAAAAGTAGTACTGTATAGTTGTATGGATTGCATACATTTATAGATGCAAGAGCGGTTTCTTTGAATGAATGCAAGAGACAATATTAACCATCGAAAAAATCCATCACAAATTTACATACAACGATAATAGATAGACATTCAACAGATAGCAAATACAGCAATACAGTTGTTGTTTTTTAAACCAAACGAGGATCAAGCAAATAGGTACATATCCCAAATGACTTCTGAAAGATGAAACAAAGTTGGGCAATTTCTTCAGCCGACAACTTCCTTCTCATTCAGTTGTAACAATATCAATCACATTAACTTTCTTCTCATAAAACATTAGAGTAGACTGCACATTAGAGTACTAATCTTTATGTTGAATGCCATCAGCACATCTTAGATGTGTACCTGTATGAAATATTTAGCAAGAGTACCCACTGCTGTTATTTTCAACATTATTACAGAAGGACCCGGATCCAGAATTGCACTTCATATCATTCCCCATCCTATCACTGAGACATTAGCATCTCTATGCACTTATTTAAGCACACACATTGGTAATGCCTAAAATTAATACTCTTTCCGTTCCCTATTATAAGTCTTTTTTAAATATTTCATTAAGATTAATGTAAGAGCATCTCTAACCATTGGAGTTTTATGCTCTTTTTGAGACTTTTGTATCTCCAACCCATAAAAAATGGGGTCTAGTCTTGGACTTTTCCATCCAAGTCTCGGACTTGATCTCAAAAATGACACATTCAAGACCAAGACTTGGTGGCACCCACATCTTGCATCGTGAGAAATTCCACAAAGCAGTAGAATCTCGCAAGAAGGAGAAGGCAGACACGTGCGGAGAAGAAGCCGAACAAGGGGTGCTGCTCTGCGTTAGTGGCTTAGTGCGGCAAGTTTAGACAATTATTAACCCAAAAGGTTATAAAGTGGACATAATCTTACATGAAGTGCAAAAAACATGCAAATGCTGGAGATCAATACCTCTGCCTAGTGCCTAGATTTCTTCTTCACAAGATCTTCATCACCACCCTGAGAATATGCTAAATTATCACGACCCTGCAACCACTCTCTGTGAGCCTATGCAGATGGCATTGGATCATCCTCATCTTTACTATCATCAGAAATGTGAGCCACTTCATATAGCACCGGATGACCCTCAGGTTCAGAATCATCACCAACATCGGACTTTTCAGATGTCACAGTGAGCCTTTTTGCATCTTTGGCAACAAGTTTATACCGAGTGATGAATTCATGATTTCGCAGAACCTCTATATTAGCCCTTTCAGACACTTGTACCTTGAGGCATTGACAAATGAAGTCCACAATCGAGGAGAAGCCTCCGAGGAGGCTTAGGAGGCCACGCAATATCATCGCATGTTTGTAGAGAAACTGTCTGGGAGAAACACAATTGTCATCAAGAGCGTTCCACGATAAAATTCAAGCAAACAGAGCCCCAAACTCCGATATCACTTTTATCACTTTCAAGGGACACTCCTCGAGCCTGCTTCTTGTTGGAAATTCTACGGGTGATGTACATCATATACTCTCCATAACCTTCAACATCATCCTCATATAGTTTGAAGTACTTATCCTTAATGGTCATGATATCTGTAATCTTAGTCGTCTTTTCGCGGTGGTCGTATAATATATTTCCAGGAGTAAGATGCTTAAATACGAATTTCTTTTCCTTTCTCAAGTAAGACAAAGCATTCAAGACCTCGAGTGCTATGCAAGCAAGTGTAAGCTCGTCTTTAATAGGGTAACGGAAGGGAGTCAATAGCTCATATAGGAAATAATTAGCGTGTTCGTCGGAACTTACGCCGAGACATTTTATGATGTTGAGATGATCAACTTCATGAACCAGCTTCATGTCGTATATGGATCTCTTGACGAAGTTCTCATAACGGCTATAGCAACGAACATACTTAACGATGTACAATTTTTGGGTGGAGCTTTTTCTGACCAAAAAGGCACCACCAACCGGGCCACCACAAATATAATCCAATTTCTCGTAATCATCCAGATTAAATTTCGGAACTCCTTCCGGAATTTCCATTGGTTTCTTCTTTTCAAGAAGTTCCAGCCTGCAAATGAAATTAAATTGAAGTTTGAATGGGATTACATCAATATCATAAGGTTCAAAGTAAAATCATAAATAAAATTAAATTGAACATAAAATTTCATCAATTGTGGCAACCAATTTTCCAAAAATAAAGAAGTCTCTATTACTCCTTTGTGTCTTGTTTCATGATCAAAGTAGAATACTTTATACAAGAACACAACAAATCCCAAATTTTTAATATTTTTATACACGAAAATACCCTAGAGTTGTGCAAAAACATGGAATATAATTAAAGTGGAGATTCAATAAATATCAGTATTAAAGCAAATAAAATTATTTCCTAACAATATATACAGTGATTACAGAGAAGTGTTCATACCATTTACCCTTGAAACCAGAACTTCGAGATTGCTTCTCTGTCGCCTGCGGCGGCGGCGCTTGTGGTGGGTACACTTGTGGGGAAGCATATTTCGGATATCCTTCTGGTGGATAACCTAAAAAAATCATACATAATCAAAATTCAGAAAAGTAAGAACAACCAAAACCAAAAGTAGATCAGATCCAACAAAAAACATTCAAAAAAAAAAAAAAAAAAAACCTTGAGGAGGAGAAACAACAACAGGGGTTTGTTGCTGATTGAATTGATTCATGGTTAGTAATTCAATGATTTTGTAAATACTTTCCTAAAATTGGTTAGTAGGTTTTCCGAGAGATCGTGGACGACCAGCAATGAAAATAAAAAATAGAGGAAATACAGACTTTGCCATAGTCAATGATAATATTTATCAAGAGACTTAGTTTGTATAAATTCTAACCAAAAAGGATATAATTGGACCAATATACCCCTACTTTTCAATAAAAATAACTCACTTTATCTCCCTCCTTATCTTTTCTGAGTTTCTGGGTCGACGTATGTATTTCGTACCGTCTCGTTACCATGTATTGTTTACCTTTTGTGTTATTATATCGTAACTTCGTATCTTATTTACCGTGTTAGAATATTGTACACGAAGTACCAGTAAACGGATACGATATTTATTTTTCGTTACATTCGTTACATTACCCAATTAATAATTGACCATTTATTATTTGTTTTTCGTTACGCTTCGATACGTTCGTTACCAATATAGTAACATGTTAAGTTTAAATGGTACACTTGGTAAGAAGTTACAATTTCTTACCAATATACCAGAACCCCCTTAAGACAGATAATAATTCGTAGTTGGAAATAGTTACGGTTACACTAATACGAAGTCATTAATTCGTAACTTCATACTAGTTATACTTGGTAAAAAGTTATAATTTCTTACCAATATACCAGAACCCCATTAAAACAGATACTAATTCGTAGCTGAAAATAGTTACGGTTACACTAATACGAAGTCATTAATTCGTAACTTCGTACTAGTTACACTCGGTAAGAAGTTACAATTTCTTACCAATATACCAGAGTGTAAACAGTGACACCCTTACTAATTCGTAGCTGGAAATAGTTACGGTTACACTAATACGAAGTCATTAATTCGTAACTTCGTACTAGTTACACTTGGTAAGAAGTTACAATTTCTTACCAAGCGTAACAGTTACGAATTCGTAACATGTATACCAAAACTCCAATACGAAAATTTCAAATCGGCACAAATGTGTTATGAAATTCGAATTTCGTAACTTCATACTGATACGAAATGATAAAATCTTAATAGAAAATCAAGGCATGGTAACCCAATACGAAATGAATAAATCGTAACAACTGTAAATTCGTAACCACGTATGCAAACATGCGAAAAACTAGATCTAAAACACCAATACATACAAATCGATCGGAAATCACCCCAAATATACTACGAATCACCAAAAATCATACGAAAACTTGTAAATCATCAAAAACAAATACGAAAATAACTTTATTTCAAACTAGATCTATGATTTTTTTAGAGAGAGAAGATTGGAGAAAGAGAAATAAAATCGATTATTTCAAGCTATTTCCTAACAATGGCAGTCTCCAAGATCTCCTCTCTCTTGATGATGGCCGCGCTGGCATTCCTCACCATCGCGGCGCAGTCTCGCTCAGCGGCACCATCGCTGTCGCCTTCCGCCGCGCCGTCGCAGTCGCCAGTCGCCAGTCCCTGCAGTGCCTTCTCGTCGTCGTCGTCGCCGAGAAACTCTCCACCGGTAAGCCCCACGCCCGCTCCGTCGAGTTCCGAATCGCAGAGCTTCTGGGTGGCGCGTCGGAACCTGCCGATGCACAGATCTGCTTGATCTGCTCGACAATCTCCTCTGGCAAGTCACACCACACCACCACGCTCTGGTTGCAGGCGTAAAATGTAAAATGTAAAATATGAGAGAGAGAGAGAGAGAGAGAGAGAGAGAGAGAGAGAGAGAGAGAGAGAGAGAGAGAGAGAGAGAGAGAGAGAGAGAGAGAGAGAGAGAGGGGAGAAATAAGGGAGGTCAGGGGTAAATTGGTCCGAATTTATTCTTTTTGGCTACAATTTGTACAAACTAAGTTGCATGACAAATATTACAATTTACTAAGCAATATGGCTAAATTATGTCTTCTCTCTAAAAAATAATCTATACATCTATATATAGATATATATATATATATATATATATATATGTATATATTACAATACAAGCTATTTCTTTCCCACTCCTTGATTTTGTTGATGTGTAATTTTGTGAATTTTTTATTAATTTCATTATTATCTATAATTATATATTATTTTAAATTATATAGTGATAAGATCAAGTGAAATTCAAAATTAGTAAAAAGTAAAAACAGGTTGTCATTATTAGACCTGGCTAGGGATGGCAATTCGTGCGTGTCGGGTCGTTATCGGATCGACACGATAACGACACGGCACGATAAGGCCAACCACGAATACGACACATTAAGTATATGCCCGACACGAACACGAACACGACATGGACACGATATGACACGATATTTTTCGTGTTGACACGACACGATAACAACACGATACGACACGAATCGATAAATTCAAATAAAAAATTAGAAAATAAACTAAAAATATTTAAAATAATAATAAAATTAATGCTAAAAATATATAAATATTATCGGGTTACACGAACACGACATAACACGAATACGAAAGTTATCGTGTTACACGAACACGACACGAACCCAACACGAACACGACACGAACTTAACGTGTCCTTATCGTGTCGACACGATAAGGACACGAACACGATAAGGCCAAACACTAACCCATTAATTTCGTACGTGTTCGCGTCGGGTTATCGTGTCGTGTCAGAAATTGCCAGCCCTAGACCTGGCAATTCGTTCGTGTCGTGTACTTTCGCGTTTCGTGTACCAAAAGTCCAAACCCATACACGACACGAAATGAATTCGTGTCATGTCGTGTCGTGTACCACGCAAATTCGTATCGTTTCGTGTCGTGTTTTCGTGTCAGGCACATAATATAAAATAAATATTAAAATATTATAAAATATAATAATTTTAATATTTTAATATTATTTTTTATAGATTTTAGTAGACGAAATGAAATGAATGGCAACGAAAACAGGAATGTTTACACGAAACTTATGAAAGTTCACATTATATTTTAAAATTTTAAAGTTTAGTATAAACAGAATTGATAAAATATATATTTTTATTAAATTAAATATAAAATATTGTATTTATTTATTTCTTTATTTATTTATTTCGTGTACCTCGTGTCGTGTCGTGTACCCAAAGGGTAAACACAAAATCGACACTAAATCTCGATCGTGGACTTTCATGTTCGTGTATTTTTGTGTCGTGTACTCAAAATGCAAACCCAAACACTAGATTTTTCATGTCGTTTCGTGTCGTGTGGTAAATTGCCGAGTCTAGTCACTGTAACACCCCAATTCACAAATGGGACATTACACGCCGTAAAACCCTCGTGAGGTCTACCAGGCTAACACATGACACACATTCAGTATATGAAAATCCCAAAGACACAATCATCAATGAAAAAAATGGGGTCGTGGCCTCGGCCAAAATATTTTAATAGACGTATGTGAAAATATAAGTCGATACCATATCATTGCCCACGCAGGGGACTTTAACCGAATACAATAAAACCAGTCAAATTCCGATACTCAAACAATATAATTGACTCAACATAAATAAAGACTCGAGCCTCATAATCATGCCAACCCATCCTTTGTGTGCATATCCCGTGCCTGCTCCTCAGCTCTTCCGGTACCTAAAATGCATAAGACGCATTTTCCCCATTTAAGGGGTTAGCATTCGAATAGCTAGTGCAAGTACACAATTACACAATATTATATATATACAAGATTCGACACACGCAATTCATTTGAGCGAAAAATTTTTGAAACCAATATTCCGGAATATCACATTAACATAAAATAGTATATCCTCAAGTTTTCCACATAACAACTATCCACACTTGGTAACCCGCGGCCGTATCCATTAGTATCGACACCCAGAGGCCCCGTCGGACCGTCCCCGGGTGAGAAACCACTCCCGCGGCCGTACCCATTAGTATCGGCCCCCAGAGGTCCCGTCAAACCATCCCCGGGTGGAAGAACATCAATACACGCACCCAAGTCCGTACCAATTAGTATCGGCCCCCAGAGGCCACACATGCCATCCCCGGGTGGAAGAACGATAACACACCCATGCAATAACACAATTTACATCATTCGCATCAAAACCGTACACACATAACGAAATGTAATACATGTACTTGCCTTGATTAACACGACGTGAAGGGAAACGGTGAACGGAAAGGTTTTGGCCCAAATAATCTTCACAAATTCGATCCTAATACAATAACGATATACAACCAATCTCAATACTACGAAAACGTAGGAATACATCCTAGTTCTACCCGCTGGAACAATTCGTCGAACATTACTAGGGTATCGTCGAGTATAAGTGACGAACAATGGAAAAATCGAAGTTTAAATCCACAAATCCTCAAGAAAAACGAAGGATTACAAGTATACGATTGAAGTTTAGCAATAATCTATGATAATTCGGATTAAAAGAGTCAAACCACAAGAAATCCCCAAAGTTTCCCCAAAATCTCAAAACAAGGGTTTCAGGGATTCTTACCTCGATTCGGATGGCGGAGAATGTTAAGAATTTGAAGAATTCGCGCAAGGAATGCAAGGATGTTAGTGGATGATGATATTTGGTCGAAATCGGCCCTAACCCTCGTCTGGAATCGCCCAAAGCCGAAGAGAAGAAGTAAGGATGGAAAATGAGGAAGTTGGGCTGTTGCTGTCCTATTTATGTCAGACAGACTTAGCCCACGCTACGCACAAGAATTAGCGTGCGCTAACAGGGTTCGAAATGCAGTCAGAGACTTCTGTCCTCCCGTTAACGTATGCAGGCTAACAAGATTAGCGTGCGCTAATGTTAGAAATTAGCGTGCATTAACACTCAATTAGCGTACGCTATCTGGTTCAGTGCCGAAATACTGAACCTTCTGCCCAGTCCACTGAAATCGTTAGCGCACGCTACAAACTCCAAGTTAGCGTACGCTAACAACACAGCGATAGAGCACGCAAGGAATCAAGGTGTAGCGTGCGCTACTCACGTAGCAGTCCAGTACTGCTCAGATCAGTACACTGCTGCAGACAGTACGAAAATCGAAATGCAAAGCAAGGCCAGAATCCAGAAACATAAACACAGAATATTCAAGACGACGGAGCTAAGTGTTGAAAGAAAATACAACTCCGACCTCCGGTGAGTCCGTAATGCGACAAAGAAAGTGAAATTCCCTAACTTATAGGAAATTACAAAAATGGCCCAAGTGCCCGAAAATCACAATACGATGTCGGAATAACAAACCGAAAGTCTCAACACGACTAGCTCAACCATACGAACTTATGCAGACCGAGAAACAATGAAAACGAAGGAGTTTTACGAGAATCGAACGCACATGCGACAAGATATAATTCAAGATAAAATTACATAAAAACATCCTCGAAACTCGTCCAAACGGAAAAACTCCAAGAACAAAATAGATTCAGAACTACAAAACAATAACAAACGAGTCGTCCGAAACGAATATGCACCAAAAATAGAAATTACCAAAAATAGAAAGTACGGATATTACATTCTCTCCCCCCTAAAAATATGTTTCGTCCCGAAACTTACAACGCGAATAACTCGGGGTATCTCGACTGCATACTCTCTTCCGTCTCCCATGTTGCTTCTTTGGATCCATGCCTCGACCATTGAACTTTAACCAAAGGAATGGTTTTGTGCCGAAGTTGCTTCACCCGACGCTCTAAAATCTGAATCGGCCTCTCCTCGATGGTAATGTTGGGTCCCAACTCGATCTCTCCAAAATCAATAATATGGCTAGGGTCCGGTACGTATTTCTTAAGCTGGAAAACATGAAATACATTATGCACGTGACTCAAGGACGGCGGCAAGCCTAACCGATATGCAAGCTCTCTAACTCTCTCTAAAATCTCGAACGGTCCAATATATCTCGGACTAAGTTTACCCTTCCGACCGAAGCGGTAAACTCCCCATGTCGGCGACACCTTAAGCAAGACATGATCTCCCACCTCAAACTCCAATGGCCGGCGACGCGTATCGGCATAAGACTTCTGCCGACTTTGGGCCGTCAACAACCTATCGCGAATCAGAGCAATCTTCTCTCTCGTCTCAACTACCATATTGGGCTCGGTACCAATCAGCTCGGACGCATCGTCCTAACACAACGGCGATCTGCACCTCCTCCAATACAATGTCTCAAATGATGCCATTTTGATCAAGGCGTGCCAACTATTGTTGTATGTGAACTCGATCAATGGCAAGTGCGACTCCCAATCATCCTTCCAATCTAAGGCACATGCTCTCAACATATCCTCCAGCGTATGGATCGTCCGCTCTGATTGCCCGTCAGTCTGAGGGTGGTAAGATGTACTGAGTCTCAACTCAGTGCCCAAAGCTCGATGAACAGCCTACGAAAAATGTGATACAAACCGGCCATCTCGATCCGAAACAATACTCCTAGGAGTCCCATGCAATCTCACGATCTCTGCAATAAACACTCGTGCCAGCCTCTCCGGCCACCAAGTGTCCTTAATACACAGAAAATGAGATGATTTGGTTAGTCGATCGACAATAACCCAAATCATGTTCATTCCAGTCCGAGTCCTAGGCATCCCGGTAATGAAATCCATATAGATGTCTTCCCGCTTCCATTCCGGAATGGGAAGTGGTCGTAGCAACCCCGCGGGCCGCTGATGCTCAATCTTAACCTGCTGACAGGTCAAACACTTCGTCAAAAACTCGCTAACGTCCGTATTCAAATTGCTCCACCAGTAGTTACTCCTAACATCCTTATACATTTTGCTCGTACCAGGATGTATGGAGTAAGGCGTAGTATGAGCCTCACTCAAAATCTTCTGCCTCAACTAAATGTCATTCGGTATACATAATCTGCCGCGAAATCTCAAAACTCCGTCATCCTGAATCACAAACCCAGGGGCTTTCCCCTTCCTCACATCCTCCCTCAACTGGACCAAAAACGGATCATCAAACTGTTTCGCCTTGATATCATCAGTCTAGGACGAAGTGATCTCCAACGCACATAACTGACCCTGAACTCTCTGAACCCAAACCTCAATATTCTGACAAATTAAATCCCACTGGATCCTGCTCTATGGTGTAAGTACCTCTAACATCTGTAACACCATTGGTTTCCGGCTCAACGCATCAGCCACTACGTTAGCCTTACCCGGATGATAAAGTATCTCGAGGTCGTAATCTTTAATTAGCTCCAACCACATACGCTGTCTCATATTCAACTCTTTCTGACTGGAGATATACTTCAAACTCTTGTGTTCCGTAAAAATCTTACACGACGACCCATAGAGATAATGCCTCCAGATCTTTAAGGCGAAAATGACCGCAGCTAACTCCAAATCGTGTGTGTGGTAATTTACCTCATAAGGTTTCAACTGGCGGGACGCATACGCAATAACCCTATCTCTCTGCATCAAAACACATCCGAGACCGAGGCCCAAGGCATCACTATACACCATGAAATCCTCGTTCCCCTGAGGCAATGCTAAAATGGGTGCGGTAGTCAATCATCTCTTCAACTCGTCAAAACTATCCTGTCTGTCTGCGGTCCACTCGAACTTCTGAGTCTTCTGAAGTAACTGAGTGAGCGGTCTAGCGATCTTAGAAAATCCCTCAACGAATCTACGATAATAGCCTGCAAGTCCCAGAAAACTCCTCACCCCTTCACATTCTTGGACGGTTCCCATGCCATCACCGCCTCTATCTTCTGTAGATCTACCCGAACTCCCTATGCTGAAATCATGTGCCCGAGGAACATCACTTCCTTGAGCCAAAACTAACACTTAGAGAACTTCGTGTACAACTGCTCAGTTCTCAAAGTGTCCAACACAATCCGGAGATGTAAAACATGCTCCTCTCGACTCTGGGAATAGATAAGGATGTCGTCGATAAAGACGACTACAAATTTGTCCAGATACTCGATAAAAACTTTGTTCATTAACTGCATGAACACTGCTGGGGCATTGGTTAGACCGAAAGGCATAACCACAAACTCGTAATGGCCATATCTCGTCCGAAAGGCAACTTTCGGTATATCGCTGTCCCGAATCCTCAACTAGTAGTAGCCCGATCGTAAATCAATCTTCAAAAAGACTATCGCTCCCTGAAGCTGATCAAACAAGTCGTCGATCCTGGGTAAAGGGTACTTGTTTTTGATGGTCAACTTGTTTAACTCTCGGTAGTCGATGCATAAACGAAGCGATCCATCCTTCTTTTTAACAAAAAGTACGGGCGCATCCCAAGGCGATGCGCTCGGTCGAATATACCCTTTATCTAACAATTCCCCCAACTGTTTCTTCAATTCTAACATCTCGGACGGTGCCATACGGTATGGCACTCGAGAAACGGGAGCCGCGTTCGGCTCAAGATCAATAGGAAACTCAACCTCTCGCTGTGGTTGTAACACCCCCAATCCGCTCCGGGATATTACACGCCGTAGAACCTTTCCTCAAGGATCTACCAGGCTGGTAACGACATTTAACATCTCGACAATGCCTTCGAGGCTACAATGACTCAGTAGACCGATTTAATCTTTCCACAAATACATACAACTCAAATACAACTCATGCCCACGCAGGGGACAAAATACAACTACACCTGGCATAACGGAACAATACAAAGAATGGAAAATAAAGTACAACTGAACCAACACACGATGTACGGTTCCTCATGTGATTAGTATCGATCATCTTTCATCATCCTTCATGCCGACCCTGTGTTATGCTCCAAAACCTGAATGCAAAAACAGACATCCACCCCCCGAATACTCGGGGGTTAGCAAAACTCCACTGTTTTGCTAGTGCAAATACAAAGTGCAAATACGAGCCATACAATTCACATTCCACAAATACAATAACCGAGGATCCTCAAAGATCCAAACGAAACGAAAAGTACTTCCCGAGGCAAGGGTTTGAGAAAACATTTCAAAAACGAAATATCATAAATCAATGGAAGTAATTTATAAAACAGTTTAGAATGCCATCGAGAGTTTTAATAGAAAACAATTTAGGATTATCAAATCCTACTTTTCGAAAACCAAAAGACAAAAGGGGTCACCGCCCCAAAGGTTTACTTTCTGAAAAATGACATTAACCAACCGTTGGGATTTTAGCCCCAAATCCGTAAAACGACTTTTACAAAACCATTGGGATTTTAGCCCCAAATCTCATCAACTCACAGTACACAAGAACGACCAGGAGGTTCGTATCCCAACATCAAAATCCACAAATAAAGGATTTAATACAAACAACAAAATACTCCAGTGCCATCCTAGCCAAGTAAGCCAAACGAACACTTACCTCTTACACACTTAGTCAATGCATGCAATCATGAAAACCGTTCGAAAGCACTCATTTCCGGAAATGCCAATATCAAATCACATTAGCAAAAATGCACCACAATTAACCGTCGATCCACACCTCCGTGGACCCCTACCGAGACCCCGTCGGATCTAACCCGTAGTGGTTAAAAGCAAAGCTCGCGGTCCACAGCTTCGTGGAACCCTACCGAGACCCCGTCGAGTCTAACCCGTAGTGAGCATACACACACACACGTTACTCATGCAACACTAATATGCTAAGAATGTAAGTTCATTAAGAATACTCACTAGAGATGGCCATTAACTCGACACCATTATCAAACTCTTCAAAATTTCGATAACAAGATTAAATAAGGAAATACACGATTCCATAACTTAAACAATATGAGTATCATCATAAAATCCTTCGACGTTCAAAATAATCAAATCATAATCAATTCTCAAAACACCGTTCACAAAACACACGCGTTTTGAAAGAAAGCCTTTAACGAGGCCAAGAAATCCTTTTGAAACTTCATTTCAAATAACCAAACAAACACATCAAGGCGACCACCGATCATCATATACATAAAGCGAGAAAAGTATGGGCAAGGTACTTGCCTCGATACCACGAGCACCGAACCACGAACGGATACGGCTCAGCGGGAAGCTTGGGCGCCCGATGCTAACGAAAAGGAAGACGACAATGAAGCGGAACGGAAGAATCAAGCACGGCCGTGAGGAACCGAAAATGAACCTAACGATTCGAATAGCACAATCACAACCACTTCTAAACGATTATGGAAATGGAATACACAGGAACCCGCCTACGATTCATGTATATTCATACCGAAAACAACAACGAGGGCGGACCACAACCAAACCCTCTCGATTCCGTAAAAATCCACAAAATATCCATGAATCCGTAGGGAAACTAAAGATACTAACAAGATTAATCATATTCATCATGAATCCATCAACGAAACGGAAAGAATCGGACAAAACCCCAAAATCCCCAATTATCCAAAAAGGTAGGGTTTCAAGAGATATTACCTTGAGTGATTCAAGTGTTAAGATCCGTAGAACACGCGTTAGATTGATTATCCGAGCCTCACAACCGAAAAGAAATGATGAAAATCGACCCCCGTATGAAGAACTCTCCCCCTCTATACTTTCTCTCTCGCGGCGCAGTGGAAAATGGGGAAGGAAATGAGCTTCACGCTCAAAACAGCACATTTATAGGGTAACGCAGCAGAACCTATCGGCCTATCGGCCGATAAATGACCGATAGCCATACGGAATGCCGGCAGTAGGGTCTATCGACCCCCCTTATCGGCCGAAAGGCTACTGGAAGTTCGAAGGTGAAGAAATTTATATATCGGCCGGCCTATCGGCCGATAGGCCCAACCGATACCCATACGGGATGCCGGCAGTAGAGTCTATCGGCCCCTATCGTAGAAAGGCTCTGGGAGTGCTCGGCCAAAAGCGAAACGACCATAACTCTCTCGTCCGGACTCCGATTGACTCACCGTTTGAACCATTGGAAAGCTAACTCGATGTTCTATAATATTGCAAAGATTTATAATTTTTGGAGTCGCCAAAAATTAATGGTGATCTAACAAAGACGAACTCATACTTAGAAAAGTCGTTTAGAAATCCTGAATTCAACAAAACGACACCGAAACCCGAACCTGAATACGAACCGAAGATACGGTTACGAAGTACTCACAAAGACGAAACTAAGAGCTAGTAGGACACACAATTCGGACCACCAAGGCTCGAAATTCGACAACGGAAGGTAATTACCCCAAACTTTGGGAAATTACGAAAATGGCCCAATGCCCGAAAATCACGATACGTGATCGAATAACCAAACCGAAGTTCACAACACGTCCAACAAAGATAAACGGACTTGCGGGAAACTCGAAACAACAGTTCGGATGAGATTCGCAAGAATCGAACTCAAGTGCGGAAAAGTCGCTAAAAGCACAGAACTCAACGAAAGCGGCACGAAACGAACTCGGATGTCAAAAGTGTAGAATTAATCATTCTCGGAATGACGAAGCGGTCATGAGCGAGTCGTCAAAACGGACTCGACCGAAAAAAGAAATTACCGGAAATCGAAATTGCGGATATTACATTCTACCCTCCTTAAAAGAAGTTTCGTCCCAAACTTAAAACAAGTAGGGAGAAGAAATATTCCGCCAGAAAAACTCAACGAGACACACAAGAATGCGTAACTAATGCCCAACGGCGAAATGTTACAAACAACGCAAGGAATATACGGCGTGTAAACACGCTCCACGGTGACCAACACAACGTCGCCGTTAGGGATATAATAAAACCGACAAGTGACAAGCGTCATCAAAGCGGATACTATAGCCAAGTCAATTATCCGATAATCACAAAACACAACGACGAAAATCAATATGATTGATCAACCCAACGGTACATCAATCAAAACGCGAGTCAACCGAACAAACACGGAATCCCATCGCCTAAGGGATGGAAGATTGAAAATGAAACTAATTTCCCGAACTAAAGGGAATTACGAAGGAGCTGAGCGTTCAACAATCACGAAGCGAGAACAAAAACCGAACAAACAAGCGATCGAGACAACAAAAATCGAAGAATCATGTTCGAATCACGAAGAACAATAAAGTTCAACAATAACTCCCGAGGATGATCGGTGAGAACTACAAGACATGCATTCCCATAAGATCCACAGAAAGGGAATAGCGATTGAAAAGTCACAACGACAAATAAGTTATTCGAAATGATATCACACTCGTTCGATAAACAAAAACAAGGGCGGGACAAGCTCGAAATGTCAACGAACATAAATGAGTCGACAAAGTAGAAAATACGAAGTTCAAAATCCGATCCTTCGAATAAAAGGACTAGTAGAACCAAATGATGTTACTCCGAACAAAGTTCACAAGAATCGAACCGAACTCGAAAAAGTCACACCGATAACCGGATCGGCCCACAACAAGATCACGGCTCGTTCGGACGATGAAACTGAAATACCGAACAAGTTCATAAAGTACCAACGAACATGAGCGAATCGATAGACTGGGGAAGAGAAAACACAGAAGTCAAAATAGTACGGGCATTACCTCCGACCTCGTCCACGAAATTCACAAAAACGGGAGCAAGGTAACAAGACATTAAACAATCGACGCATAACAAAACCATCACCGATGCACACGGTCATACCAAATCAAGCTCTAACAGCTCGCACATGCGCGACAACGCAGAAATTGCCATGAGGCGACAACATTCAATACCAACACTCCGCCTCTCACAGGGGCTAGCACAACCAATGTGTGGAAAGCGTCTCAACGCTCACACCGCCAATTCGGTCATACTCGGGAGAAAGTATCAAAAGGACAACGCGAACATCACACATACATACCCAGCCCTCAAACGGGAATGGATAGGTTTTAAAAACGAAAACCTCATTTTGAAAATAATTTAGAAGGACACCGATTGATCTTGAGTATCATCTTTCAAAAAAAAGTACAAACGTGAAACATCGTTATCGAGACATTGGAGAACCATTTCGCATTTGATAAAAATGAAGACACTTTCTCTTAGTGAAAACTTTCAAAATATTCGACCCTCGGGTCTAAATAAAAGTGTTGAAAATATCTCAAAACATTTTGGTCCTCGAGGTAGAAAATTTTTGAAATACATTGTGGCATCTAGGATGTACCACAAGAAAATAACTCATTTGAAAAGCATGTCTCGAAATTTATTTTTCTAAGATACTCAAGGTTTTCAAAAATCCAATAGGCCAGAATGCCCAAAACTCACACATACCGACGTTCATTAAAACAACTCCTAGCACACGCACCAAAACGTTTAAAATCAAGACAATACATGTCTTTAAACGAAAATAAACGATAAAATACTACATTCAGAACAAAACCACTGATAAAATACCCTCCCGCACTGGCTAGTGAACAAGTCGAACGCGTATAAGCACAAAGCTTCCACAAGAGACTTGTAAAACGTGCAAATCGATTCGAAAATCATCAACAACGGACAAAAACAACAATAAAAAGACATCACAACGACGACATTCCTCGTATAAATCAAATACGAGAGTCGACTAAATATATATCGTGAAATCAAAATTCACATAAGGATTCCACCACTTAACAAATAATCATAAAAATAGCTCGTGTCACACGAGGCACAACACAAAGAAGGGAGACTTACTTCCACAGGTCGCACGAAGATGATGATCGCCCCACGATACTAATCACGACCAACAAACTCAAACGACGCGTCGCGACACGACTCAGTCAGATAAAAATCCAACGAAACAAGACTCAAACAACACGACTTGACCCGACAGCCTAGGTTTCCTCAACCTAATCTCCGATACCATTTATGTAACACCCCCAATCCGCTCCGGGATATTACACGCCGTAGAACCTTTCCTCAAGGATCTACCAGGCTGGTAACGACATTTAACATCTCGACAATGCCTTCGAGGCTACAATGACTCAGTAGACCGATTTGGTCTTTCCACAAATACATACAACTCAAATACAACTCATGCCCACGCAGGGGACAAAATACAACTACACCCGTCTAACGGAACAATACGAATGGAAAATAAAGTACAACTGAACCAACACACGATGTACGGTTCCTCATGTGATTAGTATCGATCATCTTTCATCATCCTTCATGCCGACCCTGTGTTATGCTCCAAAACCTGAATGCAAAAACAGACATCCACCCCCCGAATACTCGGGGGTTAGCAAAACTCCACTGTTTTGCTAGTGCAAATACAAAGTGCAAATACGAGTCATACAATTCACATTCCACAAATACAATAACCGAGGATCCTCAAAGATCCAAACGAAACGAAAAGTACTTCCCGAGGCAAGGGTTTGAGAAAACATTTCAAAAACGAAATATCATAAATCAATGGAAGTAATTTATAAAACAGTTTAGAATGCCATCGAGAGTTTTAATAGAAAACAATTTAGGATTATCAAATCCTACTTTTCGAAAACCAAAAGACAAAAGGGGTCACCGCCCCAAAGGTTTACTTTCTGAAAAATGACATTAACCAACCGTTGAGATTTTAGCCCCAAATCCGTAAAACGACTTTTACAAAACCATTGGGATTTTAGCCCCAAATCTCATCAACTCACGGTACACAAGAACGACCAGGAGGTTCGTATCCCAACATCAAAATCCACAAATAAAGGATTTAATACAAACAACAAAATACTCCAGTGCCATCCTAGCCAAGTAAGCCAAACGAACACTTACCTCTTACACACTTAGTCAATGCATGCAATCATGAAAACCGTTAAAGCACTCATTTCCTAAATGCCAATATCAAATCACATTAGCAAAAATGCACCACAATTAACCGTCGATCCACACCTCCGTGGACCCCTACCGAGACCCGTCGGATCTAACCCGTAGTGGTTAAAAGCAAAGCTCGCGGTCCACGGCTTCGTGGAACCCTACCGAGACCGTCGAGTCTAACCCGTAGTGAGCATACACACACACACGTTACTCATGCAACACTAATATGCTAAGAATGTAAGTTCATTAAGAATACTCACTAGAGATGGCCATTAACTCGACACCATTATCAAACTCTTCAAAATTTCGATAACAAGATTAAATAAGGAAATACACGATTCCATAACTTAAACAATATGAGTATCATCATAAAATCCTTGACGTTCAAAATAATCAAATCATAATCAATTCTCAAAACACCGTTCACAAAACACACGCGTTTTGAAAGAAAGCCTTTAACGAGGCCAAACCGAAATCCTTTTGAAACTTCATTTCAAATAACCAAACAAACACATCAAGACGACCACCGATCATCATATACATAAAACGAGAAAAGTATGGGCAAGGTACTTGCCTCGATACCACGAGCACCGAACCACGAACGGATACGGCTCAGCGGGAAGCTTGGGCGCCCGATGCTAACGAAAAGGAAGACGACAATGAAGCGGAGCGGAAGAATCAAGCACGGCCAGTGAGAGGAACTGAAAATGAACCTAACGATTCGAATAGCACAATCACAACCACTTCTAAACGATTATGGAAATGGAATACACCGAACCCGCCTACGATTCATGTATATTCATACCGAAAACAACAACGAGGGCGGACCACAACCAAACCCTCTCGATTCCGTAAAAATCCACAAAATATCCATGAATCCGTAGGGAAACTAAAGATACTAACAAGATTAATCATATTCATCATGAATCCATCAACGAAACGGAAAGAATCGGACAAAACCCCAAAATCCCCAATTATCCAAAAAGGTAGGGTTTCAAGAGATATTACCTTGAGTGATTCAAGTGTTAAGATCCGTAGAACACGCGTTAGATTGATTATCCGAGCCTCACAACCGAAAAGAAATGATGAAAATCGACCCCCGGATGAAGAACTCTCCCCCTCTATACTTTCTCTCTCGCGGCGCAGTGGAAAATGGGGAAGGAAATGAGCTTCACGCTCAAAACAGCACATTTATAGGGTAACGCAGCAGAACCTATCGGCCGGCCTATCGGCCGATAGGCCCAACCGATAGCCATACGGAATGCCGGCAGTAGGGTCTATCGACCCCCCTTATCGGCCGAAAGGCTACTGGAAGTTCGAAGGTGAAGAAATTTACATATCGGCCGGCCTATCGGCCGATAGGCCCAACCGATACCCATACGGGATGCCGGCAGTAGAGTCTATCGGCCCCCCCTATCGGCCGAAAGGCTCCTGGGAGTGCTCGGCCAAAAACTGAAACGACCATAACTCTCTCGTCCGGACTCCGATTGACTCACCGTTTGAACCATTGGAAAGCTAACTCGATGTTCTATAATATTGCAAAGATTTATAATTTTTGGAGTCGCCAAAAATTAATGGTGATCTAACAAAGACGAACTCATACTTAGAAAAGTCGTTTAGAAATCCTGAATTCAACAAAACGACACCGAAACCCGAACCTGAATACGAACCGAAGATACGGTTACGAAGTACTCACAAAGACGAATCTAAGAGCTAGTAGGACACACAATTCGGACCACCCGAAGGCTCGAAATTCGACAACGGAAGGTAATTACCCCAAACTTTGGGAAATTACGAAAATGGCCCAAATGCCCGAAAATCACGATACGTGATCGAATAACCAAACCGAAGTTCACAACACGTCCAACAAAGATAAACGGACTTGCGGGAAACTCGAAACAACAGTTTCGGATGAGATTCGCAAGAATCGAACTCAAGTGCGGAAAAGTCGCTAAAAAGCACAGAACTCAACGAAACGGCACCGAAACGAACTCGGATGTCAAAAAGTGTAGAATTAATCATTCTCAGAATGACGAAACGGTCATGAGCGAGTCGTCAAAACGGACTCCGACCGAAAAAAAGAAATTACCGGAAATCGAAAATTGCGGATATTACAGTGGTGGTAATCCCGGCAAGTCATCTGGAAATACGTCGGGGTACTCACTGACAACTGGAATCGAAGACATGTCGACTCCGCCATCCTCCGCCTGCAGAGCGTAACACCAATAACCGACACAACCTTGATTCATAAGTTTCATCGCCTTCAAGGCACTAATCACACTTCCCGATCTACCCGGTTTACGACCGACGAGAGTATGCTCGGTGCCATCCTCAGCCACTATCGAGATGGTGTGAGTCCGATAATTCATGATAGCACTGTGACGATCCAACCAATCGTCCCCGAGGATCAAATCCTCACCCTTAAGATCTATAACAATGAGGTTTGAGGGCCAATCTCGGCTCCCGATCCTCACTAGGCAATCCCTAACTTCCCGATCCCCAACCATACGATCCCCACTAGGCGTACCCACTATGAACGGTTCGCACTCATACAAGCAGTCAATACCAATACGACATACACAATCCGAAGCAATAAAAGAATGAGTAGCACCCGAATCGAAAAGCACCGAAACTGGATGAGAAAGGATCTGAGTGGTACCTGATGCCACTGGAATGTCTGCCTCCTCCGTGCGCCTCATCTGATATAACCGAGGGTGGACTGAGCCTGAACTAGATACAGCTCGGCGGTCTGGCTGACCCTGGCCCCTACCACGGCCCGAACTCTGAGGATCATGAGTAACTGGAGTCTTCTGATCAATACTGTGCTCCTGCTGAATGGTAGTGGCAATCGGAGCCCTGGCAATCCTGGAAGCCCTCCCGCAATGTACTGCTCGATGCTCGGTCTGTCCGCAAGTAAACCAAGTAACCAACGGAAACAGACAATCTTTCCTCACATGCTCGTGCTGACTGCAATTAAAACAAACTCTACCACCAGGTGTAGGAGACTGGACCGAACGGTTACTCTGAGATCCTCCAGCCTGATAAAATGATCTCTTCCCAGATGCCGGCGTAGACTGCGACCTCAAAAACCGTACCCCTTTTCCGGCCGAAAAACCGCTGGTAGATTTCTGCTTCTTAGCCTCGGAAACCGACTCTGATTCCGGAACAGCCATCTCGATCGCTAGGGCGCAATCCTGATACTCCTTCAAGGTGGCACACATGAGCGGTGCCATACTCTGCCTGATATGCGGCTTCATGCGCATATTGAAATAGCGGATCTTATCGGCCTCGGTCCTCACCTGATCTTTCACGAATCCTAACTGCTGATTATAAGTGATGATGGCCTGAGAAATCGGCACATCCTGAGGTGTAGCAGTAAAGATTTCCACAATCTTGCGCTCCTTGACTGGCGGTGGACAATATTCTGCTTCCATAGCAGCCTTGAATTCCTCCCAAGTGGCCTGGCGGTCTCTGGGTGCCACAGCCTCCCACCATTCCGCAACTTCCTTATCCAGGAGGTACTGGGCAATATGTACCCTCCTGTCATCGGGACAAGCCACGGTGTCAAAAGTCCTGCTCAACTGAAAGAGCCAATTCTCCCAACCAAGGGAGTCAGAAGAACCAGTGAAACGTGGGGGGTGCATCTTAGTTACTTTCTGAAGCCATTTACTAGCTTCGTCCTCTAGATTCGGGGGTGGATTTTGGCGTCCACCCTGAGCTATCTAAGTGAGTTGGGCTACCAACTGCTGAAGTACGGCAGTATCCCCGGCGTCGGCGTTATTACCCGACGGCACTGAATGAGAATCCGAATCCATAGAGGACTGAGAAAGTGAGCCTTCCTCATTATTAGCACCACGACCACGGCCTCGGCCGCATCCCCTAGCTGGTTTACCGCGACCTCTCAACATACTGAATAAATAATTGAAAAGAACAAGATCAGAAAAATTCACAGTTTACAAGGTTGGTATGACAATTCACAATTTCCAAACAGCACAAGGTATAAATTACAGGAATATAAGAGTTCGAGGAGACTTACAGTCACGGATCGCACGAAAAGATGGTAGCATGATGATATTAGGTTCAACGACTGACTCAAACGACTTAACTGACAGACCCAAAATTTACCGACAGCCTAGGCATTCAAAACCTAAGGCTCTGATACCATAAATGTAACACCCCAATTCACAAATGGGACATTACACGCCGTAGAACCCTCGTGAGGTCTACCAGGCTAACACATGACACACATTCAGTATATGAAAATCCCAAAGACACAATAATCAATGAAAAAAATGGGGTCGTGGCCTCGGCCAAAACGTTTTAATAGACGTATGTGAAAATATTAGTCGATACCATATCATTGCCCACGCAGGGGACTTTAACCGAATACAATAAAACCAGTCAAATTCCGATACTCAAACAATATAAATGACTCAACATAAATAAAGACTCGAGCCTCATAATCATGCCAACCCATCCTTTGTGTGCATATCCCGTGCCTACTCCTCAGCTCTTCCGGTACCTGAAATGCATAAGACGCATTTCCCCCATTTAAGGGGTTAGCATTCGAATAGCTAGTGCAAGTACACAATTACACAACATTATATATATACAAGATTCGACACACGCAATTCATTTGAGAGAAAAATATTTGAAACCAATATTCCGGAATATCATATTAACATCAAAACAGCATATCCTCAAGTTTTCCACATCACAACTATCCACGCTTGGTAACCCGCGGCCGTACCCATTAGTATCGACCCCCAGAGGCCCCGTCGGACCGTCCCCGGGTGAGAAACCACTCCCGAGGCCGTACCCATTAGTATCGGCCCCCAGAGCTCCCGTCGAACCATCCCTGGGTGGAAGAACATCAATACACGCACCCAAGTCCATACCCATTAGTATCGGCCCCCAGAGGCCACACATGCCATCCCCGGGTGGAAGAACGATAACACACCCATGCAATAACACAATTTACATCATTCGCATCAAAACCGTACACACATAACGAAATGTAATACATGTACTTGCCTTGATTAACACGACGTGAAGGGAAACGGTGAACGGAAAGGTTTTGGCCCAAATAATCTTCACAAATTCGATCCTAACACAATAACGATATACAACCAATCTCAATACTACGAAAACGTAGGAATACATCCTAGTTCTACCCGCTGGAACAATTCGTCGAACATTACTAGGGTATCGTCGAGTATAAGTGACGAACAATGGAAAAATCGAAGTTTAAATCCACAAATCCTCAAGAAAAACGAAGGATTACAAGTATACGATTGAAGTTTAGCAATAATCTATGATAATTCGGATTAAAAGAGTCAAACCACAAGAAATCCCCAAAGTTTCCCCAAAATCTCAAAACAAGGGTTTCAGGGATTCTTACCTCGATTCGGACGGCGAAGAATGTTAAGAACTTGAATAATTCGCGCAAGGAATGCAAGAATGTTAGTGGATGATGATATTTGGTTGAAATCGGCCCTAACCCTCGTCTGGAATCGCCCAAAGCCGAAGAGAAGAAGTAAGGATGTAAAATGAGGAAGTTGGGTTGTTGCTGTCCTATTTATGTCAGACAGACTTAGCCCACGCTACGCACCAGAATTAGCGTGCGCTAACAGGGTTCGAAATGCAGTCAGAGACTTCTGTCCTCCCGTTAGCGTACGCAGGCTAACAAGATTAACGTGCGCTAATGTTAGAAATTAGCGTGCGTTAACACTCAATTAGCGTACGCTATCTGGTTCAGTGCCGAAATACTGAACCTTCTGCCCAGTCCACTGAAATCGTTAGCGCACGCTACAAACTCCAAGTTAGCGTACGCTAACAACACAGCGATAGAGCACGCAAGGAATCAAGGTGTAGCGTGCGCTACTCACGCGGCGATCGATCTTGCTCGGATCGGATCTGCTTGCAGACGATCTGAAAATCGAAATGCAAAGCAAGGCCAGAATCCAGAAACATAAACACAGAATATTCAAGACGACGGAGCTAAGTGTTGAAAGAAAATACAACTCCGACCTCCGGTGAGTCCGTAATGCGACAAAGAAAGTGAAATTCCCTAACTTATAGGAAATTACAAAAATGGCCCAAGTGCCCGAAAATCACAATACGACGTCAGAATAACAAACTGAAAGTCTCAACACGAGTAGCTCAACCATACGAACTTATGCAGACCGAGAAACAACGAAAACGAAGGAGTTTTACGAGAATCGAACGCACATGCGACAAGATATAATTCAAGATAAAATTACGTAAAAACATCCTCGAAACTCGTCCAAACGGAAAAACTCCAAGAACAAAATAGATTCAGAACTACAAAACAATAACAAGTGAGTCGTCCGAAACGAATATGCACCAAAAATAGAAATTACCAAAAATAGAAAGTACGGATATTACAGTCACTATTGTATAAAGATAATATTTATATTTATTTTGTTTTCTTATCTATCACCTTATGGTTATGTACGTGTAGCATATTTTTATAATTATTCCATATAGTATCTCTTATGATTCTCCCATGTAACATATTATCATGGTTCTCCCGTGTAGCATCTTCCCGTGATTTCCTCATTTAGCCTTTGAATATGATTCTCCTGTTTCACTTTTTTATAGTTCTCATGTGTAGATTGAGAATACCGATAGAACACGAGAAAATACTTGATTAAACGTGAAGATTCATTAATTCAAGATGAATACTGGAAGAATATTAATAAAACACAAGATAAAAGGGAGAACCCCTCATTTTTATTAAACAAGTTTAACTTCCTAATAACAATAATAGACCTATATAGTTATAATGTCAAAGAAACACGGTGAACAAAAAATCAACCCTAATAACAATAAATATCCTAATTGATAACTTTAAAGTAAATAAATAATAAAATCTAATAAATAATTATAATAATATTATGCTCTCTATCTCCATCATAATGTCAAGTACTGGGCAAAACCAATTAACACTGTAAAAATTTACAAAATACAAAGCAGCAAGGTTGTTCGCTCGATGTCCTTACTGTTGTATTCTTCATATGAATGAGAAATAAGAATTAAATTACGAAACAGTCGTCACTATAAGTTTTTATGAACATGGTTAAAAACCGACAACTAAATCGATTATGTGCAAATAGGAAATGAACCTATTGTTAGAATAAATTTAGAATAAAAAATCGAACAGATTATTTTGATTCGTTTCTAATTAGTATTTCCGGTTCTCGGTTAATTTAACCCACCGTTACTTGAAAAATCACGTCTGAGATAAGATGGTCTTCTTTGTCCACACGCAAAAAATTAACAAATTTGATATTCCTCTGTCCCGCTCAAAACTTGATAAAATCAAACCAAACCAAACCAAACCAAACATACCCTATGTGTGGAATTTTTAGTCGGTCACACGATAGTCATGTGGTGCGGGTTCACCGACACATTAGAATGTGCACACGATAACGTGCCTCCGTGAGACTAATTAGGTACAAGTTCGGGTGTGTCCGGACACTCGTCTTGTGCACTTGCACATCTCATTATGGGCGTACTATGATGCCCCTCTTCAGCTTAATTTCATAACTAAGATATATAATGATTGTGTTTATTCAACTCTTGGGGATTGTTGTTCTGTGTAACTGATCCCATTGGGGATGTTGTTTTTAGGTCATGGAAAGGAAAAAGCACGGGAAGAGAACGTTGACGGCGAGGAGTCCCAGTGATACTATTAGGGCCCCCCAGTTCTTTCAGTCATTTATGTTTCTTCAATTGTATTTCCGCTTCAGTTTCCGTTTGGATGTTCATTTTTTTCGGTGTTATGTATTTCATCTTCATATGAAATATATATGTATTCTGTATTTTCTGTGTGTGTAATGTATTTGAAACTCCCCATCAGAATAATTAGTAATATAATCTAGTTCGGTACTACAGCTATATTATTTAAATCATTGTAATTCATTCGCCTGGTGGATCCCAGTTGGGGGTCCACGACACTGTAATATCCGCCTAGTTTGGGGTGTTACATCACAGTCCATTAATATTAACATACCATAATCCCGACATCAATGTCAATACGATAAATTATCCTCGATATCTGACATTCCATATCACAGACCAAAGATATCTCACATCTCCGTCTTCACCAAACACAATTAAATCATATACATTATGATTTAATCCAAACCAAAGCATAATATACAAACCATCATCCCGACAATACATATTTATAATATCATTCCTATATGGATTATAAATGAAATGAAATCGAAACCATTCATTAAATATTACGGACTGAACAAGTATAAAGTTGCCTCAATACCGATACGACGAAGCCAATACCAATTCCATTACCTTCATCTACGAGCTCCTCAGCCCCAACCAAAGCAATCCACGAACTCTTTGGTTTCAACCGCAACACAACAGTTATAATCACAACCTAATGCAATAATCGATTAATGGCACGTTCGATAATAATCAACAACCGATATAACCAACCAACAAACTCAATGGCTCAACAATACCTCAATCATATACAAAACCAAAGAATTCAACTCAAGCAATTACAAACTCTTATCCACAATAAAAGCCGAAATTCGATAATCATATCAACAATCAATTTAAACAAGTGACACGCTTTTAGTGTAACTATCGCAAGTGCACGATATCGTATCAAGTAGTAAAGTGGACTTTTTAAGTCCGGTTTATCGATCCCACAAGGAAGTTTTGTTATAATTTGAATTATACACTATTAGTCTATTTTTATAGATACTTAAGATGAGTGAAACACACAATTAAAAAGTTTGGTTTAATAATTGCAAAGAAATTGCAAAAATAGTTCTAATATTATAAGGAAATAAAAAGATTGCAATATTAATAGATTGATTAATGATAAAATGAAATAGTTGGGATTACAAACTTAGTTCGTCATTAGTTATAAAAGATGTATTGGAGATCATAAGATGAATTTACTTATTATGTTGTGTAGATTCGATTTTCCTTATAAAGACGGTTTCTCTTTCGAACTATAAAACGTCCCTTACATATTGAATCAATCCACTATATTTCTATGTTGATTGGATTCAATACATAGCATTAGGATTTATGAAAATAACTCAAAGAATCATCTAAGGACTAGGGCTATATTTCTATCCCCTAGAACAACTTAGAGTGAAGATCATTTGATCTAATCAAACATATTTTCTTTCGAAACATATGAAGACCATTGATATCTTCATTAATTGGCCAAATGAATAAAGATTGTTAAAATAATGAAAATCACACACAATAATAAGTAATTCACAATAGATCTTTTATACAAACTTAAATAACATGACTAACCTTGTTTATAATCCCAACTTAAAGAACTTAGCCCATAAAGGGTTTATTACACATATTACAAGTTTTGGTGGTCATGTTTAGTTGAATCAAGAGAAAGAATTGATCCTAACTCCCTTAGTAGATAAAGAGATAGAAACAATAAACTCTCTGAACAACATATGTTGTACCACACTAACAAAGATCACTCAAGAACACAAGTGTGTTCTTCACACAAAAAGAAAAGTTTACAAGAAAATGGAAAATTATAAGATGAATGATGAATGATGAAGGATCTAAGGCGTCTATTTATACACCTAAAGTCATCTAATAGCTCCAAAACTCCAGCATTATTACATTATATCGGATCAATGTCAGCCATCCCCTCAATAATACACAAAAAGTATAAAAAATTAGACAAATCATAGCAATCACAAGAGTTACTACGTAACATTCAGAGTTACGGCCAGAACTAGGTGACTTACTACGTAACTCCGAATGTTACTACGTAACGTGGCTTCGTAAATTTGCTCATTTGAAGCTTTGATAGTTACATTTTCAGCCCAGAATTCCTCAGACTTTGCGTTTTTGCCCCAGATCTTCTTCGGATGATAACTTTTGATATATAATTCTGATTTTGAATCCGGAAAGACTGCCGAATTCGTCTCGGAAAGCCCTACAACATGAATATATCAAAATTCAATAAAGAGAATATTTATTAAACATGTTGTTTCTTGAGTAATTCAGTTATTTAATCCGATCATCATCCGATAAAAATAAAATTATTAAAACTAATAAATTAAAAGCAAAAAAAACGAGTCGACTAGCTCAATTATGGTTGAATTTTATCGATACAAACCATGGATAAGTGTACAAAACTGACACTTATCACACCCCCAAACTTGAATTCTTGCTAGTCCCGAGCAAGACTCTTTATTATTCATGCTCTAAAAATAAAAATAAGAAAAATTAATACACACATAAAAAAAAATATAAAAAACTAAAAAAAATATAAAAAGAGAAAAGGAGATCAAAATGCCATTAATAAACAACAACCAGCTTTATACAGTAGATAGAAATGAATCAAGATTCAAAATAAATCTACTAATATTTTTGAAGTTAAAACACGGTTTTTATTTTGTAATTCCAAAATGTAAGGTTTCCCCCCAATAGGTTGATTATTTCTTTCCCACTCGTGATACACACGACTCCCTTTAATGGTTGCTCTCATTTTTCGACTCAATATGAAGAAGAATTTCATTGGCGTCATCAAATATTGTGATTTTCACAAAATTGAGTGTATTGAAATTCAGCTGCTAATTAATTCAAATCTGCTCATAAACTACATCCCTTTTAGTGATAGCTTTCACACCGTTATTTGCTAACGTGTAGCCCTTTTCACTAACACAATTTCTATCTCATTATTTTTCTTTCGTAAAAAGGTGATAGCTTTCACACCGTTATTTGCTAACGTGTAGCTCTTTTCACCAATTTTTCTGAGACGGCAGCTACGCACCAACAATGGTTAGTCCTTTATTTTTCGCAAAATTTAAGACTTTCAAAATTAGGCATTGTTCGCTCAACACTTCTCCTTTTCGTCATTTATTTTTTTAGGTGATAGCTTTCACACCGTTATTTGCTAACGTGTAGCTCTTTTCACCAATGACTCCTTTTTTTAGGGAATAGAATTTTTGCAGAAAATCATTTTTTAGTTAAGCATAAAAAATCAAAAACTCCACAAATTAAGTAAATTTCAGTTTTATTTTTCATCAACCAATTGATTCTTGTTTTCTCAAGGTAACGAATGACTCGATTTTATATGATAATTACAAGGCTTGGAAAGAGAGATTAAGGCTCAAAAAATTTTTGGAATATACAATTTTTTTTACCGGTTAAAACGATTTTAGAAGTTTGTATATAGCTAATTTATTTATGTTATGGCCAGATCTAGAAATCTCATAAATCAAAGTACTATAAATATATATATATATATAATAAAAAAAATTAAGGCAAATAACCAAATCAATCAAAACACACCAAAATTATTAAACAAACCACACCAAAATTACAACACACCAAAATACTAAAACAAACCACCCCCAAACTTGAAAATAAAACTGTCCTCAGTTTAAAAATAAAATAAAAAATAAAAATCAATGCAGAAAAGCAGAATATTCCCTGTTAAGAAAGTTGATGTCTGAGCCTAACACCTTTTAGAATCTGCAAGAGAATAAATATACGAGGCACACACAAAAGAAAATAAAATATACTCGTAAGTATAACATAATTTTTTAGATGCGCATCAAGAAAGTCCGAAGAGTCGCCTTTACGCCGCCATCAAAGTTTTTATAAAAGAAAAACACGAAATAAAAATTACAAAGAATACATAAATCGCGAATAGATGCGCGTCAAGAGATCAAGAAGAAACTCCTTAAGCCGCCATCATTTAGCACGATTATTACACACGGCGTAAAGTAAAAATACAAGAGGTCCGTCATGGGTTATCAAAGGGAGAGGAATGAATCCACTTTTCGTTTTCTCACTGTAAAATCTTCTACCTGCATAATTTTAGCTAGAGTGGATCTCGTTGAGGAACAAATTCATTGAGTTTTTGATTAGTTCTTCGTGTTGTTGCAACGACTATGATTCGTTTTGCAAGCTCGGAAATAACGCCTTTTCGGCGAGTAGTCGATGAAAGATAGTAAACCATCAAAGAAACCATTGACATTAAGCACTCCTATTGGTTTTGATGAACATTTAGTCGGGCTCTGTAACCACATGAAAAAGTTCCTCAAGGGTGCCAAAACCACCGGAAGGGCGATAAAGGCGCGAATTATTTATCATGTGAGTTATGCGATCTTGCATATTCACAGATTTAAACTCATCTCCAATAGTTGACCTGATTTTACTTTCAGAGGTTTTGGGATTACTCCCAACACTCTTACTCCTTCCATATAGGCGACGGCACTCGTCCCATTAATCCTAGACTTCCTCCTCCGTAAACTACATGAATGCATTTTTCTCCTAAGGTACGACCCAAGTTGTGGGTCGCCTGAAGCATGCCTCTTTTCCGTAACTAGATCCACCAAAAATGCAGACTGTAAATTTTTTTGTTGAACATGATGACTCCATTTTTGAAAAGAAAAAAAAATTAGAGAGAAACAGAGAAAAGTGCAAGTTTGAGGGATGAATGAAAGAAACCAGAGAAAGTTTATTTATAGAAGAAAAAGAAGGTAAAAATTGTTTAACAAGTTTGTGATTGCGTTTGATTGTGCTTCAACTACTCAATAGAATAATGAAAGCTTTTATCGCGTATCACATTTTTATTCGTAAAATCTCACCACACGTCAAAAATAAAAGATACTTACGCGTATGTACAGTAGTTGTGATTGTGGCTCACATCTTCCTCTGATTTTACGTTAAACGGCCTAAACGCCTTCTATGAGTCGGGAGAAGCTTCCCATCCAATTTTCTTACAAATTGGCAAACAGGTCTTTTAACGTCGATTCCCAAGACGTTGTTCATATTCGTTTGAATTTATTCCACAAACATTGAATTCCGTAATACACAAGTCCACTAGGATGCGTGTCAAGAGAAATTTCGATATTATCTAAATTCTCCTTATTCGGACCATCATTAATGAACCGAATTTTATCTTCTCTGTTTGTAGATGGAATTCCTAAAGATCGACATTTTGCATTACAGTTCCATCTAGCACATTTATAGCAAACGGCTAGAATCTTTGCTCGTCGTTTCTTGGCATATGAACTTTTTCCAAGCCCTGGTAAAAATCTAGTTGGTGTTTCTGTGAATTCACCTTCTATTCTTACTTTGGCTTCGATAATGAATCTTATGTCAAAAGGTATGCTTTTATTCGTAAGCAACCTCATCCTTTCAAGCCTTGTCTTGTAAATTTTTAATATTGCATTTTTGCTTAGAAAGGGAAATCTTTTTTCAATTTTAAACAATGTTTCATCCATGATAAAAAAGCAAAAATAAAAAGACAATGAAAATAATTAAAAAAAATATATATACAAATATCAGTTGTTGTGGGAAATCAAAATCCGACTTTAATAGTCACGGAGTACCGTTATCCGCCACTTGACCGGACAAACACAATTTAGTACTAAGTTACAACGTCGAGAAATTTGTACCTACACAAATAGTTTATAATGTAAGAGTTCAAATATAACTTATACTTCAAGAACGGCGCCAAAAACTTGACACGCTTTTAGTGTAACTATCGCAAGTGCACGATATCGTATCAAGTAGTAAAGTGGACTTTTTGAGTCCGGTTTATCGATCCCACAAGGAAGTTTTGTTATAATTTGAATTATACACTATTAGTCTATTTTTATAGATACTTAAGATGAGTGAAACACACAATTAAAAAGTTTGGTTTAATAATTGCAAAGAAATTGCAAAAATAGTTCTAATATTATAAGGAAATAAAAAGATTGCAATATTAATAGATTGATTAATGATAAAATGAAATAGTTGGGATTACAAACTTAGTTCGTCATTAGTTATAAAAGATGTATTGGAGATCATAAGATGAATTTACTTATTATGTTGTGTAGATTCGGTTTTCCGTATAAAGACGGTTTCTCTTCGAACTATAAACGTCCCTTACATATTGAATCAATCCACTATATTTCTATGTTGATTGGCTTCAATACATAGCATTAGGATTTATGAAAATAACTCAAAGAATCATCTAAGGACTAGGGGTATATTTCTATCCCCTAGAACAACTTAGAGTGAAGATCATTTGATCTAATCAAACATATTTTCTTTCGAAACATATGAAGACCATTGATATCTTCATTAATTGGCCAAATATATAAAGATTGTTAAAATAATGAAAATCACACACAATAATAAGTAATTCACAATAGATCTTTTATACAAACTTAAATAACATGACTAACCTTGTTTATAATCCCAACTTAAAGAACTTAGCCCATAAAGGGTTTATTACACATATTACAAGTTTTGGTGGTCATGTTTAGTTGAATCAAGAGAAAGAATTGATCCTAACTCCCTTAGTAGATAAAGGAGATAGAAACAATAAACTCTCTGAACAACATATATTGTACCACACTAACAAAGATCACTCAAGAACACAAGTGTGTTCTTCACACAAAAAGAAAAGTTTACAAGAAAATGGAAAATTATAAGATGAATGATGAATGATGAAGGATCTAAGGGGTCTATTTATACACCTAAAGTCATCTAATAGCTCCAAAACTCCAGTATTATTACATTATATCGGATCAATGCCAGCCATCCCCTCAATAATACACAAAAAGTATAAAAAATTAGACAAATCATAGCAATCTGTCAAGAGTTACGGCCGTAACATTCAGGAGTTACGGCCGTAACTAGGGTGACTTACGGCCGTAACTCCTGAATGTTACGGCCGTAACGTGGCTTCGTAAATTTGCTCATTTGAAGCTTTGATAGTTACGTTTTCGACCTGCATTCCTCGACTTTGCGTTTTTGCCCCGCATCTTCTTCGGATGATAACTTTTGATATATAACTCGATTTTGAATCCTAAAGACCGCCAATTCGTCTCTAAAGCCCTACAACATGAATATATCAAAATTCAATAAAGAGAATATTTATTAAACATGTTGTTTCTTGAGTAATTCAGTTATTTAATCCGATCATCATCCGATAAAAATAAAATTATTAAAACTAATAAATTAAAAGCAAAAAGACGAGTAGACTAGCTCAATTATGGTTGAATTTTATCGATACAAACCATGGATAAGTGTACAAAACTGACACTTATCAACAAGGTTTTAACATTCGTGGTTCCTTCTTGTTCATACTAGTAAGTTCATAGCAAAACAATAATACCGATATAATCACTAATCCGAACTATTCGAATAGTTCAATATTATGAATAATCATATTCCAAGATTAACCATAATCTTTCCAAATTCAACCTCATATCATAATTCGAATATAATTCAAGAGTTCCTCAACAATGGTAATTAATCTGTAATCATATCCAATTAACATCACTTTGTTCGTAATCATCAAGATAACATAGTCCAATATGTTATCTAACCTCTAACCTTTCATATTCTACTTATAATCTTATCAATAAATATATATCATCATCTACCTCAACATACACTTCACATAACATCAAAAATCACAACAATAATACCATAAACATCATACGAAGTAATCATCAACAACAACATCAAAACCCGAAAACAAAGAGAGGGATTAACCAATGTACCTCAAGAACACAATCAATCACCTTAAGAATCAACAATATCTTTATATTTCAAGATCCAAATCCATGCCCTTAAGTTCCCAATCCATTTGGAAGAGCCAAAATCGGCCTCGGAGGGTTGAAAGGTGAAGAAACGAAGTGGAACTTCTCAAAAATGCCGAAGTGACGGAGGTCTCACATATTTATAGACTTCAAACATTACGTACGCTACATAAACCACCTAACATACATAACAATCTTTACGTATGTTATCTGACCTTGATAGCGTACGTAACACTTAATCCAGAGGCCACTGCCTAACCTATTCAATGATTTATGTACGTAACATGCAACCCTTAACGTAGGCAACAACTCTTTACATCCGTTATCTGACCTTGACAACATACGTATCGACAGTCCAAAGGCAATTGCCTCATTTCGTTCAATAACTTATGTACGCAAAGCTTTTGCCATAGCATACGTAACACGAAGTTGACTTACTACAGTAGTATGTCCATTTAACGTACGTAATGAGCAATCCGTAGCATATGCTAATTTGTTAACTTGCCTTTCCACACCTGCGGCGAAAGTTTCCGACCACGGACCCACTGTTGGCCATAGCCTGGAGCTTGTTCGATTCCTCTCATAACGTATGTAATGCATGATACATAACGTGTGTTACCCTTGGTGTATTACCATATGTTAGCTCCTCAACTTAGCATACGTTATATCTTATGTACTTAGCCAATTATAACTACTCCTGACTGTCGTCTCAACATACTGAATATGTATACTCATCCCAATAATATTCTCATATGATATACCTGATATCAAAATTAAGACAACCTGATACACGATATCCTCAAATGTAATTGTCAACCAACTACGTCAATTGTACCAATACAACGGTCTCAGTTCTTAAATTATTTTATCCATACTGTATAGACACCATGCTATCCAATATATATCAGATAAAATGACGGGAAAAAATTATACTGAAAATCCAGGATATTACATAGCTGTAGTCTTAATGTCTCATGGGGCAGGGAGTGATCTAAAGATTTTTAAAGTTTTCTCATTTTGGGTATACACTTACCCAATGCTTCAAGTTCAGCGATAACGCCAGTGAATCTGGGATCAAGCTCCTCAAGCGTGTTGGAAGATTTCATTTCAAAATATTCGAACTGCTGAGTAAGTTTTGAAATTTTATTTTATTTCGAGAGCTCAGTTCCCTCGCAAATATGCTTGAATTTCTTCCAGATTTCTATGGTTGTCTTACAGCTCTTTACCTTTGAGAATGTGCCTTTGTCGAGAGTTACAAACAGCGCATTCTTAGTAATATTATCGAGATTCGGACGTTTGCGATCATTTGTTGTCCGTTTCTCACTGTTACGTATTTTTGTGAACGCAAGTGCACGTTGTCGTAATCAAGTAATAAAGTGATGAGAAAAGTATCGTTCCCTCGAGGACTGGTGTACTAAGTACCAATTTATTAGTATTTCTAATTTTATTTGAACGACCGAAATTTTAGGGTTGAATAATTATTAATAACTAAATATTGCAATAAACTAAAAACAAACAATTGAATCGACAGTCCGATAAAAGGAGATCAAATAGGAGAAGAATCTAGGATCGAGAATTCGCCTCGATTAATCCAAATTAATCTTGATTAATATAATTTATGTAATTTCCCAATTTATTGAAAGCGTTGATTCTATGTTAATCTAATGCCTCTCCCGAGGTCAGTAGAATTTTCCAAAGCGAATAATTCACTCTATTCCTAGGTGAGTTAATTCGACATTAGCCAAAAAGTTCTAAAATCTTTAAAACAAGCTTCGTTATTCTTATGAGTATATTCCTATCTCACAAGACAAAACAGTTTTCTCCAATTTTCACTACTTACTCTTCTCTCCCGATTTAAGTTACGTAGTTATAACAATTCATTCATAGGCCATACAATTGAAAGCATTAAGAACAATTGGGGAAAACTCAATAGAAAAGGGAAAGGTATCAATAACATAAAATCAAGAATTAATCCATCATAATCTCGGTTTCATCTCAATCCTATAATAAAGGGGTCTAGCCCGACATGAAAACAATACACAAATATTTGAATTAAACATAAGGAAGAAATTCAAACATAATTGATGAACTTGTCTTCTTCCGTTCTCTGGCCTTGCTCTCTGCTGCTAGGTATTCTTCTACTCTCCTTCGATGATTTATTTTTTTGACCTTTACTGCATTTTTATAACCTTTTTTTCTTCCAAAATGCATCCAAGGATTAGGTCTAATCCGCCTCCAAAACAGCAAGAATCGCGCGGTCAAAACAGGAATCCTGCCGCTACGGGCAGCGGCCCGGAATAAGTGTGCCGCGGCCCTAGTCCTTGTGCTGCCCAGGCTGGGCAGAATCTCATTACGCGCCGCGGCCCAGAATAAGTGTGCCGCGACCCCCGGTACAGTTTGTACTGGTTTGCTCTGTGTTGTGCCTGTGACGCGGCCCAGCTTCAGTGCGACGCGGCCCTTTACCAAAAAATGTCGTTTTTGGTTCGTTTTTCCACGTTCGAGCTTCAGGACTCTAAATTGCATAAAAATATGCATATGTCATGCATTAAGAGCTCATTTTCAGAGAATTAAACCAAAATAAAGATAGAATAATGAAAATAAGGTGCACAAAAATAACATGTAACAAATACCCCCAAACTTAAGCCTTTGCTTGTCCCCAAGCAAAAAATCAATTTCAAACAAGAATACAAGTATCGTGGACAATCGTGCAAATCCATAGTGCTCAACTAATTAATACTACCCTGAAATCTCAAAGAATAATACGAATATCGTACTAGTGAGTCACATTACGGACAATGATTTCTCAAGGTAACCATTTTTATTGCTAATCTTAGCTCATGAAGAAAGTCAAGGCTCAAAGATCAACAAACATGAAATGAGCCGAGTGACATTATGCATGTTTTGGTTATAGCAAGCAAACTCGTCCAGTCCCACAGCCTCGTGGCAAAAACATAAGAATTTCAGCATAAATAATATTCCCCGATCAGCACTCCCTTTTATTTAATAGCTATTATGATTCGAGTTAACCACTAGGTTTAGACTCCCGGGATGTTTCGTCGGAAGAACCTTAGGGTGGATTTCCATTCTCATGTATTGGGGAACCGTTTGACGTAAAAGACACTTATGAGGCTCATGAATGCTCCTAGTTACTAAGTCTCCCTCTACAGCAGAGAAAAAACTCGAGTATCTTTACCCGCCCATCCGATTCAAGGTTACTGTTTAACGCGAATGTAAACGACGGGTCACGTGAATACATCCGGTTACTTGGCTTCCTATCATCGGAGATGCGATTTTTCTGAACAATTAATCTACTCATGAACATGTCTATTCGAGGTTGTCATTTTACACGAGAGTAAACAACGGGTCACGTGAATACACCCGATTACTAGACTTCCCATCATACAACATGCAAGGTTGCTCGAATTTTTGGGAATTAATACTGTCCGACTCAATGCCTAACCGTAGGTACTTAATTGAATGCCTACAAGGCTAATGTTACTGGATGACTAGCTAAGTGAATAGCGCCACCAAACATATAGGCGATGGCTCACGTAATGCGGACACTACAAACACGTATGTCTCATTTTTTAAATGCCAAGACTACCACAATGACGCAATAAATCAAACCGAAATGAATACTCGAGGGAAAGAATTATTGCATAATGTGAACTCGAATAATACTCATCCGTTTCTTCAAATAGAAATCAGTATCATATATTCGGTCTTACACAAGGCTGCACGACATACTCACGAATGCAAAAAATATCCAAATACCATAGAAGACAAGCAAGGCAAACTAAATAACAACTAAAAATTAATCCCCCCCAAACTTGAGAAGTACATTGACCCCAATGGACGATAAATAAGAATAAGCAGTAAAAGACAGGTCAACTACTCCCCTGAGGAAAACTCAGGCACTGGCATCAGCCTCATCCGGTGAAGTGGGTGGTGTAGGTGGCCTAGCCGGAGGGACAAATGACCTGTCTGGATGGAGGATATGGTCCATCCACACAGCTAAGTAATCCCGATGGTAAGCGTCCCTTGCATCTAAGCACCTCTAAGCACGCCTATTGGCCGGGCAGACCTGCTCGTACATCTCATGTCGAACGACTGCGAGCACGCTGTCTCGCTCTGCTCGCATCTCCTCCCTCAAGTCATCAAACATCGCCTAAAGAAGGTGATCTCTCGCTGGCGGTGGAGTGGACTCGGTCTGATCCTCAGTATCTGCCGCCGGGTCATGAGTCATAAGAAGTGGCTCTGAGGAGTGCTCATGTGGCTCATCTAGAAGAAATCCTCGTCCTCGCGGGTGTGCCCATGCGCCACCCCACTTGTCGAAATGAGAAATAATACTATGGTCGATCGGACCCTGGGGTGCTACAGTAGGCTCGTCATCCGACCAAGTCACACCCGACTGGCGGCATAAGGCGCAAATCAGAGAGGGATGGTTTAGTCCCGTCTTGGCCCCTCCTTGGATGCACTGGAGAATAGACCGGGCCAGACGTGGGGCCACATCAAATCGAAGTCCGGTCGTGATGGCATATAGAAGTCGGGCGAGAGGAAGCAAGATAGAGCGGATCTGCGAAGTAGGGTCGACCCGCAAGCAGAGGAAATATAGCCAAGCTCGCCCGAGCCGACTGAGATGGGAGCTCTTGAAGAAGAAAGCTGCGGACCTCGGGACATGCGTTTCCCAAACGGACTCCGGCTGAGTAAGTGTCTCCAACAATGCCTCCCTCGTGAGGCTACCCATTATCTGCGTGAATGCTGATTCATCTACCTCGGGTAGCTCGTATAAACTCCGAATCGCTGCTGCCGAGAAGTCCACTGTCTGGACACGGACAATTACCTCAGTACGTATATCTAGTCTCTCCAACATCTGTCCTCCCTGGATATGGAGTAACAAAGCGCTGGCATAGAATTCATGTACTATAGAGATTACGACCAGCTCGAGCTGTGCGACAAATATTGTCCACCCCATTTCGGTGATCATGGCTAATAGTTCGCCGTCTTGGGGTGCGGGAGTGAATCCCCACTCAGGAATTATGGACCGAGGACAAATTCATTCATTAAAGATTCGATGGATCTCAGGGTCGGAGAATTGCTGGGATTGCCCATCCGTCCGGTTTTGCGAGGTTTCCCCTCTCGGGGGGATGATCGAGTCCTATTCCTTGTAGATCTTAACTTTCTCTTTCGGTCCATTATGAATTCCTGGAAAATAAACACAGGGTATCAGATGGCAAAATGGTATATGAAAGAACCACCCACAACTTATGAAGTGCGAGAACGAATGTAGCGTTAAAAACTTCTCACTTTCGTATGATGGATATGATGCAAAAATTTAACTCAAACTAAGCATTAAGACAGGGGGAGATACACTATTCAGAAAATCATGTTCGCTTCCAAAGATTTATGATTTTTAGATCAAGAGTTTCACTGGGGCATTATATCGAACACATGGTATGCATGAGCTCAAATCAAGAAAAAAAATTATTTGTGAGTTCAATCACCACAACAAATACTTTCAAGTTAATTCTTGTCAACACACGAAGCATAATCAGATAAATCGATAATCTCAATATAATTCGATTGAAATCTTGCTAGAAATCGGAAAAATACGAATTCATCAAAACAATGGAAACAAGTCTACCCACTCCGTAATTCTTGAATTAATATTGGAAAATAAAATGAAACATTAATGATTACCTGGGCTTGATCAAAGATGATGAAAAGAGGAGAGTTGATAGAAGGGAAAACACCTGCGCCGCGCGGAAGAAGAAGGGTTTAGGGGGTGTTACCTTATCTCGACCGAATGACTTTATTTCATGTGCTGCCCGTTTAAAAACTAGCAGCAGGGGCCGTGGCACGTAGCAAGTGGGCCGCGGCCCATGGTACAACAGGTTTTGATGTTCTGGGCATTTCGCAGCGTGCCGCGGCTTCCAGGGTAAGTGTGCCGCGGCGCAGTAATTGCGTTCCGCGGCACATAGTACAGCTAACTGGGCGAGATTCTGGGGCATTGGTGTGCCGCAGCCTGTTCATTACGTGCCGCGGCTCCTGGGTGATGTGTGCCGCGGCACAGAACTAGCGCGCCGCGGCCCTCAGTACAGGAGGTTGCGCCAAAATGTGACTCTTTTGCGTGCCATATCCCACTCCTAGTGTGCCGCGGCCCTAACTGAAAATTGGCCCTGGAGAGGTTCCTGCTGAGGTTTTTCAAATGAAAACACATAAAACATGAGAGAGAGGCACAGAAAAACAAAAATACCAAAAAAAATAGACTCTTAAAATGGAAAAACAATGAAAACTAAAATCTACTACTAATACTCGGGTTGCCTCCCAAGAAGTGCTAAGTTTATAGTCTTCACCCGGACCTTTTGAAAATCAATTTGCTTTTCACAAACACCATTTGGACTCCGCCCAGTCCATCGAACTATTAATATATGATTTAAATTTTTGACCATTAGTTTTTAACCGTTCGACTTTTGGTTTGGATGTCCAACGTTCTTTGCGAAAAGACTGGGACAATAGTAACTTCCCAAAACACCCATATTGCAAATAACTTGGCACCCGTTTCACTTCTGGCTTAGTTTTATTTTCCACGGATGAATTTATGACGACATGAGAATTTTTTAATGGTGGGTGAACGTATGATGAAGACGACATGTCCAAATGCCTATGATACGCGACTCGTTCTACATTTTTCTTGGATGTCGGAGAAACTAAAACAGATTCTGAACATTTTGAGTGACAACTCTCCCGGTGTGTGTCTTTCACAAAACTATCTAAGCTTTCAATTTGAGAATTCTTCTCGACATTGCTTGGATGCGGGAGAGATCGAAAGACTTTGAATGTTACTTGTTCATCTTGAACCCGAAGCATCAATTCACCCTCCTGAACATCAATAAGGGTCCTACCAGTAGCTAAAACCGATCTACCCAAAATAATTGGAATCTTATGATCTTCTTCCATATCAAGCACAATAAAATCAGCGGGAAAAATGAATTTATCAACTTTGACCAGAACATCTTCTATCACCCCTCTAGGGTACTTGATGGATCGATCTGCTATCTGTAAAGAGGCGGTAGTAGGCTTGGCCTCCCCAATACCTAGTTTCTTGAAAATAGAGAGAGGCATAAGATTAACACTGGCTCCAAGGTCACATAAAGCTCTATCAAACGACTAGTTTCCAATAGTGCACGGTATAGTGAAGCTTCTTGGATCCTTCAATTTAGGTGGGAGCTTTTTCTGAAAAATAGCGCTGCATTCTTCAGTCACTGCCACCATTTCATATTCTTCGAGCTTCCTCTTATTAGATAAAATCTCCTTCATAAATTTCACATAGCTCGGCATTTGTTCCAAAGCGTCGGTAAATGGGATATTAATGTGCAATTTCTTGAAACATCCAGAAACTTGGAAAATTGCTTGTCTAACTTTTGCTTTTGCAGACGTTGTGGGAACGGGACTGATGGTGTAGGATGAGTGTCGAGACTACTTTTGACTTGGGCTCTTCGTCATTCACTTTCTCAACGGGGTTACTCTTTTCTTTGCTACTCTTGGGCTGCTCGTGTAGCTCCTTTCCACTTCGTAACTCAATAGCTTGCACATATTCCTTGGGATTTGTTTCGGTAGCACTTGGTAAGACACCTTGGGATCTAGATGAAAATAGATTTGCAATCTGCCCCATTTGAACCTCCAAATTACGAATAGAAGCGGAATGATTCTATAGAGTAGTTTCCGTGCGGATCATGAATTGACTCGTGTTAGCCACCAATTGAGCAATTGCATCTTCTAAAGAAACCTTCGGTGGTTGAGGGGGCTGCTATGGTGGCTGAATGACTTGAGCTTGTGGAGGATTGTTCAACGCTTGCCCGTTCCTCCATGAAAGATTTGGATGATTTCGCCACCCTTGGTTGTAAGTGTTAGAATACGGGTTATTACGATTTCCATTCCCCACAAATTGAGCTTGTTCCATAAGAGATTGCTTAAATGGATTTCTGACTTGACATTCAGCACTAGGATGAGACCCGTTGCACCAATTACATGTTTCTGTGGTAACAGTAGAAGGAGCGTGCGATAAAACTTGAAGTTGTTGAGTCAAGGCCGCAACTTGGGCCGATAGCGTAGATATTGGATCATTATCGGAAATTCCCATAACTCGTTTCGGATTCACCCACTCATAAGGCCACTGATAAGAATTTGCATCCATAGCTTCTAATAATGAATAAGCTTCGGCCATAGTTTTTCCCATCAACGCATCCCCAGCTGCTGCATCCACTAGAGTGCGTGTAGAAGCACTCAACCCGTTATAAAATGTTTGAATCTGCAGCCACTCCGGCAGGCCATGATGAGGGCATCTCCTTAGAAAATCTTTATATCATTCCCATGGCTCATGTAGCGACTCCATATCATATTGTCCGAAAGTGGTGATCTCATTTCTGAGTCATGCCGTCTTCGCTGGTGGAAAGAACTTGGCCAGAAAAGCTTGTGCTAACTCCGCCCAAGTTGTGATAGAGCCAGAAGGGAGTGAATTCAACCAGAACATGGCCTTGTCCCTTAGAGAGAATGGGAAAAGACGTAGGCGAATGGCATCATCGGTAACACCGTTGTTCTTGAATGTGTCACAAATCTCGAGAAATGAAGCACTGTGCGCATTGGGGTCATCGTTCGCCAGTCCGCAAAATCACGGAGAGCCAATACTGGTTGAACTTGCTGAATAGGGTTGTCAATCCCTTGATTTCCAGTGTTGTCTCCCATGATATCCGTAGTTAGTAACTCACGTCTTTCCTTCATGTTTTTCCGTAAAGTGCGTTCGAGTTCAGTATCCAAATGGAATAAACCTTCGTTACCAAATTTTCTCATGCACTAAACGAACTCCTGAAAGGAAAACAAATAAAAACAAATTTACACAAAAATAAAATAATGTTCAAATTAAGACTAAAAATACTGAAATTGATATTAGTAAAAACAATCAGTCCTCGGCAACAGCGCCAAAAACTTGTTACGTATTTCTGTGAACGCAAGTGCATGTTGTCGTAATAAAGTAATAAAGTGATGAAAAAAGTATCGTTCCCTCGAGGACTGATGTACTAAGTACCAATTTATTAGTATTTCTAATTTTATTTGAACGACCGAAATTTTAGGGTTGAATAATGATTAATAACAAAATATTGCGATAACCTAAACACAAACAATAGAATCGACAGTCCGATAAAAGGAGATCAAATAGAAGAAGAATCAAGGATTGAGAATTCGCCTCGATTAAATCCAAATTAATCTTGATTAATATAATTTATGAAATTTCTCAATTTATTGAAAGCGAAGATTCTAAGTTAATCTAATGCCTCTCCTGAGGTCATTAGAATTTTCCAAAGCGAATAATTCACTCTGTTCCTAGGTGAGTTAATTCGACATTAGCCAAAAAGTTCTAAAATCTTTAAAACGAGCTTCGTAATTCTTATGAGTATATTCCTATCTCACAATACAAAAAAGACTTTCTCCAATTTTCACTACTTACTCTCCTCTCCCGATTCAAGTTACGTAGTTATAACAATTCAATCATAGGCCACACAATTGAAAGCATTAAGAATAATTGGGGAAAACTCAATAGAAAAGGGAAATGTATCAATAAAGTAAAATCAAGAATTAATACATCATAATCTCGGTTTCATCTCAATCCTAGATTAAAGGGGTCTAACCCGACATGTTAGAAAACAATACACAAATATTTGAATTAAACATAAGGAAGAAATTCAAACACAATTGATGAAATTGTCTTCTTCCTTTCTCTGGCCTTGCTCTCTGCTGCTAGGTATTCTTCTACTCTCCTTCGATGATTTCTTTTTTTGACCTTTACTGCATTTTTATAACCTTTTTTCTTCCAAAATGCGACCGAGGATTAGGTCTAATCCGCCTCCAAGACAGCAAGAATCACGCAGTCAAAACAGGAATCCTGCCGCTGTGGGCCGCGGCCCGGAATAAGTGTGCTGTGGCCCTAGTCCTTGTACTGCCCAGGCCGGGGCGGAATTTCATTATAGGCCGCGGCCCAGAATAAGTGTGCCGCAGCCCCCGGTACAGTTTGTACCGGTTTGTTCTGTGTTGTGCCTGTGACGCGGCGCAGCTTCGGTGCGATGCGGCCCTTTACCAAAAAATGTCATTTTTGGCCCGTTTTTCCACGTTCGATCTTCAGGACTCTAAATTCCTTCAAAATATGCATATTTCATGCATTAAGAGCTCATTTTCACAGAATTAAATCAAAATAAAGATAGAATAATGACAATAAGGTGCACAAAAATAACATGTAACAAATACCCCCAAACTTAAGCCTTTGCTTGTCCTCAAGCAAAAAATCAATTTCAAACAAGAATACAAGTATCATGGACAATCGTGCAAATCTATAGTGCTCAACTAATTAATACTACCCTGAAATCTCAAAGAATAATACGAATATTGTACTAGTGAGTCACATTACGGACAATGATTCCTCAAGGTAACCATTTTTAGTGCTAATCTTAGCTCATGAAGAAAGTCAAGGCTCAAAGATCAACAAACATGAAATGGGCCGACTGACATTATGAATGTTTTGGTTATAACAAGTAAACTCGTCCAGTCCCACAGCCTCGTGGCAAAAACATAAGAATTTCATCATAAATAATATTCCCCGGTCAGCACTCCCTTTTATTTAATATCTATTATGATTCGAGTTAACCACTAGGTTTCGAATCGTGGGATGTTTCGTCGGAAGAACCCTAGGGTGGATTTCCATTCTCATGTATTGGGGAACCGTTTGACGTAAAAGACACTCATCGGGTTCATGAATGCTCCTAGTTACTAAGTCTCCCTCTACAGTGGAGAAAAAACTCGAGTATCTTCACCCGCCCATCAGATTCAAGGTTGCTGTTTTACGCGAATGTAAACGACGGGTCACGTGAATACATCCGGTTACTTGGCTTCCTATCATCGGAGATGCGATTTTTATGAACAATTAATCTACTCATGAACATGTCTATTCAAGGTTGTCGTTTTACGCGAGAGTAAACAACGGGTCACGTGAATACACCCGATTACTAGACTTCCCATCATAGAACATGTAAGGTTGCTCGATTTTTTGGGAATTAATACTGTCCGACTCATTGCCTAACCGTAGGTACTTAATTGAATGCCTACAAGACTAATGTTACTGAATGACTAGCTAAGTGAATAGCGCACCAAACATATAGACGATGGCTCGTCTAATGCGGACACTACAAATACGTATGTCTCATTTCTTAAATGCCAAGACTACCACAATGACGCAATAAATCAAACCGAAATGAATACTAGAGGGAAATAATTATCGCATAATGTGAACTCGACTAATACTCATCTGTTCCTTCAAATAAAATTCAGTATCATATATTCGGTCTTACACAAGGCTGCACGACATACTCACGAATGCAAACAGTATCCAAATACCATAGAAGACAAGCAAGGCAAACTAAATAACAACTAAAAATTAATCCCCCCCAAACTTGAAAAGTACATTGACCCCAATGGACGACAAATAAGAATAAGTAGTAAAAGAAAGGTCAAGTACTCCCGTGAGGAAAACTCAGGAAATGGCATCAACCTCATCCGGTGAAGTGGGTGGTGTAGGTGGCATAGCCGGAGGGACGAATGGCCCATCTGGATGGAGGATATGGTCCGTCCACACAGCTAAGTAATCCCGATGGTAAGCGTCCATCGCAGCTAAGTACCTCTCAGCACGCCGATTGGCCCGACTGACCTGCTCGTACATCTCATGTCGAACGGCTGCGAGCATGCTATCTTGCTCTACTCGCATCTCCTACCTCAAGCCGTCAAACATCGCCTGAAGAAGGTGATCTCTCGCTGGCGATGGAGTGGGCTCGGTCTGATCCTTAGTATCTGCCGCTGGGTCATGAGTCATAAGAAGTGGCTCTGAGGAGTGCTCAAGTGGCTCATCTAGAAGAAATCTTCATTGGAGATATTGGATCATTATCGGAAATTCCCATAACTCGTTTCGGATTCACCCGCTCAGAAGGGCACTGATAAGCATTTGCATCCATAGCTTCTAATAATGAATAAGCTTAGGCCATAGTTTTTCCCATCAATGCGTCCCCAGCTGCTGCATCCACTAGAGTGCGTGTAGAAGCACTCAACCCGTTATAAAATGTTTGAATCTGCAGCCAATCCGGCAGGCCATGATGAGGGCATCTCCTTAGCAAATCTTTATATCGTTCCCATGCCTCATGTAGTGACTCCATATCATATTGTCCAAAAGTGGTGATCTCATTTCCGAGTCGTGCCGTCTTCGCTGGTGGAAAGAACTTGGCCAGAAAAGCTTGTGCTAACTCCACCCAAGTTGTGATAGAGCCAGGCGGGAGTGAATTCAACCAGAACTTGGCCTTGTCCCTTAGAGAGAATGGGAAAAGCCGTAGGCAAATGGCATCATTGGTAACACCGTTGTTCTTGAATGTGTCACAAATCTCGAGAAATTAAGCAATGTGCGCATTGGGGTCATCGTTCGCCAGTCCGCAAAATTGGCTCGCTTGCACCATTTGAATGATAGCTGGCTTGATTTCAAATTTATTTGCCTGAATGGTTGGGCGCCGAATCCATGAAAAAATAGCATTGATTTGTGGAAGTGCATAATCACGGAGAGCCAATACTGGTTGAACTTGCTGAATAGGGTTATCAATCCCTTGATTTCCAGTGTTGTCTCCCATGATATCCGTAGTTAATAACTCACGTCTTTCCTTCCTATTTTTCCGTAAAGTGCGTTCAAGTTCAGTATCCAAACGGAATAAACCTTCGTTACCAAATTTTCTCATGCACTAAACGAACTCCTGAAAGGAAAACAAATAAAAACAAATTTACACAAAAATAAAATAATGTTCAAATTAAGACTAAAAATACTGAAATTAATATTAGTAAAAACAATCAGTCCCCGGCAACGGCGCCAAAAACTTGTTACGTATTTCTGTGAACGCAAGTGCACATTGTCGTAATAAAGTAATAAAGTGATGAGAAAAGTATCGTTCCCTCGAGTACTGATGTACTAAGTACCAATTTATTAGTATTTCTAATTTTATTTGAACGATCGAAATTTTAGGGTTGAATAATTATTAATAACTAAATATTGCAATAACCTAAACACAAACAATAGAATCGACAGTCCGATAAAAGGAGATCAAATAGAAGAAGCATCTAGGATTGAGAATTTGCCTCGATTAAATCCAAATTAATCTTGATTAATATAATTTATGAAATTTCCCAATTTATTGAAAGCGAAGATTCTAAGTTAATTTAATGCCTCTCCCGAGGTCATTAGAATTTTCCAAAGCGAATAATTCACTCTATTCCTAGGTGAGTTAATTCGACATTAGCCAAAACGTTCAAAAATCTTCAAAACGAGCTTCGTAATTCTTATGAGTATATTCCTATCTTACAAGACAAAACGGTTTTCTCAAATTTTCACTAGTTACTCTCCTCTCCCGATTCAAGTTACGTAGTTATAACTGTTGGAAAGTAAAACGCAGCGGAAGCGAAGTTTGGGAAATATGATAATCGCGTTTTACGCATCTACGAGCATAAGATCTATTTAGGCATGCTAATTAATTAATTACTAAGACTAATAACCAATTTAAATATTATTTATTATTTATTAAATAAATATGTTGATTATTAAAATATCCTAATCTAGATCCAAAGATCATAGGATATTACCTTTTGAAGAGTATTGGTTGCTTCTGTCTTGATCACCTTGTATTTCTACCTTTAGACCTTCTAGAGTATGATCCGCCTTAACCCGGACGTTGTGTGGGCAACGAGCTACCGAATCTTGTTTGGACTTCTATGGGGAATAGGCCGAAACTCCTTCACTTGGGATCACTCGATTTATTTTTCTTTGCTTTCTATTATTTTATGAACACTCTTAGCATAGTGATGTGTTATCTAAATTGTAGAATCAAAGACACAAGTCTAGATCTACAATTAAACACAAGAAGAAGCAAATCGATCTCTCAAGCTTGGGACAATGAATAATTCGGCCAACACCTCCCCATAAGTCCTATTTATAGGCTCTTGGACTACTATTAGGGATCTTAAGGAGGATTATGGAAGGACTCCCAATAAATTCATCTTACCTTATTAGGACTCTTCCTAATATATAATGAATCTATTAATATCAACTTAGTCCACTAAAAAGTTGATATTGCACTTCCTACCAAAATCCCAAATTACGAAATTGGGCTCCTTATTAAATATATTATTTCTCGTGTTTAAGATATCGAATGTCCATTAATTAATTATAAGCTACTGACAGCTTTAATTAATTAATATCTTATCCAAGAGTAGTACCACTCGAACCTTATTATTATATCGGAATTAAATCCACCTACAGGGTTTAATATAATAATCATTATCGAGCTCCTCAAAGGGACATCATCAACCCGCACGAGTCGGGACATGATTTCTAGTAATAATAATAATTGTCGTATAAACAATATTATTGCCCAAGATACGAGGCTTATTGAGTCGATCATTTTGACTCTCACCTATGGTAAATCAAAGCAATAATTATTATAAATACACAATTAAATATTATATACTTAGAATTAAGAAATAATAATTATCCGAGATTTACGTTCTTCTTACCGTCAGTACAGAAGACACTATCTCACCTCGATCCAGTTCAACGTATGCAAATACGCTAATGTATGCTAATAGTCAAGACCAACTATTCTCAAGCATACACTACAACCTTTTATATAATTTGTCTAATAATTATATAGGTTGTGAACTATTATATTATTTTATAAGGCACCGATAATGTGATCTTCCATGTGACACCAACACACCACATTATCTACAATATAAAATAATTAGACATTTCATTTGCATAACCATAACGTGAATAAATATGCAAAACATGTGATTAAATGTAATTAATATTCGCATAGGTAGTAACAGGGAAATTAGGTAATACAAACATAAAGTATGCTTTGCAGTATACCATCCTAACAATCTCCCACTTATACTCAAAACATGCTTTTAAGTATACTACTCTATTACATAGTCTCTCATTTCTCCCACTTATACTCAAAGCAATGCTGCCATACACCGTAATCCCATTCCTTCCACATGCCTTTCAAAAACTTTTAAGGGTAGTCCTTTCGTGAAACGGTCAGCAAGATTATCTTCCGATGCAACCCTGGCTACAATTATGTCTCCTTTCTTTACGAAGTGTCGTATGATGTGGTTCTTGCGGTTGATATGTTTACTTTCCTGGTGGGCTCGTGGTTCCCTCGAATTTGCGACTGCACCAGTATTATCACAATAAAGTGTAATACCCTTTGGCAAATCGGTAATCACATCTAAGTCCTGCAGGAAGTACTTGAGCCACACTGCCTCCTTGGCTGCCTCAGAGGCTGCCACGTACTCGGCTTTCATGGTAGAGTCCGAGATGTATTTCTGCTTCACAATCCTCCAACTAATGGCTCCACCTCCCAGGCTAAACACATAACCCGAAGTAGACTTGGACTTTTCTTTGTCCGATGAAAAATCTGAGTCAGTGTAACCCACCGGAAACAGGTCGTCTGATTGATATACAAGCATGTACTCCCTAGTCCTTCTCATGTACTTGAGTATGTGCTTGACAGCAATCCAGTGTCCTGGTCCTGGGTTTGACTGATATCTAGCAGCCATGCCCACGGCATGACAGATATCTGGCCTAGTGCAAAACATAGCATACATGAGACTTCCCACAGCAGATGCATAAGGGACCATCTTCATGTCATCTATCTCCTTTTGTGTCTTAGGACATATTTTCTTATATAGTTGAATTCCATGCCTGTAAGGCAGAAAACCTTTCTTGGAATTCTCCATGCTAAACCGCTTCAACACTGTATCGATATAGGATGCCTGGGATAAGCACAACATCCTTTTATTTCGATCATGAAAGATCCTGATTCCAAGGATGTGTCCTGCTTCTCCTAGATCCTTCACATTGAACTGCTCAGATAGCCATACCCGTACATCTGACAATTCCTTCACGTTGTTTCCAATCAGAAGGATATTGTCTACATACAGTACAAGAAACACCAACACATTTCCATCACATTTCTTATAATCGCCCCAGTTGATGGTAATCTCACCCGCACTAAGCTGCTTGGTTACCTGAAAACCATGCGAGTCAAAGCAAACATGATCAGTGGAGCCTGAATCAACTATCCACGAAGTGGAAGAACAAGCTACCAAACATGTTTTGACTACTAGTGCACGAGACATACATTTCTTAAGAGCAGGGTAGTCCACTTTAAAATGTCTTTTATGACCACACTTGTAGCACTTTCCCTTTGGCTTTTTGTTCGCCTCGGGTGAGGAGCCTTGCTTTTCACCTTGAGGGTTTCCACTTGCTTCTGGCCAACCTGCTTCTTCTTCTTTCCCTATTTGGGTTTGGAAGAAGTAGCACCGGTTGCCGCAAGAATCTCATGATAACCTTGTTTGAAGAGACCTTCAGCAGATTGAATCTTTGTCAGAAGTTCCACCAAACTATATGTCCTACGGTTCATATTGTAGTTAAGGCGGAACTGCTCAAAGCTTCTAGGCAAGCTGCCTAAGATAATATCGGCCTGCGTTTCCGCATCGATAGTAGCCCCCAGTATGCTCAGTTCGTTCAAATGAGACATCATTTTCAGAACATGATCCCTTACTGGGGTCCCTTCAGATATTTGGGTTGTCAGCAATACCCTCATTGCGTTTTGTCTAGCTTCCCGGTTCTGATGACCAAACATCTCGGTGAGATTTTTCATCATTTCCGCGGCCGAGCCCATCGTCTGATGCTGATGCTCAGTGAAGCCAAAATGTAACAGCGAGCCATCTCATCAGACTTTTTCCATTTTCGGAATTCAGCCAACTCTTCGGGAGTGGCATCCGGTTCTGGTTCTAGAGGGCTCTCCTCGATTAAGACAAATTTATGCCCCTCAGCAGTCACGACAATGTCAAGATTTCTTTTCCAATCGGCAAAGTTAGTGCCATCAAGTTTATTTTCTTTGAGAATAACAGCTAGTGGATTGAAAGACATCTGAGATAAAAATTAAAAACATACATCACATAATGCATAGCAAAATATATCGAAAAACCTCAAAACACAATATATATGCTAGCAACCAACACCTCGAAAAATCCGCACATGCAAGCCATGATCGTGTGTACGTTTACACACACACTTCTCAAGTAGAGTTTTACGTCTTTAATTTTACTATCTAGTCAAATTACGTTGTGACAAGTAAAATCAATAGTTGGTTCCTCTTGGCCATGTATTAATTAACATAGACTCCGATGGGGAGCTTATTAATTAATACACCTAAGTGAACACCATAATTTAACATCCTTAAAATATTATCTTTTAAATAATAGTCCTACAGATGGAGAGGTCCTATCATAAAAAGTAATATTTACCTTATGTTATCATTTTGAAATTTAAAACTAGTGAACCTATAATTAGCACATCCGATACGGAGGAAGACTCTAATATCAACGCGCATGCTAATTACTTCACAATTTAAATAAATTATGGAGGCCAATTCGATTTTATTTTAAAAAAAATAAATCAATTTAATCACTTAGTTATTTTATCCTTAAGGTTTTTAATTTTCTCATCCTAACATGCAAGGAAACATATCACGCATACATCCATACATGCCATACATCAAAACAATAAAAACCAAAAATAAAGCATGGATAATTAAATTATCCAATTATCATGGTCTTCTTCCTTGAGTTAAATCCGAGAAAATCTTCGACTCGATCTCTCCCACTGAATCAAACATCTCGTCGCTCCTCCCAGGCCGGGCCGTAGATTTCCAAAATTAAAATTTCACTTTTATGCAAAATTAATTACATAAAAAAAATTTAATTTTAAATCCTGACTCTCAATGGACGCAGCAGCGGCGAAAGCGGACCGGACCAAAAACGGACGACCCGAACCGAACTGAATCGCCCGGACAGTGCCGCAGCCGGCAATGCTTCGGCGGTACCGCTTGTTGCTTGTCGGCCGCAGCTGCCCAGCAGTCCCGGTAGTCCCGGTTCTGCTCTATTTCTTCGTGATCCCGTCTTTTCCGAATTCGATTACAATTTTTATACAAAATAAAATACATCGAAATTATATCAAGTTTACACGAAAAATAAAACCACCTAGAACAACCCGCGGATTTTTTCACGGAAAAAACATTACATGCCTCAAAAAACGGGCCAAACCAACAATTGCATAATTAATATAATAAATAAATACACCATTCATATAAACCATGATAATTGGATCATATCACCGCCAAGAACACATCTAGCAAATTATTCCAACATCAAAATATATGAATATTTAAATTGCTATCAATTAATCACCAAAATTAATTAAAATAGCAAAAGTCTAAAATCCGGCTCTGATACCAATTGTTGGAAAGTAAAACACAGCGAAAGCGAAGTTTGGGAAATATGATAATCGCGTTTTACGTATCTACGAGCATAAGATCTATTTAGGCATGCTAATTAATTAATTACTAAGACTAATAAGTAATTTAAATATTATTTATTATTTATTAATTAAATATGTTGATTATTAAAATATCCTGATCTAGATCCAAAGATCATAGGATATTACCTTTTGAAGAGTATTGGTTGCTTCCGTCTTGATCACCTTGTATTTCTACCTTTAGACCTTCTAGAGTATGATCCGCCTTAACCCGGACGTTGTGTGGGCAACGAGCTACCGGATCTTGTTTGGACTTCTATGGGGAATCGGCCGAAACTACTTCACTTGGGATCACTCGATTTATTTTTCTTTGTTTTCTAGTATTTTATGAACACTCTTAGCAAATTGATGTGTTATCTAAATTGTAGAATCAAAGACACAAGTCTAGATATACAATTAAACACAAGAAGAAGAAAATTGATCTCTCAAGCTTGGGACAATGAATAATTCGGCCAGCACCTCCCCATAAGTCCTATTTATAGGCTCTTGGACTACTACTAGGGATCTTAAGGAGGATTATGGAAGGACTCCCAATAAATTCATCTTACCTTATTAGGACTCTTCCTAATATATAATGAATCTATTAATATCAACTTAGTCCACTAAAAATTTGATATTGCACTTCCTACCAAAATCCCAAATTACGAAATTGGGCTCCTTATTAAATATATTATTTTCCGTGTTTAAGATATCGAATGTCCATTAATTAATTATAAGCTACTGACAGCTTTAATGAATTAATATCTTATCCAAGAGTAGTACCACTCGAACCTTATTATTATATCGGAATTAAATCCACCTGCAGAGTTTAATATAATAATCATTATCAAGCTCCTCAAGGGGACATCATCAACCCGCACGAGTCGGGACACGATTTCTAGTAATAATAATAACTGTCGTATAAACAATATTATTGCCCAAGATACGAGGCTTATTGAGTCGATCATTTTGACTCTCACCTATGGTAAATCAAAGCAATAATTATTATAAATACACAATTAAATATTATATACTTAGAATTAAGAAATAATAATTATCCGAGATTTACGTTCTTCTTATAGTCAGTACAGAAGACACTACCTCACCTCGATCCAGTTCAACGTATGAAAATACGCTAATGTATGTTAATAGTCAAGACCAACTATTCTCAAGCATACACTACAACCTTTTATATAATTTGTCTAATAATTATATAGGTTGTGAACTATTATATTATTTTATAAGAAATCGATAATGTGATCTTCCGTGTGACACCAACACACCACATTATCTACAATATAAAATAATTAGACATTTCATTTGCATAACCATAACGTGAATAAATATGCAAAACATGTGATTAAATGTAATTAATATTCTCATAGGTAGTAACAGGGAAATTAGGTATTACAAGCATAAAGTATGCTTTGCAGTATACCATCCTAACAATAACAATTCAATCATAGGCCACACAATTGAAAGCATTAAGAACAATTTGGGAAAACTCAATAGAAACGGGAAATGTATCAATAACGTAAAATCAAGAATTAATACATCATAATCTCGGTTTCATCGTAATCCTAGAATAAAGGGGTCTAGCCCGACATGCTAGAAAACAATACAAAAATATTAGAATTAAACATAAGGAAGAAATTCAAACACAATTGATGAAATTGTCTTCTTCCTTTCTCTGGCCTTGCTCTCTGCTGCTAGGTATTCTTCTCCTCTTCTTTGATGATTTCTTTTTTTGACCTTTACTGCATTTTTATAACCTTTTTTTCTTCCAAAATACGGCCGAGGATTTGGTCTAATCCGCCTCCAAAACAGCCAGAATCGCGCGGTCAAAACAGGAATCCCGCCGCTGCGGGCCGCGGCCCGGAATAAGTGTACCGTGGTCCTTGTGCTTCCCAGGCCTGGGCGGAATTTCATTACGGTCCGCGGTCCAGAATAAGTGTGCCGCGGCCCCCGGTACAGTTTGTACCGGTTTTCTCTGTGTTGTGCCTGTGACGCGGCCCAGCTTCGGTGCAACGCGGCCCTTTACCAAAAAATGTCGTTTTTGGCCCGTTTTTCCACGTTCGAGCTTCAGGACTCTAAATTCCTTCAAAATATGCAATGTCATGCATTAAGAGCTCATTTTCACAGAATTAAACCAAAATAAAGATAGAATAATGACAATAAGGCGCACAAAAATAACATCTAACATTCACGCTTCTTCTCGAGCATTTCAAAGTGATGTTGTCCTTCTACCCTCGCGGTAGAATTGACCTTCATGATCTCTATTGGACCTTACTGGATGACGAATATCATCTCCTCGTGCATGGATGCAAGATGAGCCTCCATACTAATCCTCCAGGCATCAACCTCATTAATGGAGAACATAAGGAACTTTGTTTATCATATAGGTATCCATAGAAAAAATGATGAAAATATAACACCATTTTCAAAAGCTAGTGATTTGTGGATCTGATTCAATTAAAAATCGACTGATTCTTTTTAGAATCAACCTCTACGATACCACTTGTTGGCCATTAAGTATATAGTAAACAGCTTAGATGGTAGAGATACAATAAGTTGTATGATTGTCGACATTAATTGCATAGCGGAAGTCTGTTTAGTGAGTTGCTTTAAATACAACAACTAGGTGTTCTCCTGTTTGATTGATACGTAAAGGGTTTTACAATGTGTTGTTACCCAAGATATTATTCATAATGATTTACTGGATATGGCTACGGGTGAGTAACAAACAAAATGCGAGAGCACATACGATGGAATGTAAATAACACAATATATGCCGGGGTTGTTAATCCCGGGCTTGAATGCTCTCGCGAGATATTATAAATAAGAATACTGCTTTGGAGTATAACTATTAATGTTAGAGTACAATTACAATGAGTGTAATAACCCTAGTTGTCTAGCTCTTGAGTGCTGATGATTGCTGGAAGAACCAGAGTTAATGCTCTGTGAGTTCTTGTTGCAAGGATGAAGTGATGTGTGCGTATGGAATCTCTGTGTAAATGTCGAAAGTTTGAACCTCTCTCCGTGTATGGGCGAAAAGTCCAAAAGTTCCAAAAGTCCCTTCCAAATTCTGGAAGTCTTCTATTTATAGGAGAGGAGTTTGGATGTCTCAATCCACCAAACGGGCGAGCGCCTTTCTGCATTAAATGCTAATTTAGTGCTTCTGACACGCCATTAAGGGTGACCGGGGCGATCGTCCCAGCACGTGGGTCGGTTTCCTTAAAGTCCGCAGCTGCTACATGATGTCAAATATGCGAACCAATGAGAAACCGAGATGTGTCCCGAGACTCATTTCTGGGAGGTCCCACCTAGGATGCCTTTTGCGGGTCTGTCGGTAGGTGAGAGGCTGTCCTTGTCACTAACAGCTGGTGATGGGCTGGAGTCAAAAAGCCTTCTCCTGTTGTGCTGTTTGCGGGTCTGCATGTGGGCCTTCTTCCCGAGATTTAGTCTTCGTATACTTGACGGAGGTCGGCTTTACATGTGGCATAAGACGATCGTCCTTGGTCGAGCACTAGAGACGATCGCCTTGGACGTCGATCGCTCGGTACATGATCTCGATCTGACATCTTTGTTTGGTAAGACTGCCTTGGCTTATTTGACACTTAACTTGGGCCGACCGGCCTTTGTGCCCATTGGCGGGCTGTTGATGCTTCTTGGCAACCGATCGCGGTTGAGGCGATCGCCTCTTCCGAGGCATATTAATCGCCGCACAACACAATTTATACTAATAAATCACAATAGAATAAAAACAGTAAAGACAGAAGGTAAATAACACATAGTTTAAAGTGGTTCGAGGTAAATCCCTCTACATACATTGGTCCTCCACACAAGAGTAAAGAGATTATTAAAATCACTACGTACACAACTACGTGACTTTAACTAAACCTGTCTTTGTATCGTTCACATAGATTGATACAAGGACTGTAGCTTTGGGTCGTTCACACAGATTGTCCTGAGCTCTTTCGACTTGCTTCTTCTCACATAGATCGAAGCTTCATCTTCAATGCCATTCTTCCCACATAGGTCATAATATGCAAGGATCTTTAGTCCACACAGGGCTAATGATAAACTCAACGGTAAGGGTAGAATAATTCCAAACAGCAGCTATATCTTTGATGCTCGTTTGATGTATGTTGTGATGTTTGCGTTGAAGACTTAGTATATTTCTTCGCTTGGTTAATGTTGTATGCTCATGAAATATACTGCTCTTTAATAGCTAGATTGTCCGAGTAATCTGTCAGAGTATGCGCTATAATGAATAACTTCAGTGTAGTAAGCCCTCTTGCTTGGGGGTATTTATAACCTCGGAAATGTATCCGTTATAAATGTATCCGTTGCTGGTTGGTGAGATGTTGACATCTCTGATTGGCGGCTGCTGAATTTTTGAATTAAAGTAGATCGCATTTAATGCTTCGAACATCCTTTCTGTCTTTGCATTAAATGCTCTTCAGAGCATTCAGACTTGTCTCTCTCCATCCGCACTAAATGTTGTCATATCAGCAATAAATGCTGCTTTTAACCGTGAATATTTCATGAATAAATAATATTTATCACACAACGGTTTAAAGCTTTTTCTATTCAATCCTGTTGGATGTATTTTACTTTCCTAAGTAAAACACACAGTCTTACTACTGTATCCAATGTACCATTTCTCTTGCTGTATGAAGTCGGCTCTGTAGGATGGACTCTGTAGAAGATATCTTTGCTGTATGGATGGGCTGTATGGATATTCCTAACAGCTTCCATACTTAACGATATTTTGACTTCCTTAAGACTTCTTTGTTGTATGTTGGCAGTTATCAAAACAGGAATATTTATCCTAACATAGACCTTCATACTCTATCTTGTATATGTGGTTCTTTTTGTTTTTTCACACACGCACACAAGGGGGATCGTCCCCTGTCCTGAGTCCCCCCCCAAGAGGCTCGAGCTCACCCCCGATCTAGAGGTAAGTTTGCCAGCATGATCAACAATATTCATCTGTCCCATTCTTGACCCACAATTGATTGAGGCGATTCTCAAGAGCCTTGAAGCCAATGTGGCGTCTAAGAAGCTTGACTATTAGGACTTGTTTCCATGGTCTTCATAGTCTCTCCTCTGCACGTGGATGGATGACTATTTTCGGGCACTCATGAAGCTTCTCGACAATCTCCAAATTCATACCTCCCCAGTGGACGTGATCGTCAGCCATCACCTTCTCCGTATCGCCACCTGCAGTAACCCCCATCACTTATCTTTGTAGGAGCGCCTCTCATGCACTCCCCTGTTTCCTTCGTCTACCAAGTCAACAACATCAGCATAACTTATTCGAACCATTGACGTATTGGTGAACTCGTGATCTCCCACTTAACCTTTTTTGTACTCCTCGCAAGGAGGGTAGCCTCCTTCGGTGAGGTGGTGTGTGCCGTCGCACACCGGGCAGTGACCATCACAAGACAAAACTTTCTAGCAAACCCTAGCGCAACTCTCCCTTTATTAATTTAATTTTTATTTTTTATATTTATGTGCTCTTTCTGTTTAATTTTTCTTTTGAATTTTTTTATTTATTGTAATTTTGAACTTTCTGTTTAATTTTTCATTTGAATTTTTTTTATTTATTGTAATTTTGAACTTTGTGAGTTGTTGTTTGTTCTGAAATTTTAATCTTTGTTTAGGTTTTATATTATATATTTATAATTGTTCTCGACTATATAACTTTTATGTTTAAAAGTAACTTATTTATATAAAAAATATATTTATATATTTATAGTCATCTAGACCTGATCACAGGCCTAAGCCTGCCGGTTTCGGGCCTCGACCAGCCGGTTCATGATTTACATGAGGGTGAATCATAACCGGCCCTTGAAGAAGGGAGGCGGGTCCGGTCCGGGCTTAAAAACCGGTGATTCCGGGCTGATTAAAAACCGGCGGTTCCGGTCTGGACAATCGGTTTTCCTTAATTCACATTTTGTAATTTTTTTTCCTTGTTTAAATAAAAATTACTAAATAAAAATTATTAAAGCATAAATTAAAATAAATATACAAACAAGTGAAAAGGAGAAACATTAGAAGTAACATGACAATACTAAACTAAATAATTAATCAGTACATTTGAAAAGGGGGGAATTAAAATAAAAAGGTCTTGAGCTCAATTTTTAATGTTTCCTAGTTCTGGTGAGGAGGCTTTATCTCAAAATTAAAAGGATTTCAAGTGAGGAGGCTTTATCTCAAAAAAAAAAGTGAGCAGAGGAGAGAGAGTGAGCAGTGAGGGATGGCGAGAGTGAGATAGAGAGAGATGAGCAGTGAGGGATTTCAATGCAGGTTATTTAGAGATTTTATAGCAGCTTTAGGTGAAGTCATGAAGAGGAGATGACTAAAAAAAAAAAGTCATGAAGAGGAGAGGGAGCAACGGGCATTTTTCAGCCGTTGGAGAGAGGTGCTAGCTACTGCCCAAATATCCATCCAATATATGTGTTATTTTATTTAATGGAACTAGCAGTTCAGCCTGGCGGTTAACCAGCAGTTCCGGTTCACAACTGAGACAAACCATAACTGGCCCTTGGTGAGACGGTTTCGGGCCGAGTTTTGAATCGTTGACCGGCGGTCCGATTAAAATGTGATGATCGGTGGGCCGGTTCCGTTTCGGGCGTGCCGGGACGTCCAATTTGGGCAGATCTATAGTCATCCCACATAAAAATTTATGTGTCATATACCCGTATCTGTGTCCATTTTCCATATCCATGTCAATGTCCATGTGCATATCCATATTCCTATTTGTGGCCTCTCCCATGTCTTATATTTGTGTCTATGTTTCATAGAGAAACACTATCCTAAAAATAGTTCAATATGTCTAATAAATAGTCTAATTTAGACACACGGTCGACTTGTTTCTCGCTCCTCCCAAACATGCCCTACGGCGACACATTTGGCCGTGCACTTGGAAAATTATTGTATAAGATTCTGCAGATCGCAGGAATTTAGCTTTTTATTTTTTATTTTTTATTTTGAGCTTTCTTCTCCGCGTGAATCGAAAACCCCAGCAATAAAACTTATCCCTCTGTATATTTCTTTTCTCATTTCAAGAAATTTATGATAATTCTATAAGATACAATTAAAATCTCCCGGAAATGAGAGGCTTCTTTATTATTATATTCCTTCTAGTATTGATTTTGGCTTTTGTCTTTGGGGCTCTGTCAATCTCGGATCACTCCTGTAATATCCGGTATTTTTTCTTTCCCTTGTATTTTCATTTTTGGGTATATTTCTCGGTCATAGTGACCCACATGTATCTTTCAGTATGCCCTTCCTGTCAATTGTTGAATTGTACTCTCGTTATTGTTCGTTGTTTCAACTTTCCTCGCTTGAGTTCGACTTTGTTAGATCATCATTAATTTTTGGTGACTCCAAAAATTATAAATCTTTGCAATATTATAGAACATCGAATTAGCTTTCCAATGGTTCAAACGGTGAGTCAATCGGAGTCCGGACGAGAGAGTTATGGTCGTTTCAGTTTTTGGCCGAGCACTCCCAGAGCCTTTCTACCGATAGGGGGCCGATAGACTTCATCGCCGGCATCCCGTATGGGTATCGGTTAGCCTATCGGCCGATAGGCCGGCCGATATGTAAATTTCTTCACCTTCGAACTTCCAAGAGCCTTTCTACGATAAGGGGGTCGATAGACCCTACCGCCGCATTCCGTATGACTATCGGTTGGGCTATTTACTGATAGGCGGCCGATAGGTTCTCATTGTGTTGCACTATAAATGTGTCGTCTTGAGCGAGCGGCTCATTTTTCTTCCCCATTTGCACAAGATCGCGAGAGAGAGACATAGAGGGAGAGAGAGTTCTTCATCCGGGGTCGATTTTCATCATTTCTTTTCGGTTGTGAGGCTCGGATAATCAATCTAACGCGTGTTCTACGGATCTTGACACTTGAATCACTCAAGGTAATGTCTCTTGAAACCCTACCTTTTTGGATAATTGGGGATTTTGGGGTTTTGTCCGATTCTTTCCGTTTCGTTGATGGATTCATGATGAATATGATTATTCTTGTTAGTATCTTTAGTTTCCTACGGATTCATGGATATTTTGTGGATTTTTACGGAATCGAGAGGGTTTGGTTGTGGTCCGCCTCGTTGTTATTTTGGTATGAATATACATGAATCGTAGGCGGGTTTCGGGTGTATTCCATTTCCGTAATCGTCTAGAGTTGGTTGTGATTGTGTTGTTCGAATCGTTAGGTTCATTTCTCCGCCTTTGCGGTCGTGTTCAACTCTTCCGCTCCGTTCGTGTCATCGTCTAATTGATCGAGGCAAGTATCCTTATGAACTTACAATCTTGACGTAGTAGTTTTGTATGAGAAATTGTGTGTGTGTGTATGCTCACTACGGGTTAGACTGACGGGGTCTCGGTAGGGTTCCACGAAGCCGTGGACCGCGAGCTTGCTTTTAACCACCGTGGGTTAGATCCGACGGTCTCGGCAGGGATCCACGAAGCCGTGGTCCGCGGTTAATTGTGGTGCATTTTTACAAATGTGGTTTGATATTGGCATTTCTAAATGAGCGTTTTGGAAATTATGATTTGCTTGATGGCATGCATTACTATATGTGTAAGATGTAAAATGTTCATTTGGTTACTTGTACTAGCGTAATTGCTAACTCCTCTGGGACCGTTTCGGGAAATTCGCTTTATGAATTTCAGTGTCAGTTCATCGGGACGAGCGGGCTGACCAAGATACGGATGATGGCCATGCGTGATGATTGTGCATAAGAGATGTCTTTTTGTCTTTTCATCTTTTATGGCTTTTGAACTAATAATGTACTCGAGTACTTAAGAGTTCTTGTTCGTCATTGTATTGTTGTGTTTATGTTGTGTTGGATGATGATGTTCTATTGGCCGGTTGAACCGGATGGATTGTTCGGTTTTGCGTCTTTATGACGTGGTGTTATTTTATCGCTTCGTGAGTCATTGTGTATGATGTCGTTCACCTGGTGGGTCCCATATAGGGATTCACGGCTACCGTAATATACCTCGGATATCCTGGGGTGTTACGAAAATGGTATCGGAGCGCCCGGGTTTATGGATACCTAGGCTTGTTGGTTTATTGGGTCTTGTGGTGTTTGGTCTTGCACATCATCGTCACGCCGCCATGATTCCTAGATTACCAAAGGTCCGTAAGTTTTCCTTCCTCTGTTCATTAATTCCTTGTATCGTACCCTTGATTCTCGATTTGTAATTGTTCTTTTCTTGTCTTCGATCCTCGTATGGCTTTTGCTACTTATTTAACTCCAGATGGATGCCGGAAGAGGTCGTGGTCGCGGTCGTGGACGCGGCCGGGACGTGGGGCGGTGGGGCGGCCACGCCACGCTTCGAGCCGGCAGATCGGGCGACCGTCATAGCCATGCTTCTTCTCGGGAGCGTGCCGATCTTGGTATCGCGGCCGTTATGCAATGATGGTGAACCAAATGGCGGCGATAGCTCAGCGGTTCGTAACCAGATCAAGCCCATGCTAATCGGGCGGAGCGGACCGTTGGCTCCAAGATGTCATCAAGATGCATCCTCCTCGCTTTCGGGAGCTTCAGACCCGATTGGCTGGGAAGGGTGGATCAAGGAGATGTCTAAGGTCTTCGTTGCCACTAACTGTCCCGAGGACCGTAGAGTCCCTATTGCTCAATATTTTCTCACTGGGGACGCTACGGACTGGTGGGAGGCCGTTGGGCCCAAAGACCATGCTGCTTCGTGGGCCGAGTTTCAAGAGTTGATGGAGACTGAATATTGCCCGTGGCCAGTCAGACAGGCTCGGGTACATGCTTTTTATGATGCTCAACCGCGGGATATCCCCGTAGCTCAAGCCATTGCCGATTTTAACAAAGAGTTGGGTTATGTGAAGACCCAAGTTGTCGAGGAGAGTGACAAGATTTTCCATTTCTCCAGACGGATGAAGTTGCCGATTCGGGACTATATGTCGGGGCTCGTATGCACTACATTGAAGGATTATCAGAGTAGGGCCCTTGCGTATGATATGTCGGTGACGGCGAGTGAGGCGGCCCGCGAGAGTAAGAAGCAGAAGTCCGTTGGGAACTTTTCGGGCCACAAGAGTGGGGGTCGCAGAGATCCCAATCGCTAACTTCCCCGCCGGCGGTGGTCCAGCTCGTTCCACTGGGGTCCTCGTGGAACTACCGGTGCTCCTTTTCGTGATGCGAAGTGTTTCAACTGTGGTCGACGGGCCACATCGGTCGTGTTTGTCCGAACCCTTTGCCGACGTGTAATCGCAGTGTGGCCACCGCCACAAGGTCCGTCAGTGCCGAGAGAGAGAAAATGTTTGGTGCCCGGCTTCCATTCCAGCGCCTAGGGAACCAAGTGTGAATCAGGATCGCTTCCTCGCCTCCGCCGAGTGCTAGTCGGGAAGAGGTCGGGTCAGCCCTCTAAGGGGGAGCTTCGGTGTCGGCTCCGCCCATCCGCGTGTCTATGAGATGCGAGAGCCGATGATCCAGCCGGCTACCGTGGCGGCAGTACCGTTTATATTCTTTCTCATCCTGTCGGTGTGCTTTTCGATTCGGTGCTACGCATTCATTCATATCTCGGATTGTGTGCGCCGTTTGAGTCTCGACCGCTTGACACCTTGTGAACCCTTCATCGTTAAGCTTCCTAGCGGCGATAGGATCGTTGGTGATCGGGAGGTTCGAGACCGCCTGTACTTATTTGTGAGAGGACTTGGCCCTCTAATCTTATTGTTGTGAGCATCGAGGGTGAGGATTTGATTCTTGGTGATGATTGGCTCGAGCGGCATGGTGCGATCATGAACTACCGCACGAGGATCATCACTATGTTAGCCGAGGACGGCACCGAGCACTCTTTCGCGGGGCGAAAGAGGGGAAACCAGAAATTCGTTATTAATGCCTTGAAGGCGATGAGTCTCCTGCGAAAGGGGTGTACTGGTTATTGGTGCTATGCCTTGAAGGCGGAGAGTGGTGGAGTCGAGCTTTCGTCGATTCCAATCGTTAATGAATTTCCTGATGTTTTTCCTGACGAGTTACCGGGATTACCACCGGACCGAGAGGTCGAGTTCACTATAGAGTTAGAGCCGGGTGCGGCCCCTATCTCAAAGGCGCCCTATCGCATGGCACCTTCAGAGATGTCCGAGTTGAAGAAGCAGTTGGGTGAGCTTCTTGAGTCGGGGTATGTTCGACCGAGCGCCGCCTTGGGGCGCACCGGTCTGTTTGTGCGGAAGAAGGATGGTTCGCTACGTTTGTGTATCGACTATCGCGAACTAAACAAGGTGACCATCAAGAACAAGTATCCTTTGCCGAGGATCGACTTGTTCGACCGATGCAGGAGCTTCGGTATTCTCGAAGATTGATTTGAGATCGGTACTATCACCTCGGGTGAGGGAGTCCGACGCATCGAAAACAGCTTTTCGGACGAGATACGGACATTATGAGTTTGTAGTTATGCCTTCGGGTTAACTAACGCTACGGCGGTGTTCATGCAATGATGAACAAAGTCTTTATCGAGTATTTGGATAAGTGTGTCGTCGTCTTCATTGACGATATTCTTATTTATTCGAGGAACGAAGAGGAGCATGCCCATCATTTGCGGATAGTGTTAGACATTTTGAGGGCCGAGCAACTCTATGCGAAGTTCTCGAAATGTGAGTTCTGGCTGAAAGAAGTGATGTTTTTGGGCCACGTGATTTCAGTGAGGGAGTTCGAGTAGATCCGCAGAAAATTGAGGCAGTGTTGGATTGGGCATCGCCCACAAATGTGAAGGAGGTCCGTAGTTTCTTGGGTTTGGCTGGCTACTACCGTAGGTTCGTCGAGGGTTTCTCAAAACTAGCTCGACCACTTACACAGCTGCTCCAATCCAGAAGTTAAATGCTGACCGATGAGAGCGATCGAGTTTTGAGGAGTCAAGAAGCGGTTGACTTCAGCCCGGTTTTGGCATTGCCATGTGGCAACGAGGGTTTCGCCGTTTTTAGCGATGCTTCGGGTCAGGGTCTTGGGTGCGTATTGATGCAGCACGGCAAGACCATTGCCTATGCGTCGAGACAGTTGAGGCCGTATGAGCTGAACTACCCTACTCACGATCTGGAGTTAGCGGCGGTTGTCTTTGCACTCAAGATTTGGCGTCACTATCTTTTCGGCTCGCATGTCGATTTTTACCGATCATAAAGTCTCAAGTACATATTTACTCGGCGAGAGTTGAATATGAGGCAGATGAGGTGGTTAGAGTTGATTAAGGATTATGACCTCGAAATCCTTTATCATCCGGTAAGGCGAATGTCGTGGCCGACGCCTTGAGTCGAAACCGATTGCGTTGCGAACGCTTGAGGTTCTTACGCCTCGATCGAGCTTCGGCGGGCTTTGATCGGGTTAGATGTTGAGGTTTTGCCGCTGGATCTCGTGGGCAACTTTGTGCCTTAGAAATTTCGTCTTTGATCGATGAAATTAAATCAAGCAATTAGAGGATCCGATGATTACTCAAATCCGAGAGAACGTTCTAAAGGAAAGTCTCGGGTTTGTGATTCACGAGGATGGCGTGTTGAGATTCCAGTCGGCTTTGTGTGCCGAACGACTCGAGTTGAGGCAGAGTATTTTACGAGGCCCATGCTACACCTTATTCCGTTCATCCTGATGCAGTAAGATGTACAAGGACACGAGGAGGAACTTCGGTGGAATGATATGAAGGAGGAAGTCGCACGGTTGTGGCGAGATGTTTGACTTGCCAGGTCAAAATCGAGCATCGACCATTTGGTTATTGCCACTTCGCTCCGAATGGAAATGGGAAGATATATCTATGGATTTCGTTACGAGTTTGCCAAATCGAGGTCGGGCATGAATATGGTATGGGTGATTGTTGATCGCTCGACCAAGTCGGCACATTTTCTCGGGCATCAAGGACACTTGGGCCCGGAGAAGTTAGCTCGTGTGTTTATTGCGCAGATCGTGAGACTTCACGGTACTCAAGTCTATTGTTTCGGATCGTGACGGCCGTTTTGTATCGCACTTCTAGCAGCGGTGCATAAGGCGTTAGGTACCGGTTGCGTTTGAGTACCTCTTTTCATCCCGATCGGATGGACACTAACGCACTATCCGGACATTCGAGGACATGTTGCGTGCTTGCGCCTCGATTGGAGTAGTATTTGGGAGGAGCATTTGCCATTGATCGAATTCACGTACAACAATAGTTGGCACGCGTCAATTCAGATGGCACCGTATGAGGCACTTTATGGCGGCGATGTCGATCGCCGATTTGTTGGAATGAGGCGTCCGATTTAGTCGGGACCGAGCCGGATGTCGCTTTAGATACGAGGCGGAAGATAGAGTTAATTCGAGAACGGATGTTGATCGCCCGAGTCGGCGAAGTCATATGCCGACGTCCGTCGTCGACCTTTGGAATTCGAGGTGGGAGACCACGTTTTGCTAAAGGTGTCGCCGACGAAGGAGTTTTTCGTTTTGGGAAGAAAGGAAAGCCGAGCCCGAGATTTATTGGACCCTTCGAGATTCTCGAGCGAGTCGGTGAATTAGCGTATCGCTTGGCGTTACCTCCACCTTGAGTCATGTTCATAGCATTTTTCATGTTTCCCTTGAGGAAATATGTTCGGATCCTAGTCACGTCATCGATTATGGCGAGGTTGATATTGTCAAGATATTACTTTTGAGGAGCGTCCTTTGAAGATTTTGGAGCATCGTGAGAAACGACTAAGGCATAAGACCATCCCTTTGGTCAAAGTTCGTGGTCGAGACACGGTGTCGAGGAGGCAACTTGGGAAACCGAGGATAGCATGCGTGCTAGGTACCCGGAGTTGTTTGTTTCTTAAGTTTCGGACGAAACTTATTTTTAGAGGGGTAGAATGTAATATCCGGTATTTTTCTTTCCCTTGTATTTTCATTTTGGGTATATTTCTCGGTCATAGTGACCCACATGTATCTTCAAGATGCCCTTCCCGTCAATTGTTGAATTGTACTCTCGTTATTGTTCGTTGTTTCAACTTTCCTCGCTTGAGTTCGACTTTGTTAGATCATCATTAATTTTTGGTGACTCCAAAATTATAAATCTTTGCAATATTATAGAACATCGAATTAGCTTTCCAATGGTTCAAACGGTGAGTCAATCGGAGTTCGGACGAGAGAGTTATGGTCGTTTCGCTTTTGGCCGAGCACTCCCGAGCCTTTCTACCGATAGGGGGCCGATAGACTTACCGCGGCATCCCGTATGGGTATCGGTTGGGCTATCGGCCGATAGGCCGGCCGATATGTAAATTTCTTCACCTTCGAACTTCCAAGAGCCTTTCGGCCGATAAGGGGGTCGATAGACCCTCCGCGGCATTCCGTATGACTATCGGTTGGGCTGTCACCGATAGGCCGGCCGATAGGTTCTCACTGTGTTGCACTATAAATGTGTCGTCTTGAGCGAGCAATCATTTTTCTTCCCCATTTGCACAAAGATCGCGAGAGAGAGACATAGAGGGAGAGAGAGTTCTTCATCCGGTCGATTTTCATCATTTCTTTCGGTTGTGAGGCTCGGATAATCAATCTAACGCGTGTTCTACGGATCTTGACACTTGAATCACTCAAGGTAATGTCTCTTGAAACCCTACCTTTTTGGATAATTGGGGATTTTGGGGTTTTGTCCGATTCTTTCCGTTTCGTTGATGGATTCATGATGAATATGATTATTCTTGTTAGTATCTTTAGTTTCCTACGGATTCATGGATATTTTGTGGATTTTTACGGAATCGAGAGGGTTTGGTTGTGGTCCGCCCTCGTTGTTATTTTGGTATGAATATACATGAATCGTAGGCGGGTTTCGGTGTATTCCATTTCCGTAATCGTCTAGAGTTGGTTGTGATTGTGTTGTTCGAATCGTTAGGTTCATTTCCGCCGGTTCCTTGCGGTCGTGTTCAACTCTTCCGCTCCGTTCGTGTCATCGTCTAATTGATCGAGGCAAGTATCCTTATGAACTTACAATCTTGACGTAGTAGTTTTGTATGAGAAATTGTGTGTGTGTGTATGCTCACTACGGGTTAGACTCGACGGGGTCTCGGTAGGGTTCCACGGCGTGGACCGCGAGCTTGCTTTTAACCACCGGGTTAGATCCGACGGGTCTCGGCAGGATCCACGAGCCGTGGGTCCGCGGTTAATTGTGGTGCATTTTTACAAATGTGGTTTGATATTGGCATTTTAAATGAGCGTTTTGGAAATTATGATTTGCTTGATGGCATGCATTACTATATGTGTAAGATGTAAAATGTTCATTTGGTTACTTGTACTAGCGTAATTGCTAACCCTCTGGGACCCGCTTCGGGAAATTCGCTTTATGAATTTCGTGTCGTTCATCGGGACGAGCGCGCTGGACCAAGACACGGATGATGGCCATGCGTGATGATTGTGCATAAGAGATGTCTTTTTGTCTTTTCATCTTTTATGGCTTTTGAACTAATAGCTGTACTCGAGTACTTAAGAGTTCTTGTTCGTCCAGATTGTATTGTTGTGTTTATGTTGTGTTGGATGATGATGTTCTATTGACCGGTTGAACCGGATGGATTGTTCGGTTTTGCGTCTTTATGACGTGGTGTTATTTTATCGTTTCTGTGAGTCATTGTGTATGATGCTGTTCAGCCTGGTGGGTCCCATATAGGGATTCACGGCGCTGTAATATACCTCGGATATCCTGGGGGTGTTACAACTCCGACCCAGATACGAACCCGGATTCGGAAAACTGGTCTCTGCCATTGCGAACGTGAGTCGTTCAGATCCAATCATTGTTCTATGTGTTGGTGTAGTTTTTATTGTCGACTGGTTGATCTTTTTTGAGGTTTTGGAGTATGTTTACTTGTATGTTAATGGTATATTATTATCATTATTATTAATAATTATTATGTTTGTTAGTTTTATTTCATCTTCATATTTTTTGAAGTGCTGGATATCTGTGAAGGTATCTTCTGAAGTGCTGGTAAAATAAAGTTGTTGTATTTATCCTTTGTGTATTGACATTTTCTTCATTTCACCCACTAAATGTACTTTTATTTTCTGCTATTTTTCTTGGTTGTTTTTTAGAATCAGTAAGCATGACACAACAATAGTGGCAGCTCCAGATTGTTAAAGCAGGATTATCGGTGTCGCCGTTTGGAATATATGCGAAGTATAATATAGTAGAGTTATGAAACTCTTTCGTGTTGCGGATGCGATTTAAAGTGTGGAAGATAAACGACACAAGATTTTAGAGGTTCGGCCAAACGTGCCTACATCCTCTCCCGTATCTTTTTCTATAGGATAAAAATCAACCTCTGCACCTCTCTTATATCGGTCGAGGGATTACCGTTACAATCTCATCTTCTATCGGTCTGAGATAAACCGTAACACACTTGTGTTTTTGTCGGTACAAGTTAAACTATTTTCCTTTTATATTGGACAAGTAATCAACCTATATAGCTTTCTATGGGTACTAGAAAAACCTCACTTGGATTTAGATATGATTCTAACAATACCGGATCAATGATCCTAATAACACCGAATCAATCTACAATCCATATTTTTCCTCTCGTGTATGTTTTCGTGTATGAACAATCAAACACTTATCAATTAAGCATAATTACAACAACAATGATGAATATAATGATATCTGATCGATAAGAGATTTGCTTGTAGTTGTTGTATGGATTGATACCAAATGGTTTGGTATTTATAGGCTTAAAGGCTCAACTAGTTGTTACTGCCTATCTCCTTTAGCGTGCATTATTTTTCTTGTTTAGCGTGTGCTATCCTTTGTTACGTACATTATTCTACATGTTACATATGTTACCTGCTTCTTATCTTCAGTCCAGTAGCTTCTGCCTCCTTCGTTAGCGTGTGCTAACTTTCACTCTTTAACGTGCGCTATCTGGTCTTCGCTCACAATGGTCAGTTGCTTAAAGTCTTCGTTCCAACAGACACATTACAAACTTAGCATGCGCTAAGTATTATACGTAGCGTGTGCTACCTTTGTTCAAACTTCACTTTCCAGATTCTTTGATTCTTCGTGATCTCTGTGTTAAATTTCTTCACAACGGATATATTCCTTCGTTAGCATGCGTTAGTCTTCAACTGTAGCGTGCGCTAACTCAGTTATGTAGCGTGCATTAATTTCTTCACGTAGTGTGCGTTAATCTGCTTTGTTTGTCCAACTTGTGCGTCTTCGACTTCTTTGTTGTTTTGTTTCGATTCTTTGTTGTTTTTCTTAACAACTAATCATCAAAACTCACTTATGAGTGTATGGAATAAAACATTCCAACAATCTCCCCCTTTTGATGATTACAAAACAATACTCTTCAATGGGATAAACCTGCAAAATAAAAAATAAATATACACAAATCAAAGTTTTCGGCTTTGTCCGTTTCGTTAGTTTCCATCTCCTATCTTTTCTTTTCTCCTTTTCAACTTCTTCTCATTTTTCAACTTCTTCTTTGATTTTTGACTTCTCGACTTTCTTCGTCTTTTCTCCTCCTTTCATGATCTGTATATATTTTTATTTTTCTCGTCATTCTTCCACGACTCTTTCTCCCATTCTCATATTCTCCCTGTTGGGATAAATAATCATGTATCCTATTTTGATAAATTGCCAACATACAATAAGAGCCTAGATATCGCCAAGTATGGAAGTTGTACGAAAGTGTTGGGATAAACTATAATGTATCTTACTTTGATAAATGCCGAACATACAACAAGATAATAATTGCCCAACATACAACAAGTAGTCCCGAAGATGATCGTAAATTGTTGGGATAAACAAACAGGGGTTTTGTCAATTATCTGCACACATCAAAGAAGTCAAAATGACACTAAGTATGGAAGTTGTCCGGAACATCCATACAGCACCTTCCATACAGCACTGGAGATAGCCTACAGCGTTGGAACCTACAGCTACAACATTAAAGATGCAACATGTTGGATACAACAAACAGGCTGTAAGTGTTGAGATAATCAACACTTATCCAACAGGACTGAAGACTGTTGTGATGAAATCTGCTTTACTCGCTAAAGTCAAAACACCGTTTGAAAGAAGTATTTAAATACTGATTGGATAAAGTATTTAAATATTTACCGACAACGATCTTCAGACAAGGAGCAAAATCTGGATCTAGCATCTTGAAAGTCAATCAACCAATTAGAATGGATCTTTTGCTCACCAACCAGCCAACGGACATATTTATAACAGATCTTTTCCAAAGGTTATAAATACCCCGAAGTTTGAAGACTCAAATACGAAGAAACTCAGATATAACAACGAAAACATACGAACGTATAACGAAAGATCAAAAGACTGAGATATGCTGAGATTGATACGTGAACAACACAAGGACAGTATATCAAGAGCAAATATATTTCTTCGAGCATACTGCAATTCTTGAGAGAATAAATATACATGTGCTCAACTTGAACAATACATCATCAGCTAAATCTCATCATTCAAGCTATTGTTCAAACCTATGATCTTACCTTGTAGAAAACTCAGCCCTGTGTGGACTGAAGAAAGTCTTCCTCTTCTGGAACTGTGTGTGAAGGATCTACATTATAGATGAAGCTTCGGAACTATGTGTGAAGAAGCAAGTAAAGTTAAAGCTTTAGCCAATCTGTGTGAACGGAGAATATCTTCAGCCCTCGTATCAATGTGTGTGAACGATACTTTGGGAGGTTTAGTTATAGTCACGTAGTTGTGTACATAGTGATTATAATAAACGTTTTACTCTTGTGTGGAGACCAATGGACGTAGAGGGATTTACCTCGAACCACTTTAAATTGCTTGTCATTACCTTTTGTCTTATTGTTTTCATACTGTGATTTACTTTCATATACACCGAAAACCCTGTACGCACTAAACTAACAGGACATAAGCCTAGTTGCTATACTTACAGCAACTAACTTAAAAGAACTTCCGCTATGCACTCACATTTGAAAAACGTACAGCTTGTAGTACTAACACCTTTCCAAGCTGTATTTTGTATACTTAGTGGCCAACAAGTGGTATCGAAGCGGTTGATTCTAAAAATAATTAGTCGTATTTTTAATCGAATCAAATCCTAAAATCACTTATTTTTTAAAACTTCTTTATATTTCCTATTCTTTCACATGGATACCTCACTAATTAACAAGGTACATATGTTTTCTATTAACGAGTTTGATGATTGGAGAATTAGGATGGAGGCTCATATTGCTGCCATGCATGAAGAGATGATTTATGTCGTCCTATAAAGATCATGAAGGTAAATCCTGCCACAAGGATTGAAGGCCAAGCTCATGCTGAGATGCTCGAGAAAGCGCGAGAACAGTGGACAACTGATGATTGGAAACGCGCCAACCTCGACAACATAGCTAAGAATACACTATTTGTCACTCTTGACAAAGGCACGTTCTCAAAGGTAAAGATATGTAAGACAGCCAAAGAAATCTGGGAAAAACTCAAGATGATTTGTGAGGGAACTGAGCTCTCAAAAGAAAATAAGATTTCAAAACTAATTCAGCAGTTTGAATCTTTTGAAATGAAACCAACTGAAACTCTTGAGGAACTTGACCTCAGATTCACTGGCATTGTCGGTGAACTTGAAGCGTTGGGCAAAATTTATAAAGCAAAAGGATAAGAACCTAAAAGTTTTCAGATCTCTACCTGCCCGATGGGACATTAAGACCACAGCCATGCATGTGTCATGTAATCTTAATGACATTTCTACTTTTGACCTGTTCTCTGACCTCAAAGCTTTTGAGTATGATATTGACAGGAGAGAGAAAGTCGAAGAGTCACCTGCTAAGACTACAACATTAGCCGCTGTATCTAATAGGAGACACAACATGCCCAACACTTCCAAGTCTACCCAGAAGACTGTTTACAGTGATGATGATATCCTGTCACATGATGAAATGGCTCTTCTCATGCATCAATTCAAGAAATTCATCAAACAGTCTGGAAAGACTCCCTACAGGCCCAAGCCCTTTAACAAGGTAAATTCTGAATCTCCTTCCTCTCGTGATTCTAATCAATGTAACAATTGTAGGAAGCCTAGACATTATGCAAACAAATGTCCTCACCCCAAAGTCCAAAAGTTGCCAGAAGCCGAGCAACAGAAGAAAGACGAAAGAAGACGTGCTTGGAAAAACAAGATCAAGGCTCTGTTAGGCGAATCAGAAGCCTCGACCGAATCAACTAAGATCGAGGAGTGTCTTCAGACAGTTACTGACAGTGACTCGTCCGATGATGAGTTCAAAGATAAAACCTATATGTGCTTTATCGCCGATGATATACGGACGATGAAGATAGCGATGATGAGGCAAGCTCAGCCTCAATCACTCCTGTAAATGCATCTCATACCTTTGAAAATGTGATTAATGAATTTAAAAACATTCAAAAGGCCCATGAGACATTGAAAAATGAAAACATACAGCTCCAATTTTCTAACTTAGAGCTGAAAGAAGAAAACGATTTGCTGAAAGATAATTACAAAAATATGTCTGTCGATTGTGAAAACAGCAGAGTCGATCTTGAAAAACTCATGGAGAGCAATCATCAACTTGCTCATGATCTAAATGAGACTAAGTCTCATCTTGAAAGCAATACAAATGATTTGGCTCTACTAGAAGCCAAAGTAAAAACTCTCCAGAAACGAGAAGGAGAATTAGAGACAATCTTGAAGTCTTTCGAGAAATCCTCTAAAAGGATGGAAGAAATTATAAGCACTGGGCAAAATGCTCATGATAAATGTGGCTTAGGATATAACTCATTCTCCAACAAGGGAAAAACTAGTACGGTATTCGTCAGGGGTGTGGAACCCATTCCTGTACCGGAAAAAACCCCGAGCCCTGTAAGAGTACCTATTGCACCGCGAACAAGAAAGGCTGTGATTCCGCCACCAAGGTCATATCATAGACAGTGGAAACCTCAGCCATACAGACCTGTAAGGCATAACCAACAGCATACTCCCCGAGCATATCAGAAGCGCCAACAGTCATTCATAAATAAGGCTGTATCCAACTATGAAAGGCCCACTCAACAGTACTTCCAACAGTATAGTGCACCTAGATATTGGATACAGGAGTCCCATTATCCATCAATAAAGCAGATCACCGTGCAGTATCAGCAAAAGCTTTTGGAATCCAACTGGAGACCCAAAAGACAAGTCGTAAGATCCAAGAAAATGGCTCCACCTCCAAGACGGCAATCATACTGGAACAATAACCCTCGTTTTTACATGCATCATGATTACCAAGGTTACAACAACTACGTACCTGCTCCACGTAGACACCATTAGAATGGACCAAATGTAACCTATAGCAAGCTAATTGCTGTCGAGCAAATTTGGGTACCAAAAGGCACTAACATACCAGGACCCAACAATCAAAGGGGACCTAAATCTACTTAATTTTCTTGTTTACAAGACATCATGGAAAAGGACATCTGGTACTTTGACAGCGGATGTTCTCGGCACATGACAGGAGACATAAGCAAGCTGTCAGATTTTGTAGAAGGTCACGGTCCGAAAATGCGCTTCGGTGACAAGTGAAAAGGAAGAACAAGAGGGAAAGGACACCTCGTTGCTGGAAAATTCAAAGTCACCGATGTAGATTATGTGGAAGGCTTACAATATAATCTACTTAGTATTAGCCAGTTCTGTGACAAACGGTTCTCGGTGAAATTCTATATAGAACACTGTATAGTCAAGAACATTCTGATCAAAGAAGTTGTGCTCATAGGAAGCAGATCAGGTAACATGTATATTGCTTACTGGTAGCCTACGAGCTCCACAATTCCATGTTTTGTTGCCAAAGGCACTGCAGATCAAAGCTGGCTATAGCACAAGAGGATGTCGCACATCAACTTCAAGACAATCAACAAGCTCGCCAGACAGGGAATGGTTAGAGGTTTGCCCGATGTGTCATTCCAAAAAGATAGCATCTGTGGACCCTTTCAGAAAGGCAAACAAGTCAAATCCACCTTGTAAAGCATATTATACCTATCCACTCACAGAGTTCTGGAAGTGCTACACATGGATATCTATGGTCCTGTAGACCCGGTAAGTTTGGGAGGTAAGAAATACTGTTTAGTTATTGTTGATGACTATTCCAGGTATGCTTGAACAATCTTCCTGAGCAAGAAAAAGTAAACAACAACAAAGCTGCCCGAGCACCTGAGAAAGCTTCAAAATGAGAAAGGGTTGAGTATCGTGTCCATTTGTTCCGACAGGGGTACTGAATTTACTAACCGATTTATAGAGCAATACTGTTCGGACAATGGAATACAACACGAATACTCAGCAGCCCGTACTTCTCAACAAAATGGTGTTGCCGAGCGAAAGAATAGAACACTCAAGGAAGCAACAAGAACCATAATCGCCACAAGCAAGTTGCCGCAACGTTTCTAAGGTGAAGCAACAAATACAGCGTGCTATACTCAAAATCGTTGTATCATCAACAAACATCACAACAAAACAACATAAGAGGTATGGAACAACAAAACTCAATTAGTTTCATATTTTCACATATTTGGTTGCAGATGTTATGTTCTGAACAACGGGAAGGATCAACTTAGAACCTTCGATGAGAATTCGAATGAAGAGATATTTGTAGTATATTCCTCTGTCAGCAAAGCTTTCAGGATTTTCAACAAAAGGAAGCTGACTATTCAGGAATATGTTCATGTAGTGTTCGACGAACCTCACCATGATCCTACAGGAGTAGAAGACGTGACTCAGAATATCCAAACACTCTCCAGCTCCAATAGAACATGTCGTTGACTTAGAAATCAACCCCGCAGCTGCAAGAACAGAGATAGTTGAAGCTGATGTTGTACAAGCTAAAACTAAAACTACAGCACATCGAGATATAGTACGGGATGCCGAACTAGAACCTGATAGGAGATGGTTGAAAGATCACCCACAGGAATTGATCATAGGAGACATTGATGTCGGAGTATCCACTCACAGTAGAATACAGAGTACACAAGGAACAGTACTGTGTGCGCAAGAAGAGACCAGATCTGCGAAATCTCCATTTCCTGTATAGAAATCCCAACTTAGGAGACTTGCCATGTGAACACTTGCTGTATTCCTAGCTCAATCCGAACCTGTTTCTACCAAAGAAGCTCTGAATAACTCGAATTGGATTACCTCTATGGAAGAAGAGCTTTTTTTTTTTAGAAAACATAGCTCCTTGATTAGTAATCTTTCTCCATAGAACTTAGAGACTGGGAAGCACAAATCCAAGCAAAAATGTAAAATTAGGGTTTTTGATACCCCATCAAAAAAAATACCGAAGCACAAAAGTCAAGCAATTTGGGAAGAGAAATTGAGAAAACTCAATTGAGAAATTAAAAAGTTTTTTTTAAAAAAAAAAAATGAAATCAAACTTACTACTTCTGAGTGAACATATTTCAAAATAATTAATCAAGCTCCTTATGAACCTTTATCCCCATGGAATTGGAAGTCCCGATAATGGACTTGGAAATGGATTCAAGAGACATGTACTGGCAGTAGGGATCGCTCTGCTTGATCTTGGAGATCTCGTACACGTGCTTCAGAGTGATGGTGGAGGTCAAGTAACCCCTCACCGCTCCCACTCTCTATTCCGCCGCCTTCTTGGGTACCACGTCACTTTCGGAGACTTTATGGTGAACTCGAAGGTGTTGTCTCAGGAAAGCGATTATGGTGATGGCCATCGGACTATCGAGCTTGTATTTCGGGTCCGGCGTTAAAGTCCTTACAAAACGCCATCGATTCAGACTGTACCTAACGCCAGCCACAGCAGACCTACGGGCGGTGCCGCTCGCTCCGGCAGGCACGGTGAGCCGGATCGTCGCCGGCACTGGGCGTCGAGTGAGAATCTCTTTGAGCGTCGCCATTTTAGGCTTATCGGGAGTGAGAAAGGGAAATGGGGAATTATCTATGGAAGAAGAGCTTAATGGTTTCGAAAGAAACAATGTATGGCATCTAGTACCCAGACTAGATCATCAAGCAGTTATTATGAACAAAATGGGTATTTAGAAATAAGAAGGATGAGAATGAACTTGTTATAATAGGGAATGGCATTTTCAGTTGTTGTGTAAACTGTCAATATGGTAACTAAGTATGGAATATCCAGTTACTGTATATTTTTGCATACTGTGGAATTTTCAGTTACCGCGTGACCGAAATGGACGTGAGCGGAACTTTTTTTAGGGGGTGGGGGCGGGGAGAAGAATCCTTGGATGGATCTGGGCAATTTTTTCCCAATATGGGCATCTTATTTGTAGAAAGAATGGTCTTAAATTGCTAGTTCCATGGTGGAGCCTTTGTGGAGAATACATTTATTGTAAAAGTGCATTTATTTACGGTCCTCCAGTTTAAATTCCTCGTCATTTTTTATTAAGCCAAAAATCTTTTTTATCTTAACAAAACTCAAATATCTTACAACACTTGCAGGGAAATTGTATGCGGAGTTGCCCATTTGCACGAACTCGGGATTATACACCGTGACTTAAAACCTCAAAATGTTCTTGTAATTAAAGATAGATCAATATCTGCCAAAATTTCGGATATGGATAGCAAGCACTTAGATGAAGAAATGTCATCTTTAACCAAGCATGCTACTGGTGAGTGTTCAGAGTAACTGCACTGTTTCCAAAATCATGAAAACATGAATGAGGTTACTTATTTCTTTTATGTGTACTTAGGATGTGGTAGTTCAGGGTGGCAAGCCCAAGAGCAACTTCGTCACGAATGGCAAACTCGTGCTATGGATTTATTCAGTTTAGGCTGCATTCTCTTTTTCTGCATAACTGGAGGCAAGATTGTAAAAATTGGTATTCGGCCATACTCGGTTTTTAAAAAATGAGTACTTGAATAATCGGAGAGTACTCGGAATGAGTACTCGGGGAACTAATCGGGGTGAAAGAATATTTTTAATTTCTTATATATAATAAAAAGAATAGCTTAAATTTATTTATTTAAGCATTATCAATTTCATTCAATTTTATTTATAAATAGATAAAACCTAAGAATTAAAAGTAATAACAAATAAAAATATTAAATAATTTTGAGCATATTTAAAATTATAAATTATCTCTATGTCTGAGTATGTATCCAATTATAAGGTTATTCAATAATTTTAGTAGAATATATCATTTTATCATAGTTTTTTATTAATGGAAACAGATATGTAGTCATATTGATATATAACTTTGTAAAAAAAAAAATAGATCACTTAATTTGGTTGAATTAAAAAAAATAGTTTTTAATGAAAAACAACAAAATCTGAGTACTCTCCCGATTAGTCCGATTTTGACTGATTTTGACCCGAATTTGGTCAAAACCAGTTTCTGACCCGAGTAGCCTCAAATCGGCTCAGTTAAGGACCGATTTCAAAGTACTTGCCCGAGTACTCATCCGATTTTACTGATTTTTATAACACAGACTGGAAGCAAACACCCATTCGGGGGAAGTCTTGAACGTGGTGTCAATATAGTCAACAATCGGAAGGACCTTTTTTTTGATACATAGGTGATCCATACTTCGTATGACTAATCCTATGAGAAACAGCTCCGGCACCTCAGAACAGCTTCCAGTTAAACCGCGAGATAATGTACCTGACTAACAATTAAATATACTCCACTTCCGCACACAAGGAGTTATCCCCCAAGTGATTGCTCCATGCTGGACCCCGATAGATAGGCATGTCGGGTCTTCATAATCCAACCGCAGGTTTCCACCGAGATCAGGCCTCCCACACTGCCGCTTGAAGCACATGATATTGTAACTATAATGCCCGAATAATTATTGTATATTTATCCTGTTTTCGAACTTGTAGCATTCGATTTTGTGGCGTTATTAATCGAAGTTTGGTTTCCTGTATTCGTATCCCTACGTTTTTATATTTCCAACATTCTTGCATGCATGGTTCTGCACGTCATAACGTACGCTAGATGCTGATCTTAACGTATGCTATGATTGTAATATAACGTACATTATAGCTTAAGCTTAACATACATAAGCATCAGTCAATGCAAGATCATACAAGGGTCGGTGTGTGGGGACCGAAAGAAGATTCTTTGAAATTGCCCCGCGTGAACCTGGACGGCTTTCCAGCTAAGCAAGTCAACTGGGCTTAGCGTATGTTACAGTGGATTGTTAGCACACGCTAAGTGCATAGTGTTACATATGTAACACTACGATAACGTACGTAAGCGAATGCCAGAATCAAGTCAGTGAGTTTTGGCCAGATGTTAACGTATGCTAAGGATTGAGTATAGCGTACGCTAAGGCCATTACGTGTGTAATGGAGAATAGGTAACGTACGTAATGGTTAGAATTTTATTTATAACCCTTGACCCCCATTTCATTTATTCCCCACTCCATCTTAGTTTCTTGTCATCTGAGGACTATCCAGCACAATATAACTCCCATATCATCGTCTTAGCTTGAAATTGAAGATCATAGACCCTTGTGGATTGGTGTTCAAGCTTTCGGTGTTGAGTTTCTTCAAGTTTTTCATTCTTCTTCACTATATTTAGGTATGTGATCCTTCACCATCTTGATTACGTGGTCTTGGTGATGTTTTGAACATGTTTTGAGATTATCAAATCAATTATATTCGTGAGAAGTCGAACATCATGAGTTTAGAAGAATAAATTCGGTTATGCTTCGGTTCTCTTTTGTTGAACGAACCTTATAGTGATTAGACTCTTGAATATAGCATCCTGAGATTATGATGTTGGGAGTATGCCCTCGAATGCCACTCAGAGGATGATTGAGTGAGGGCATTGTACTTGTAATTATGTAAATCACTAATATAAGGCAATGGATGTTTCTTTATTTACTGGTAGTTACTGCATTCTTAACTCGTAAATATACATATAGAAACTAGTCCGTGTATTTGAGAGCAAAACGTTCCACTCCTTATTGGATAAGGGGGTCGGCATTGGAAAGGTTTATGGCTCAAATACTTAATCGTTCGCAAGTCGATGAAACTTGACTGGGCATTAAGTTTATGTGAAGACTTGTATGATGTGTTCTTTGACATGGAGAGTGCCCATCGAGCGCTAATGGTTAGTGGGAGCACACGTTATAGGTATGCTAATTGGATTAGTATACTCGAACCGACTCACCCTCGATTCGTCACACGGATTTCACTCCGGGACAGTCAACGACGGAATCGAATGGTTGTGATAGGTATTCGTGAACCTTCAACTTGAGGATTTCGTAGGGATGTGCTTGTGACGTCAAGATTTTCATTAGAGTAGTTCGACCCTGTAAACCGGAAGGCGGGGGTCATTCTCGACGTGCATCTTGACGGGCATGTAGCAGGTCCTACTAAATACCAAGATAGAATTATTTCTCCCGTTAGTGAGCGGGTTATATGTCCTATGCGGCTATTGGCAGATGAGATCATAAATCTTTGGCCAAAGCATTGGAGCAAGTTGTATTAGATACATGACAGCTCGATGATCTCGATTTTCATTAATGCATGCATAGCGTCAAGTACAGATAGGGTTTGACTGACCGTGACCCTATAACTTGATCGGGACATTTGAAAGAAGGGTTTATACGTATACTGGTATTCACGACAGAATGGTTCTTGAATGATCTCAATCATTCGTTCTCAGTTGGGGTACGGTGTAGGCCGCTAGGCTGGCTAGGTGGTGCTACATACTCTTTGGTTCCTCCCATTGTTGACTGAGACGGACCTACCAAGTCGCGCAATAGGATTGACGACGGAATGAATCAAGCTAATTCTCTCATTATGAATATTAGATATTGGATATCTAAATTTGAGAGATTGGATGTTTAAATTGATTTATTGGATAAATTGATTTACGGCCTAATGAAATAAATAAATTACTAGGTGATTAATTTAATTCATGAATATAATTATTTCTTGGAGAAAATAATTATATTATTTTGTATTTGATACATTTAATTAATTGGATTAATTAATCGATATAAATACATCGAAACGGAATCGGAGTTTATCTGTTTGGACTCTCGAGAGTCCGAAACGAACTAAACTCATCCGTTTCATCATTTTGGTGTAACACCCCCAAGTTATTCAGGGTATATTACAGTGTCGTGAGACCCACAAGGCTAAACATACGCGGAACTATGAAACTTGACCGAGAAGGTCTACATGCAATGGAGAGAAGGACAATACAAATGGTATTAAAAACCATAACCAATGAAACCATATACATCACCACACAAATCAATACCTCGATAACACCGGCCGAACATCAAGGAAACTGAAAATACAATACTCGAGTATTTAAAATCTATTCCAGTACAACAACACTGAATGGAGGAATACAAAAAGATAACCGGAGACAAGACACAGTATCACACTTGCCCATCATTTTCATGCCGACCCGATACCTGCCTGTCCGATCTCCTGGAACCTGAAATACATAAAAAGTATTTCCCCCATAAAGGGGTTAGCCGTCGAATAGCTAGTGCAAGTATATCAAGTATGAAACACAATACTCCTCGACAATAAAGTAAATGTAACCGTCAATTCATCAATTCAAGACTAGTATTCCGGAATAACTAAATCTCATAGCATCACATCAATACATATATGAATACCGTGGAACCGCACCAGAGGCTACGGAACCCTCAGAGGACCCGTCGGTCCGTCTCGGAGTGGTTAATTCATATAATCCATGGAATCGCACCAGAGGCTACGAAACCCTTAGAGGACCCGTCGGCCCGTCCGGAGTGGATATAAATAATCATGCCATTAATATTTCTTACTTTCAAAGTCGAGAACGCACATTCATAAATATATACTTGCCTTTGAGACATCGAGAAATCGAACGGAAAAAGGGTATGAGTTCGGTAGGTCCAAGAATGCGCTTCCGGCACCTAAACGATTCGCAAGGAAATGATAATCAATTATCCATACTCAAAACTACACGAAGAAATTCCCGAAACCCGTCTACGATTCATGAAAACACACGGATAAACACTAGAGGTTGGAAAATCGCCCAAACTCTCACAAGTCCGAAAACGGCACAATAAATTCCGTAAAATCGTAGGAAAAACATGCATACGGTATAGATACGTCATAATCTCAAGGTTCTCAAGCTTCAAATCGGATAAATCGGAAGAATCTACGAAAAACCCCAAAATCCCACAATATTCAAAGTGTTCTTGAATAATCCTTCAATAATCCAATGAATAATCAAACATGCCCATAATCATGCATATATCACTTCATACAACATGATCTTAACCTCCAAAACATCATTACTCAACACAAAATCGAAATCCAAGATGTTGAAGAAATTACCTTTTGAAGATCCAAGCATTATGATCCGAAGAATACGCGATAGATCGATGATCCGAGCTTCACAATCGAAAAGAGATGAAGAAAATCACACACTCAAGTGATAGATGATGAAACTTCTCTCTCTCAAGCCTTCTCTCTCGTGCCAAAGTGAAGAAATGGGGAAAAAATGAGGTGATCCGCTCAAAAAACGCAGATATAGTGCTGACTGCACTGTGTGCCGCGGCACAGGCCCAAAAATGGCTCCCAGTGGTCGACAGTGTGCCGCGGCCCGGCCAAGTGTGCCGCGGCAGTGACTCGACAGTGTGCCGCGGCCCGGCCGGCATGTGCCGCGGCACAAGGTACAAACGGGTCGGCCAACAATTGAACACGAGTGTGCCGCGGCCCGGACGAGTGTGCCGCGGCAGTGAATCGGCAGCGTGCCTTCTCGGCCAGTGCCCGCCATCGCTCGGCCAGAACCCGCAACCGTCCGGCCAGTCCCGAAACCATCCGGCCAGTGCCCGACCACCAGGGCTCGACGACTCGATTTCTGAAAACGTACGGAACGAACACGACGACAAGTTCGCGGACAACATTAACGACCCGAAATGAAAGGATAATGCAATAATTAATCATACGCGACCAAGAAAAGGGTCGAGACAACAAATACAGATACGGATACCCATAACTTTGGGTAAATTATAAAATGGCCCAAAACGCCCGAAAATCACGATACATGACCGAATAACCAAACCGAAGTTCACAATACGTCTAACAAAGTTAAATGGACTTACGGGAAACTCGAAACAGCAGTTTAGAACGAGATTCGCAAGAATCGAACTCAAGTGCGGAAAAGTCGCTAAAAAGCACGGAACTCAACAAAACGACACCGAAACTAACTCGGATGTCAAAAAGTGTAGAATTAATCATTCTCAGAATGACGAAACGGTCATGGGCGAGTCGTCAAAATGGACTTCCGCCAAAAAAAAGAAATTACCGGAAATCGAAATTACGGGTATTACATTCTACCCTCCTTAAAAGAAGTTTCGTCCCGAAACTTAAAACAAGTAGGGAGAAAAAATATCCCGCTAGGAAAAACTCAACGAGATACACAAGAACCGAAAACTTAGGCCCAAACGGCGAATCATCAATATAGAACACAACAATACATTACCCGAAGGTAAACCAAACCAATGCCGAAATAAATACGAATCACAATGCCCGAAGGCTCCAACGGAAATACCGATACATCACAATGGCCTGAAAGACCTCAGCCGAAGCTGCCAAAATATCATGATGGCTTGAAAGCCGAACAGCCCGAAGCTGCCAAAATATCACGATAGCCTGAAAGCCGAATGTACCTGTCAGAAATCATCACAATACAGATCTCAAAGAAACAAACTCGATCGAACATACCCCTCTGGCGTATGAACGCTTAATCACAAAACGTCGAACACATCCAATCAAACATGGACTATGAACGATCAAAAATTGTACGGCTCAAAGATGGACATCACAGTACGCCCGATCCGGAAATGTGTCCGTGCACATGTCCACCCCGTATACGGAATCCAGAATATACGTGTGACAATGTACCTAATTAGCCTCACGAACTACGTCTCGTGTGCACGGTCCAATGCGGAAACATCCACGCATGACCATCGTGTGCCTGGCTAAAAATCCTACACATAACCAATCGGCACGCAGATATGATTCCAGATATGCCACGATACGACGCGACAACGAAACTCAAAGGATAATATATCCTATACGGATCATACGACTCACCAAGTGAACGACGACACACGAATAATGAAAGATCGACCCGACCAACAATATTCAAAACAACCATCCGGGAAATCCTCAACCTTCGGCGATCACAAAATTACCGAGTTCACAAGAATAATAGTGTGCTACCTTGAGTCGGCCAACACGACAACAATAACTCACGGGTGGGCACTGTCCTCGGCTATTCCAATTCAATACCTCGATTGTCTTAGAACGACCAATCGATAACAACGATACAACGGATGTCTCGGCACATTTAATCGGTTACCGATAACGAAGATGATAATCGAATACATCAATGCCTTCAATCAGTTAATGTAATATCAATAGAAAAACACTGATATCAATAATGACGATCACCACAATATCTCAATGGAACATCCATCACAATCACAATCGATACGTCGATACCGCGAACCGGCTATCGACAGCAACTTTACCAACAAGTATCGTAATGCCTTGAACCGGCCATTTACAAACAACAGTAACATTTGGCATAATTTGCCGATGGGTGTCGTGTCAAACAATCCCCTGATATCAATACAATCATAAAGAGGCCAAGTATCGAAATGATACACACATTCGTACACCTACACGATAACATTAATCTCATTGATTAGTACAAGTATAAAACTTGCCTCGATATCAATACAACGAACTGTTACCAATTCAGTTGATTTCGTCTTACGAGTTCCTCAGTCCCGACCAAGCTAATTACAAACTCTTCAACCTCAACCGCAACACAACAGTCATAATCCATGATCAAACATCATATCTTATTGTAAAACGAAGGATTAATAACCAACAGGTTCGATGACGACCAATATCAACACCACCAAACCACAAACTCAACCGTTTCACCATATCTCGACTAATCACAGTCTGAACAATCCAACTCAGACACTTACAAATCCTGTCCACAATACGAGTCGAAATATGATGATCATACCAGCAACCAATTCGGACCAATAATAAGGGTCTAAATGTTCCAAACTCAATTCTTAAATACGAATTGACAAGGTTCCCTTCTCGTAAATCCATCGTTAAAATATACTTATGACCGTCATCAATTCGAGTCATCCGACTGGTTCAAAACAATAGATAATCATATTAAAAAGGTTATCCAACAATCCAATCATTCGACTTGAATATTTGCTCCAGACGTATGGGCTTCTAAATTCAGAGATGAATAATAGTCTCATCAAACTCATAATCACATTCGTATTCCTATACGAATATTATTTCAAACACATAGTTTAGCTCTAGATATGAATATTCCATATTCATTTTCAAAACATCAACACTTCTTAAAAATTTTCATCACCTCGTATAATTCAAGAATTCTTTAAGAACATGAAATATCCGAAATCACGTTCAGAACAACATATCCGAGGTATATATCTCCATGTTACCATTTTCTTCATCATGCCATTCATACAACCTCAAGAATCGCAACAAAACCATTATCATCATATGAAGAAGATCTCAATAATCATATCAACATCCGAATTCTCTTATTACAATACCAATAAATCTCGTATAACATTATCACATGATACCATAATTGTAACACCCCAGATCCTCCTGGGAATATAACACGCCGTAAACCCTTCTCACAAGGATTTACCAGGCTAAGCACAATTTTCCACGTCATTTCAAAAATGCCAAAAAGACCGATGACGGTAATATTTTTCAAATACTAAAAAAAAATCAATTTCCAAATACCGTCAAAACGATCAAGGACAAAATGCCAAAAACTCAGTTTAGGGAATCAGTTTTACAAAATAAAATTCAGTTGGGAAAATACCAAAAGCCATTTCAAAATACTCACGCAGCGGATAAAAGTACAGTCCAATTTATGCATTTACATTGAAATAAGGCGAACATCAAAATCCACGATTCCCAACATACTCCCTCCCAAGTAGTAATCCTTAAAAAAAAATGAACCACTAAGAAGAATAATTGAACTCCATTCCAAGAATCATCAAAAACTTCAAGAAAAATACTTAAATCCGAGCTCTCCATCTTAATCTTGTTTAAGAGAATCATCTCTCAATGTTTAGGAACTTCGAGTACTTCCCAAGGCTCTCTCTATTGACTGAAGGAAGGAGAATGGACAAAATACCTCTCAGCACTCGTCTATCCTCTCTATAAAACACATCACTAGCGCACGCTAGACCTTATATTTAGCGTGCGCTACAGATCTAGCGTACGCTATCCTCGACCAACATCTCGACATACCAAATGATCATACGGCACAATGAATACATATACGCATTCAACAACATTGTCATACGTTCACATCATCCTCAAGCACAATTATCCATCAACGACATCCAACATATAAACGAAAAAAAAATATATCCGAAAAATCGGGGTATTACACTCTACCCCCCTTAAAATAAGTTTCGTCCTCGAAACTTGCAATCACTCGCACAAACAACATTTCAACGGGAATTCAAATTCACCAAGAATTATCGAATAATCCGAACAACATACTTACAAGTCTGTGAAGTCGAAGATCTCCCGTGATACTAGCATGTGACTCCTAAACAAAGTCTCAACATAATACCGATACACACCAATATCGCAATTAGCAATTTAACACAATCTCAAGGAAGAGTTCACGTCCGTGACCACGGCCACGATTCTTCCTACTTTCAGCCAACATTCTGAAGGGCACACACGTGCGTAAGTATAATCCAAATCGCACATTCTCGAAGTGACCAATTCCCAAGAATACCAAGCTATAAACGAAGCGATTAATAAAAATACAAGAAGAGTGAGAGGACTTACAAGTACCGGTCGCACTGTGATGATGGTAGAGTAGTGATACTGTGGGCAAATGACGACTCAATCGACCCAAAAGACCGACAGCCTAGGTATCCATAAACCTATGCTCTGATACCATATTCGGTAACACCCCCAAGTTATTCAGGGTATATTACAGTGCCGTGAGCCCCGCCGTGGGACCCACAAGGCTAAACATACGCGGAACTATGAAACTTGACCGATAAGGTCTACATGCAATGGAGAGAAGGACAATACAAATGGTATTAAAAACCATAACCAATGAAACCATATACATCACCACACAAATCAATACCTCGATAACACCGGCCGAACATCAAGGAAACTGAAAATACAATACTCGAGTATTTAAAATCTATTCCAGTACAACAACACTGAATGGAGGAATACAAAAAGATAACCGGAGACAAGACACAGTATCACACTTGCCCATCATTTTCATGCCGACCCGATACCTGCCTGTCCGATCTCCTGGAACCTGAAATACATAAAAAGTATTTCCCCCATAAAGGGGTTAGCCGTCGAATAGCTAGTGCAAGTATATCAAGTATGAAACACAATACTCCTCGACAATAAAGTAAATGTAACCGTCAATTCATCAATTCAAGACTAGTATTCCGGAATAACTAAATCTCATAGCATCACATCAATACATATATGAATACCGTGGAACCGCACTGGAGGCTACGGAACCCTCGGAGGACCCGTCGGTCCGTCTCGGAGTGGTTAATTCATATAATCCATGGAATCGCACTGAGGCTACGAAACCCTCGGAGGACCGTCGGCCGTCCCGGAGTGGATATAAATAATCATGCCATTAATATTTCTTACTTTCAAAGTCGAGAACGCACATTCATAAATATATACTTGCCTTTGAGACATCGAGAAATCGAAAAAAGGGTATGAGTTCGGTAGGTCCAAGAATGCGCTTAGACCTAAACGATTCGCAAGGAAATGATAATCAATTATCCATACTCAAAACTACACGAAGAAATTCCCGAAACCCGTCTACGATTCATGAAAACACACGGATAAACACTAGAGGTTGGAAAATCGCCCAAACTCTCACAAGTCCGAAAACGGCACAATAAATTCCGTAAAATCGTAGGAAAAACATGCATACGGTATAGATACGTCATAATCTCAAGGTTCTCAAGCTTCAAATCGGATAAATCGGAAGAATCTACGAAAAACCCCAAAATCCCACAATATTCAAAGTGTTCTTGAATAATCCTTCAATAATCCAATGAATAATCAAATATGCCCATAATCATGCGTATATATCACTTCATACAACATGATCTTAACCTCCAAAACATCATTACTCAACACAAAATCGAAATCCAAGATGTTGAAGAAATTACCTCTTGAAGATCCAAGCATTATGATCCGAAGAATACGCGATAGATCGATGATCCGAGCTTCACAATCGAAAAGAGATGAAGAAAATCACACCCTCAAGTGATAGATGATGAAACTTCTCTCTCTCAAGCCTTCTATCTCGTGCCAAAGTGAAGAAATGGGGAAAAAAATGAGGTGATCCGCTCAAAAAATGCAGATATAGTGCTGACTGCACTGTGTGCCGCGGCCCAGGCCGAGGGTGCCGCGGCACAGGCCCAAAAATGGCTCCCAGTGGTCGACAGTGTGCCGCGGCCCGTCCGGCATGTGCCGCGGCCCGTCCGGCATGTGCCGCGGCACAAGGTACAGACGGGTCGGCCAACAATTGAACACGAGTGTGCCGCGGCCCGGACGAGTGTGCCGCGGCCATGACTCGGCAACGTGCCTTCTTGGCCAGTGCCCGCCATCGCTCGGCCAGTGCCCGCCATCGCTCGGCCAGAACCCGCAACCGTCCGTCCAGTCCCGCAACCATCCGGCCAGTGCCCGACCACCAGGGCTCGACGACTCGATTTCCGAAAACGTACGGAACGAACACGACGACAAGTTCGCGGACAACATCAACGACCCAAAATGAAATGATAATGCAATAATTAATCATACGCGACCAAGAAAAGGGTCGAGACAACAAATACAGATACGGATACCCATAACTTTGGGTAAATTACAAAATGGCCCAAAACGCCCGAAAATCACGATACGTGACCAAATAACCAAACCGAAGTTCACAATACGTCTAACAAAGTTAAACGGACTTACGGGAAACTCGAAACAGCAGTTTAGAATGAGATTCGCAAGAATCGAACTCAAGTGCGGAAAAGTCGCTAAAAAGCACGGAACTCAACAAAACGACACCGAAACGAACTCGGAGGTCAAAAAGTGTAGAATTAATCAATCACAGAATGATGAAACGGTCATGGGCAAGTCGTCAAAATGGACTTCCGCCGAAAAAAATTACCGGAAGTCAAAATTATGGGTATTACACTTGGCCACCCCTCCTTCCACCTAACTTCATCTTGTCTTTGGTTTTCATTTTTAAATGAAAAGACAAAGACTTTTGTGGGGTAATCACTCATGTGACATGAGTTGAGAACATGGGGTGAAATTAAAATAAGAGGGGAAGACCTCTTCTCTCTCCTACACAATTCATTGCTACGGTTGGTGAGAGAGGAAAGAGAAAGAACTTTGAGTTCATTTCATAATTCTCTAGTCTTCTTCTTTCTTTTCTTCATTTTTGTTCTTGGTAGTTCTTAGAGAAAAATCAAGAATTCAAAGAGAGATTGTGAGTTATATACTTAGAGTGTTATAATTTCATATTGGAAGCTTCATCACTTAGCTCTAGTCGTATCCTCAGAGGATAGCAAGGTGATCGTCGTTCTGGTTGTTTCTCCGGTGCGTGGCAAGTAGAGACGCGGTGCTTTCGGCGTTGGATCATTCAAGAGCTTGGAGCGGATTAAATTGCAGGGAGATCGCCTAAAGCTTGGGGAATAGCTCGAGATAAGATTACCATTCAATCAATGGACTTCGAGGGTATGTGTTTTCTTATCTTCTTTGTTCGTATTATATTCGTATATATGTAGCTCGATCGATCCTCATAGGGATTCAGATCGAATTAATTTTCGTTTTACCGCTTCTGCTGGGCCTTCGTTTTAGGCACCGAATCCCAACAGTGGTATCGAAGCGTAGGTCTTGCGATCGTATATACGATATTGGCATTTGGAATGCTCGATTAGATGGTGAATGATTTGGAATCATTTTAGTCATAATCGTGCTATATATTTTTCGTTCATTATAGTTGTATTTTTCGTAAGTTTATGTCTAAATATAAATCTTCTATTTCTTGGATATATGATTTATATTGATGATATGAATGTTGGAAAATATAGATATTGGATATCCGGTCGAAAAACTAGCCCCGAATTCCAGTTGGGTGTCCGGGTGGTCGGCGAGGGGCCGGCCCGAGCTGTGCGGCCAGTGGGAAGGGATCTTGTGGGTCGCAGCCGAGCACGGGGGCCGGCCCGTAGCATTGGCGGCCAAGCTGCCTCAATGGTGCTTTTCGGGCGCGGTTCAGCCCTTTTCGGACCCGTTTCGGGCTTGTTTTCTTTGTGTATTCCTAAAATTAATTTCCCACATTTAAAATTAGATTTAATATGATTAAAATGATATATGGTATTTCATTTTATGAGGGAAAATTGATTGAATGGAATACTTGTGATCTACCGAATTATTTGAATGTTTTTCATATTACCGGTTGTGTGAATCGATTGGATCGATTCGGATTGTTGATTGGATCAATGTATCTCTACACTTTCCGTTTATATAGTATTTATTGGATGAATGCTTTTGAATGGGATGTGGTTCATGAACTTAGTTTGAATCGTTCGTTTTATTCGATTGGGTTGTAAAGGCCGTTTTAAGCCTATTTATTTTACTAGAAATATTTGTATCTAGGATGCAATTTTCAATGTAAAATTTATATGTAATGACGAAGACCGGAGGAAGATCCGTTTCGAGAAGACGAAGATTCAAGATGAAGGCTTGTAATTAGATTACGGAGTTTTTATTTTCTAGGAACGATCCATGAACCACATGTTGGTAGCAACTAGGTTGTGAATGGTTGTTTCATATTGTATAAATGCAACAAACGCGCTAAAATGATTAATGTGCAAAGTGTAACATTAATCGCGAAAATTCTCCCACAACAAATTATTAAGTTTATAAGGTTTCAAGGTTTTCCTTCCCTCCATCGAGTTTTCGGGAAATTGAGATCCAAACTGGATATGCTATGCTTCGGAGTTATCGGGGTTGTCATTCGGGGAGGACAGATAAATTACCGGGAGCGCATTAGATGCCTTCGGTTGGAGCAAATTTTATCCCTAGAAACCTGATAGGTTGCCGGATAAGATTCAATTGTGAAACTGATTTGCGTCGATGATATGAACTTAACTTGTTCACGAACCATAGAAACTATATAGGTTGAGGGGAGTGAACAAAGGGAAAAATAAGATCGAATCATCCATTAGATGGGTTGGTGATGGACTCCACTTTATGAAAATTAATAGACTAGAAACCTGTTCGGTTGCCCTCTATTAAGATTTATAAAGAACTCGATCACCACTCTGAAGTAGAGCGACGATACTTCCGGATTTCACATGAGAGTGTGTTATTCCGATAAAAATAGTGGAAGTTCGGTAACAAGAATAGAAAAGACCTTAATTCTATACTCAGAACATAATTGAACGAGTCACTAATTAATCTGTCGTACTTAATGCAGACATAAATCTCAATATGACAATGAATCCACTCGCAATTCTACTCGAAAAGAACACCTTAATTGAACCTAACTTTGTGGATTGGCTCCGCAATCTGATGATCGTCCTCAGTATAGAGGCACTGGGATATGTCTTGGAGACAGACATTCTGGCACCTCCTGTACGGACCAGAGCCAATCAGGAAGAGACTGAAAACCACGAAAAGTGGGTTAAGGATGACGTGAAAGTCCGTGCTTATATGATGGCTTCCATGTCTAATGAGATTCAGAGAACTCATGAGAAAATGACTTCTACTAGGTAGATTCTATCTCACTTAACCGAACTTTATGGTGAGCACAGCAGAACTGCTAGATATGAGATATCCAAGCAACTGTTTGGTGCAAAGATGAAGGAAGGTGAGAAGGTTGGGGAACATGTCCTCAAAATAATATCCATGATCGAGATATTAGAGGCTCTTGATTTTAAAATGGATACTTCTCTCCAAACCGACCTTATCCTACAGTCTCTCCCTGAATCCTTCTCACAGTTTTTTATGAACTTCAACTGCAATGAGATTGCATGTAACTTAGATGGGCTAATGAACAAACTTGTGACCACTCAGTCTCAGATGAAGACTCCGCGGATGAAGGAGTGTGCCCTTGTGATTTCTTCTGGATCTCGGAAGTCCAAGAACAAGAAGAAAAAGACCAAGAAGCAGACTAGACCACAAGTTAAGGACCTTAAAGGAAAGGGCAAGGCCCCGATGGTTCCAAAAGGCAAGAAGAAGAAGGATTCCTGTCTCAAGTGCAGTGAGCTGGGCCACTGGGCTAGAGACTGTCCGATTCTTCATGGCACTTCAGATACAGAACTTTTAGTTTTGGAAACAAATTGTTCTGCTACTGTATTTTCTACTTCCTGGATACTGGATTCTGGTGCTAGTTCTCATATTTGTACCATGAATCAGGATCTGGAACAAAGTAGGAAGCTTGAAGCTGGAGAAGTTATGATCACAGTTGAAAGTGGGCATAGTGTCGAGGCGACCGACATAGGATCACTTCTTTTGGGTTTAGAATCCGGCTTTGTTTTGACTTTAGAAGATGTACTTGTTTTGCCCAAGGGGCACAAAAACATTGTATCCATTCCGGTCATGGACCGAAAAGGCTTTTCATTTATCATTGGTGATGGTTTCTGCAAGATTTATTTCAGAAATAAACTAGTGGGTACTGCTACATTGTTAAATGGATTGTATAATCTAAATCTCAGCAACAAAGTAGTTGTGAATACTATGACTAGAAAATGTGGTAGGGATGAAACCAATCAAGTTTTGAAATGGCATCTTAGATTTGGTCATGTTGGTCAGACCAAGGATTACAAAATGGAAAAAGATGGACTTATGGGTCCATTGGGATCGGATCCCTTTCCTACTTGTGAATCCTGCCTTAAAGGCAAAATGACTAAGTCCCCCTTCACAGGGACTTTTGAAAGAGCCGCTGATAAACTGGGATTAATCCATACTGACGTATGTGGTGCTTTGTAAGCAGCACGTGATCGATATCAGTACTTCATTACGTTTACAGATGATCATACTAGGTATGGTTGTGTATACTTAATGAAACATAAATCCGAGGCCTTTGAGAAATTCCAGGAATTTAAGGCCCTAGTCGAGAAACAAACTGGTAATCATATTAAAGCACTTCGGTCAGACCGAGGTGGCGAGTATATGAGTATGGAGTTTGACGAGTTCCTTAAGGAACATGGAATAGTATCACAACCAACAACTCCAGGTACTCCTCAGTTAAATGGTGTGTCAGAAAGAAGGAACTAGACCTTGTTGGACACGGTCCGTTTCCATGCTGGGATATACTGACTTACCGATTTATCTGTGGAGGTATACACTCCTGAATGCTGCAAATATCTTGAACAGATGTCCTTCCTAATCTATTCCTAAAACTCCACATGAGATGTGGGAGGGCAGGAAACCAAGTCTTAATGACATTAGGATTTGGGGATGTCCCGCCTATGTCTATAAGTCTAAGGTGGACAAGTAGGAAGCTAGGTCCGTGCGGAGACGTTTCATTAGATTCCCATCTGAGACGATGGATTATCTATTCTACATGCCCAAAGATCGAAAGATCGTTGTTGCTTTGCATGCACACTTCCTGGAAGAAGAGTTCATTCAGGAAGGCGGAGCACGTAGAAATATTTCTTTGGAAGAATACAATGAAACTCCTCAGGAGACACCTGCGCAAGAAAAATGGAACCGAACCTTCTATAAAACAAGTAAAACCACCTCGTAGGTCAAGTAGGGTGTCTAAATTTACCTAAGAGGTATAGTTTTATGCACTTGGAGGAATTGGGTTTCCACGAGGTTCCAGGTGATAAACAAGAGATCGACCCGCGACCAATGACCTAGCAATGGTGGATGTAGACTCCATGATATAGACTATAATAGTCTTCATATAGTTGGGACCTTCGTTTTAACGAGGCAGTCAAAGAGTTTGACTTCGTGCAAAATGAAGAGGAATCTTGTGTATATAAAAGGGTTAGTGGGAGCAAGATCGCATTCTTAGTACTATGTGTAGATGACATTCTACTAATAGGAAATGATGTGGGAATGCTCAGTTCTGTGAAAGCTTGGCTTTCGAGTAATTTCTCCATGAAATACTTGGGAGAAGAAACCTATATTCTTGGGATTCGACTCTACTGGGATAGATCGAAGAGAATGATAAGTTTTCCCCAAGGCCTCTATATAGATTAGATCTTAAAGAGGGTTCCTTCCGATGCGACATGGAATAAAACTCACTTTGAAGATGTGTCCTCATAGTGAGGAACAATGAAAGGAAATGAGTTATATACCATAAGATTCGGTAGTGGGTAGCCTTATATATGCTTTATTGTGTACAAGACCTGACATTGCGCATACTAGGAGCATGGTAAGTAGGTTTCGGGCTAACCCAGTTCGGGAACATTAGACCACCATAAAGAACGTTATCAAGTACTTTAGAAGGACTAGAGATCTGGTTCTTATATATGGTGGTGTAGAACTGAATGTGATGGGATTCACAGTATTGGACTTCCAAGGATAGAAAGACGATTCTATGTCTACTTCTGGCTACATTTACTCTTAATGGAGGAGCAGTATCATGGCATAGTGCCAAGTATAGCGCGACTGCTAATTCCACATGTTAGGCTGAGTATAAAGTGGCCTCGGAGGCCTCCAAATGAAGAATTTAGAAGTTACTGGGTAAAATTCACGTGACACCTTGTGCTGCGCTGCCAGAGCGGTAGCACAGGCCTAGGAGCCGAGGTTTCACAACAGTACCAAACATATTGAGAGAGAGAGTATCATCTCGTAAGAGCATTTGTTCACAAAGAGATACATTGTGATGCATAGAGTAGAGTCAGCCGACTACGTCGCTGATCCACTGACCAAGCCACTTTCTCAGATTAGCTTAGAGCGTCATCTGGAGAACATGGGTATTAGATACCATAGTGTGTGGCATTGAGTGCAAGTGGGAGATTGTTGGGAGTATTCCCTCGAATCGCACTCAGAGGATGATTGAGTGAGGGCATTGTACTTGTAATTCTGTAAATCACTAATATAAGGCAATGGATGTTTCTTTATTTACTGGTAGTTACTGGTATTCTTAACTCGTAAATATACATATAGAAACTAGTCCCTGTATTTGAGAGCAAAACGTTCCACTCCTTATTGGATAAGGGGGTCGGCACTGGAAAGGTTTATAGCTCAAATACTTAATCGTTCGCAAGTCGATGAAACTTGACTGGGCGTTAAGTTTATGTGAAGACTTGTATGAGGTGTTCTTTGACATGGAGAGTGCCTGTCAAACGCTAATGGTTAGTGGGAGCACACGATATAGGTATGCTAATTGGATTAGTATATTTGAACCGACTCACCCTCGATTCGTCACACGAATTTCACTCTGGGACAGTCAATGACGGAATCGAAAGGTTGTGATAGGTATTCGTGAACCTTCGACTTGAGGATTTAGTAGGGATGTGCTTGTGACGTCAAGATTTTCATTAGAGTAGTTCGAACCTGTAAACCGGAAGACAGGGGTCAACCTCGGCGTGCATCTTGACGGGCAAGTAGCAGGTCCTACTGAATACCAAGATAGAATTATTTCTCCCGTTAGTGAGCGGGTTATATGTCCTATGCGGTTATTGGAAGATGAGATCATAAGTCTTTGGCCAAAGCATTGGAGCTAGTTGTATTAGATACACGACAGCTCGATAATCTCGATTTGCATTAACGCATGCATAACGTCAAGTACAGATAGGGTTTGACTGACCGTGACCCTATAACTTGATCGGGACATTTGAAAGAAGGGTTTATACGTATACTGGTATTCACAACAGAATGGTTCTTGAATGATCCCAACCATTTGTTCTCAGTTGGGGTACGGTGTAGGCCGCCAGGCTGGCTAGGTGGTGCTACTACTCTTTGCTTCCTCCCATTACTGACTGACACGGACCTACCAAGTCGTGTAATAGGATTGACGATGGAATGAATCAAGCTAATTCTCTCATTATGAATATTAGATATTGGATATCTAAATTTGGGAGATTGAATGTTTAAATTGATTTATTGGATAAATTGATTTACGGCCTAATGAAATAAATAAATTACTAGGTGATTAATTTAATTCATGAATATAATTATTTCTTGGAGAAATTAATTATATTATTTTGTATTTGATACGTTTAATTAATTGGATTAATTAATCGATATAAATACATCGAAACGGAATCGGAGTTTATCTGTTTGGACTCTCGGGAGTCCGAAACGAACTAAACTCGTACGTTTCATCATCTTGGCTACCCCCCCTTCCACCTAACTTCATCTTGTCTTTGGTTTTCATTTTTAAATGAAAAGACAAAGACTTTTGTGGGGCAATCACTCATGTGACATGAGTTGAGAACATGGGGTGGAATTAGAATAAGAAGGGAAGACTTTATCTCTCTCATACACAATTCATTGCTACGGTTGGTGAGAGAGGAAAGAGAAAGAACTTTGAGTTCATTTCATAATTATCTCGTCTTCTTCTTCCTTTTCTTCATTTTTGTTCTTGGTAGTTCTTAGAGAAAAATCAAGAATTCAAAGAGAGATTGTGAGTTATACACTTACAGTGTTATAATTTCATATTCGAATCTTCATCACTTAGCTCTATGTTAGGCGTATTTTTATACGCTTATTTATCATTATTTTGTAGTGTTTTGGTGAGTGAAATCATCTAAATGAGCTTTTAATGCCTTAATTTTGTATGATTGACAGGAAATTGAAGTCCTAAGCTAAAACGAGGCAAAACGGCGAAGACGGCAAAATCGACTCGAGCCGCAGACAAGGAAACCGAGCCGGCACAGAAGACACCACCGAAGGGCGAGTGAATCGTACTGTGCCGCGGCACGGCCAGTGAGCCGCGCACGTAAGAATTAATTAACGCCCAGACATTCAGCTGAAGGCGATGTGCCGCGGCACAGGTTTAGTGAGCCGCGGCACACTTAGTGGGTTTTGTAGGTCTGCGCGGATTTTGGGCCGTTTCGAAGCCAGTTTTCGACCAACTAATACGGACGCGATTTGTGGAGGTGCTGAGCTATAAATAGGGTTTAAGACCCTAATTAAACTATCTTGGAATCATTGAATCTAAAACCTTGGAGAGCTTAAGCTTGGAGACGGCAGAAGAAGAGGAAAACAGAAGAATTCAAGGGCAGAAGGCGGAAGCTGAAGAACGGAGGAATCCGAGCTTCATCTGCGTTTGAATTTTATGCTTTCGTTTATTTATTCTGTATTTTCAGTTTTTAGTATGTCAGGCTAAAGCCCTAATTTAGGGTTTTGATGAAACCTTTGTTTTGACGAATTGATTGAGATTATCCAATTTATTACCTTTTTATTGAGTTTTCCCAATTATGTTTAATGCTTGCAATTATCTGGCCAATAGTTGTATTGATTTAATCATTCACTTCGAATCGGGAGAGGAGATTTGGTGAGGAACTATTGGTGAGGACCGTTTTATTCTGTGAGATAGGAATATACTCATAGAAACTACGTGGCCTTTAGGAGATTTCATGCTTTTTGCCTATCGACGAGATAATTCACCTAGGGATAGAGTGCGTTAGTCGCCGTTAGATAAATCTATTGACCTCGGGAGAGGCGGTAGAATATATTAGCAATCTCCGCCTTCAATAAATTGGGAAAATGATTTATTACGGATAATCGAGAGTAAATTCGGATAAACTAAGGTGGATTCAGAACCCTAGACTTATTCATCATTTGATTTCTTTTATCCAAGATATTGTTTTCTACTGCTTAGTCTTTTAGTACTTCTTTTAGTTATTAATCGCAAAAACCCAACTTCGATTGTTCAAATAAAATTGGAATACGAAAACATCGGTAGTTAGAGATTCAATCCTCGTGGGAACGATACTCTACTTATCACTTTATTACTTGTAAACGATGACGTGCACTTGCGTGTAGGAAATATCGCAACACTCTAGCCATATCCTCGGAGGATAGCAAGGTGATCGTCGTTGTGGTTGTTTCTCCGGCGCGTGGCAAGTAGAGACGCGATGCTATCGGTGTTGGATCATTCAAGAGCTTGGAGCGGATTGAATTGCAGGGAGATTGCCTAAAGCTTGAGGAATAGCTCGAAAGAAGATTACCATTCAATCAACGGACTTCGAGGGTATGTGTTTCTCGTATCTTCTTTGTTCGTATTATATTCGTATATACGTAGCTCGATCGATCCTCGTAGGGATTCGGATCGAATTAATTTTCGTTTTACCGCTTCCGCTGGGCCTTCGTTTTAGGCACCGAATCCCAACATATGATCCCAATTATAGCAAGTTTTTGGAGATTATCTAAGTTCCTAGGAATTATATGATCGAGCATTTCGTTGGAGAAGTTAATGGATTGAGCTTAAGGTTAATTCCTAGAAGGAGATGATAATCAAGATGAACCTAGTGAATAAGTTCTTATGATGACTCGTCGAAGTATTTCTGATATCTTGTTACTGAAGAACATCATTAGAATCCTTGTAAGATGAATTTCATTTCATATTGTATCATTTGACCGAAAAGATGTGTTTGAACTTGGATAGTATTCTATGAGATTGTTGCTCGGTCGAATAGCATAGTGTCGATTCAACCGAATGAATTGGGGAAGATTAGTTCAATTGCCATGATGGGGTATAACATGCCTATTGATGATTCGTTTGATGACTAGAACGATTATCCGGAACTGTTAGTTATACCGGTATTATTGTTCGATGAAGGTTTGGATTTTGGTGAGCTGATCGAGTGAGAATTCTTCGAGCGGGTTGAAGCCTATTCGTAGTAGCAATCCTTATCGCCATTTCGGAGGCAAGTATCGTATTTTGAAATTTGTTAATATTGGTGATTTTGATCATGCATACTGTTTATTCATGTTGTTGAGCATGAGATCATTTCCATTGAATTGTCAAGATATTCGTTATCGATTACTTGTATGTTCATGTTGATGGACATATCGATTTCTGCATATGTGTATGCATAGTTGTGTTTGTGTATGTTGTGTTGATCTGAAGGGATCAAGCGATCTATGCTGAGGGCGCTGGATCAGATGTCCACCTCATGTTGGTCCGACGGGATCATCTTGGGATCTATGCTGAGGGCGCTGGATCATTGGACGGGTTTTTCCACCTCGTGTTGGTCCGACGGGATCATCTTGGGATCTATGCTGAGGGTGCTAGATCATTGGAATACCCATGTTGTGTTGACGGAATCATATGGATTCTCATCGTTGGATTCCGGTAGCGGAAATCCGTATTGTGTATTTTGTTATGCATCGTTGTTGCATATCCGATTTTGTGTATTATGATACTTGTACTAGCACCGTTTTGCTAACCCCTTTGGGGGTGGACATTTGTTTTGATGTTCAGGTAGCCGAGGAGCGGGGAAGCAACCACAGTACCAACATGATGACGAAGGGGCTCAGTGATGTTATTTATGTTGTTTTGTCTTTCTGGTTTGATTTTCAGCACTCGAGTACGCGTGTCCGGTTGATGTTTTGAGATGCTTGTAATAATGGATTCATTTGAACTGTTTGAACTGGTTTTTGAATTCTAAATATTAATGGTACTTTTGTATTATTTCCGCATTTCTTAAATTAGCCTTGTAAATTCTTATATAAAGGATTTACGGCGCTGTAATTATTCCGAATATCTCGTGGTGTTACAGAATATGGTATCGGAGCTAAGATTCATTGATATCTTGGCAGTCGGGTTTTAGTTGGGTCTGTTTACATCATTTAATTTATGGGTTGTTGTAACATCACTGCACATCCAGCATCGTCATGTGGACCGTGGTTGTAAGTTTCCTAATCTCATACTACCATTTTGTTTATTATGAGTTTTGTGGATATTGATGGATTTCCTTTAGAAGATTTTGCCCTAGATATTGAGTATTTGTGTTTACAGTATGTTGAGAGGAGGTCATGGACGCGGACGCGATCGTGGATGCAGACGTGGTAATGCGAGATAGGAAGATTCATCTTCTACCCCGGATTTATCGGCCAATCGAACTGATTCCCATTCTAGAGTACAACAGGAGTCGGTAAATGATGACCGAACGCGAACTATGGAGGAATACGCAAATCCTACATGCCGGGAGTGCTTCAACAGGTGGTCGCTCAGATGACCCAGTTTGCTCAGGTGGTTGACCGCATGCAGGCGACGATGGGCCAACAGCGTAACGAGGACAACCGGGGAGACAAGTGGCTTACGGCAGTGGTCAAGTTACACCCACCGAAATTCGACGGTTCTGCAGAGATGCCTACCTGGGATCACTATCTTAAGGAATTAGAGAAAATATTTGCGGGAATTAACTGTCCCGATGATCGAAAAGTCCCGATCGCTTAGTATTTTCTAACTGGGGAATCTTTCGACTGGTGGGAGGCCATTCGACCTGAGGATCATCATGATGACTGGAGAGAATTCAAATTAATGATAGAAGCACAATATTGTCCTCGTCCAGTTAGAGAGGCCATAGTCCGAGAGTTTTTCTCACCGCAAAATCTGGAGGCATCTGTGACAGACATGGTTAAGACTTTTAATCACTAGCTGACCTGTGTGTGACATTTGGTCAGGACTGAGGTGGAGAAGATTTTCCATTTCGACATGTGGATGAAGCCAGAGATTCAGCAATATATGTCCGGATTTGAATATACTACTCTGCGACAGTATCAAGACAAAGCACTGGCCTACGAGATGAAAGAGGCAGCGGTGGAGAAATCGGCGAAACAAAGAAGCAGAAAGTGTCTGGCAACTTCGCTGAGAACAAGAGTAGTGGGCCCCACAAGGGCCAATCCTCTTTTCATTCATCCAGGAAACCTCTGTATCCTTCTCGAGGTGGAAAGAAGTTCCGGACAGCATCAATAGTTTCAGACGCATCGAAAAAGTGTTATAACTGTGGTCGAGCAGGGCATGTTCGGCGTGATTGCTCCGCTCCTTCTGTGACCTGTTTTGATTGTGGGGAGGAAGGACATCGTGTGACTTTTTCGGAAATGTGACTAGATCAATGGGTACTCGCACTCCAGCACAAGTTCCATAGGAGACAAGTATGAACCTGACACAGCAAAGTGGTTTTCAGCAACAGAATGTCGGGAAACGAGAGGCGTCCAGTGCTGGGTCCGTTCCTCCACGCCTTTATGAGATAAGGAGATAAGATGATCAGAACACTGTTGTTGCATCAGGTATGATTCAGATTCTTTTTCAACCATTTAGTGTCTTATTCGATTCAGGAGCTATGCATTCTTTCATATCTTTGAACTGTGTTAATCGTTTGAAAATCTCGTGTTTACATGATTGGGAGCCTTATGTTGTGGGCTTGCCGAGTGGAGAGAGGATTGTGTGAACTCTAGAAGCTAGGGATTTTCCTGTGTCTATAGAAGGTAGAAATTGGCCGTCAAATCTTATTGTGGTCGACATCCATGGTGACGATTTAATTCTTGGAGACGATTGGCTCAACTGCTATGGGGCTATTTTGAATTATCGGAAGAGAGTTGTTTCGATTGTTGCTGATGACGGGTCCAAACACTTATTCGAAGGATGGAGACCACGAAGCTCAGGGAAAGTGATCAAATCCATGAAAGCGGTTAAGTTGATAAAAATGGTTGTCACGAGTTTTGGTGTTATGCTATGAAAAAGGAAGAAGGAGTAGAGCTCTCATCTATTCCAGTGGAGAACGAATTCTCTAACGTATTCCCTGACGAACTACCCGGATTACCTTCGCGAAGAGCTATAGAGTTTAATATTAAATTGGAACCAGGAGCCACACCTATTTCTAGAGCACCATACCGTATGGCGCCAACCGAGATGTACGAGTTAAAGAAACAGCTTGAGGAATTATTGCATAAGGGCTACATTCAACCTAGCGTTTCCCCTTGGGGAGCACCCGTTCTTTTTGTTCGAAAGAAAGATGGATCCCTCCGATTGTGTATTAATTACAGGGAGCTAAACAAGGTAACAATCAAGAATAAGTACCCACTACCTCGGATCGACGACTTATTTGATCAACTACAGGGGGCAACAGTATTCTCGAAGATCAACTTGAGATCAGGATACCATCAGTTGAGAATTAAGGAATCGGATATACCGAAATCGGCTTTTAGATCCCGGTACGGGCACTATGAATTTTTGGTGATGCCATTCGGACTTACTAATGCTCCTGCAGTGTTTATGCAATTGATGAATCGGGTATTCTTAGAAAACTTGGATAAATTCGTGGTCGTTTTCATCGATGACATCTTGATTTATTCGAAGGATCCAGAAGAGCATGCAGAGCATTTGTATATCGTTTTGAATACTTTGAGAAATGAACAACTTTATGCGAAACTTTCTAAATGCGAGTTCTGGCTTAAGGAAGTAACGTTCCTTGGGCACGTGATATCGTCCGATGGAGTTTAGGTGGACCCGAAGAAAGTTGAGGCAATCTTGGAGTGGGAATCTCCTAAGAATGTGAAGGAAGTCTAAAGTTTCTTAGGACTTGCTGGATATTATCGCCGTTTTGTAGAAGGATTTTCCAAAATTGCAAGTCCACTTACTCAGTTGTTGCAGAAGACTTAGAAATTCGTGTGGGACGAGAAGTGTCAGACTAGCTTTGACGAAGTTAAGAGAAGAATGACAACGGCGCCAGTACTAGCACTACCAGATGGGACCGATGGATTCATGGCATACAACGATGCTTCAAATCAGGGTCTGGGTTGCGTGTTGATGCAGAAGGATAGAGTGAATGCCTATACCTCTCGACAGTTGATACCGTACGAGGTTAACTACCCGACACATGATTTAGAGCTAGCAGCTGTCGTCTTTGCCCTGAAGATTTGGCGATATTATCTGTATGGAACTCATTGTCAGATCTTCACAGATCATAAGAGTCTCAAGTATATTTTTAGTCAAAAGGAATTAAACATGAGGTGGAGGAGATTGCTGGAATTGATCAAAGATTACGACCTGAAGATTCTTTATCACCCAGGCAAAGCGAACGTGGTAGATGATGCACTGAGCCACAAACCTGTTTCTCTTTGAGTGTTGGAAGCGCTTACGTCCCAACCCAGCATTCAACGAGAACTAATTCGCAAAGGAATTGAAGTATGGTCTCAAAGAGTCCAAGGGCAACGATGTATGATGGAATTAACTTCGTCACTAATCGAAGAAATCAAAGCTAAACAGTTGGATAATTCTCTGATTTTTCGGTTACGTGATGAAGTGAACAAAGGAAAGGCCCCCGGAATTGTGACACAGGATGATGGAGTTCTAAGATTCCAAAGTCGACTTTGCATCCCCGATGACGATGTTTTGAAGCAGACCATCATGAAGGAAGCCCAAAGCATGCCCTATTCTATTCACCCAGGCACTAGTAAGATGTATAATGATCTAAAACAAAAATTCTGGTGGGGAAATATGAAGAAGGATGTGGCGGAGTACGTCTCGAAGTGCTTAACTTGTCAACAGGTCAAGATTGAACATCAGCGACCTGTTGGAATGTTTAAACCACTTCCGATCCCTGAATGGAAGTGGGAGGATATATCAATGGACTTTATCACTGGTATGCCAAGGACCAAAATGGGGATGAATATGATTTGGGTGATAGTGGATCATCTAACCAAGTCGGCTCATTTCTTGAGTATTAAAGATACTTGGGGCTAGAGAGATTAGCATGAGTGTTCATTGCGGAGATAATCCGATTGCATGGTACGCCGAAGACCATTATTTGGGACCGGTATGGTCGCTTTGTGTCACACTTTTGGAAGGCAGTTCATAAGTCCTTCGGAACCGAGCTAAACTTTAGCACAGCTTATCATCCTCAGGCGGACGGACAGTCCGAAAGGACTATACAGATAGTATAAGATATGTTAAAAGCTTGTACCTTGAATTGGTCAACCGATTGGGAGGTTCATTTGCCGTTGATCGAATTTACCTACAACATTTGTTGGCATGCTTCCATTAAGATGGCACCGTTTGAAGCGTTGTACGGGAGAAGATGCATATCGCCCCTGTGCAGGGATGATTCTTCTGATTTGATCAGAATTGAACCAGGGTTGATAATTCAGACTCAAGAGAAAGTAGCCCTAATTCGTGAAAGGTTGTTGGCTGCCCAGAGTCGACAGAAGTCTTATGCAGACGTGCGCCATCGCCCGTTAGAGTTTGTAATTGGGGACCACGTGCTACTGAAGGTTTCTCCTACTCGGGGAATTTTCCATTTTGGGAAGAAAGGGAAGCTAAGTCCGAGATATATCGGACCATTCGAGATCCTTGAAAGAGTTGGGGATTTGGCGTACAGGTTGGCCTTACCGCCATCATTGAGTCACGTTCATAATGTATTCCATGTATCCCAATTACAGAAATATATACCGAATCCCAGTCATATCATTGATTTTGGCAATATTGAAGTGGCTAATGATGGCTCGTTCGAAGAAAATCCAATCAAGATACTCGAGAGTCGAGTCAAACAATTGAGTAATAAACCGATCTCCTTGGTTAAAGTTCAGTGGTCCCGACATGGAGTCGAGGAAGCAACTTGGGAGACTGAAGATAGTATGAAGTCGAGCTACCCGGAATTGTTTTTGTTCTAAGTTTCGGGCCAAAACTTCTTTTTAGAGGGGTAGTATGTAATGTCCGGATAATTATTGTATATTTATCCTATTTTCGAACTTTTACCATTCGACTTTGTGGCGTTATTAATCGAAGATTGGTTTCCCGTCTTCGTATCCCTACATTTTTGTATTTCCATCATTCTTGCATGCATGGTTCTGCACGTCATAACGTACGCTAGATGTTGATCTTAACGTACGCTACGATTGTAATATAATGTACGTTATAGCTTAAGCTTAACGTACGTAAGCATCAGTCAATGCAAGATCAGACAAGGGTCGGCGTATGGGGACTGGAAGAAGATTCGTTGAAATTGCCCCGCGTGAACCTGGATGGCTTTCTAGCTAAGCAAGTCAACTGGGCTTAGCGTACGTTACAGTGGATTGTTAGCGCACGCTAAGTTCATAGTGTTACATACGTAACACTACGATAACGTACGTAAGCGAATGCCAGAATCAAGTCAGTGAGTTTTGGCCAGACGTTAACGTACGCTAAGGATTAAGTATAGCGTACGCTAAGGCCATTATGTACGTAATGGAGAATAGGTAACGTATATAATGGTTAGAATTCTATTTATAACCCTTGACCCCCATTTCATTTTTTTCCCACTCCATCTTCATTTTTCGTCATCTGAGGACTATCGAGCACAATATAACTCCCATATCATCGTTTTAGCTTGATTTTGAAGATCATAGACCCTTGTGGATTGGTGTTCAAGCTTCCGGTGTTGAGTTTCTTCAAGTTTTTCATTGTTCTTCACTATATTGAGGTATGTGATCCTTCACCATCTTGATTACGTGGTCTTGGTGATGTTTTGAACATGTTTTGAGATTATCAAATCTATTATATTTGTGAGAAGTCTAACATCATGATTTTAGAAGAATAAATTCAGTTGTGCTTCGGTTCTATTTTGTTGAACGAACCTTATAATGATTAGACTATTGAATATAGCATCCTGAGATTATGAACCCAATTATAACAAGTTTTCGGAGATTATCTAAGTTCTTAGGAATTATATGATCGAGCATTTCTTTGGATAAGTTAATGGATTGAGCTTAAGATTAATTCCTAGAAGGAGATGATAATCAAGATGAACCTAGTGAATAAGTTCTTATGATGATTCGTCGAAGTATTTCTGATATCTTGTTATTGAAGAACATGATTAGAATCCTTCTAAGATGAATTTCATTTCATATTGTATCATTTGACCGAAAAGATGTGTTTGAACTTGGATAGTGTTTTATGAGATTGTTGCTCGGCCGAATAGCATAGTGTCGATTCAACCGAATGAATTGGGGTAGATTAGTTGCCATGATAGGGTATAACATGCCTTTTGATGATTCATTTTATTATTGGAACGATTATACGGAACCGTTAGTTATACCGGTATTATTGTTCGATGAAGGTTTGGATTTTGGTGAGCCGATCGAGTGAGAATTCTTCGAGCGGGTTGAAACCTAATCATAGTAGCAATCCTTATCGCCATTTTGGAGGCAAGTATCGTATTTTGAAATTTGTTAATATTGGTGATTTTGATCATGCATACTGTTTATTCATGTTGTTGATCATGAGATCATTTCTGTTGAATTGTCATGATATTCGTTATCGATTACTTGCATGTTCATGTTGATGGACATATCGATTTCTGCATATGTGTATGCATAGTTGTGTTTGTGTATGTTGTGTTGATCCGAAGGGATCGAGCGATCTATGCTGAGGGCGCTGGATCGGATGTCCACCTCATGTTGGTCCGGCGGGATCATCTTGGGATCTATACTGAGGGTGCTGGATCATTAGACGGGTTTTTCCACCTCGTGTTAGTCCGACGGGATCATCTTGGGATCTATGCTGAGGGCGCTAGATCATTGGAATACCCATGTTGTGTTGATGGAATCATATGGATTCGCATCATTGGATTCCGATAGCGGAAATCCGTATTGTGTATTTTTTTATGCATCGTTGTTGCATATCCGAGTTTGTGTATTATGATACTTGTACTAGCACCGTTTTGCTAATCCCTTCGGGGGTGGACATTTGTTTTGATGTTCAGGTAGCCGAGGAGTGGGGAAGCAACCACAGTACCGACAGGATGACGAAGGGGCTCAGTAATGTTATTTATGTTGTTTTGTCTTTCTGGTTTGATTTTCAGTACTCGAGTATGCGTGTCCGTTAAGGGCGTACATTTTACAAAACTAACATCGAGGTTCAATCTATTTATTGAATAAGACCCAGTTATTTTTTCCAATAACAAAAATTGTCTCGAGATTTGTTTCTATTTTACACATTGCACCTGCTAAGGGTGTATTCGTTAACAGTTTAAATCTTGGGGGAAACATTTTTAGTAGTTGAAGGAGTTATTTATAATTCTGAAAAATTTAATGGCTATTATTGTAGTTGCCCCAAAATTTGGGTGCATTTGTAATTCTAGAAGATAATTGAGTTTTTTTTTTTTTTTAAATAATCAGGCTAATCCTTAAAGAGTAGTTTTTGCAATTTATCTGTAATAGCCCAAGGCTAGACTTTGGGCATTTGTACTATTAATAGAAAAAACCTTATGAGTAGTTTCCATATTTTATTTATAATACCTCAACGAGTTATTTGTGAAAAATTCTTGGGGATAGCTTTTGTAATTTTCTTTTTTCAGAATTTGATTGTTACAGGCCAAGTGCTATAGAAGTACTGCATCATCCTTTATTCTGGAACTCCGAAAACGGCTCTCTTTTCTCCGGGACGCGAGCGATAGAGTTGAACTGGAGGATAGAGAAAACGCATCTAAATTACTCAAGGCACTAGAAATTGCAGGAAGAGTTGCTTTGCGTGGTAAATGGGATGCAAAATGGAAAAATTCTTCCTCAATGATATCGGTCACTTCAAACGTTACAAGTTCAATAGTGTGCGCGACTTATTACGTGTTGTACGAAACAAATTGAATCATTATAGGGAACTCTCCAAGGAAATCCAAGCATTATTAGGACCGGTTCCCGATGGATTCGACTCGTACTTCTCGAACTGATTTCCTAAACTTCTAATCAAGGTGTACGGGGTGTTTCTTAGGTATTGTTCAGAAGAAGAAATGTTTCACAAGTACTTTAGAAACACTCATTTTTAGAACCTCGACTTTTGTGGTGTAAAGTTGTAACAAGATTGTACATAATGTTGTAAGTTTTAAAGTTGAGTCTATTATTTTAATATGGAAAATGAGTGCAAAATATTGTGGAATTTTATAGGTTTTAATTTCAGTTACACTAACAAATGGATTATTATTATACTTATAAAGTGAATCAAAATTAATTATAAAATACTTTATTAGTTAGCTTAAATCTTTATACAAAAGAAAGTAAATGAAATAAATAAGATTATCTACTAAAATTTGAGTTGTGAGTAATAAGAATCGTTGTTTGTTTTTACAGGTCGAAACTTGAAACATTTGTAATGCAGATTAGAACTCGAAATAAACATCCCATACTAATGTTGCAAGCAAGCATGGAAATATAAGTACCTTTTGGTGTACAATGTACAATTTTCTCTTGATCAATATAATGAAACTAATTTAGAATGTTAGGCCATCTCCAATGGTAAACCTTAATTTTATGTTTGTATCCTACATGGTTGAGTAAAATTTTTACACTTTCTATATGACGTGTTGAATTTTAGTAAGTATGGAAACGTGTGAATTTTTTATCTCCAATGCGGTGTTTCTACTTTATATATTTTATTTACGTATTTTTAGGAAGATAGATAATGTAATTATCCAATCAGATAATTACAAAGTAAATTAGAATTTCTGTAAGTGTTTCTACATGTAGAAACACCTAGAGAAATTTTTAATGTGACTCAGCTAACATATGGGATAGAAACAAACTTAGAAAACTGCATTCGAGTTTATTTTCTCTATTTTTTGTTTCTATCATAGAAATCCAACGGGATAGAAACACCCATTAGAGATGGCCTTAAATGATTATTCTCAGAAGAAACCTGGTAATGTTTTCTCTTCGCCCTTTCGAGATCATCGACGTCCCTGCTGTTCCCCGTCGAAGATATCTCGAGCTTCCTTCTTTTTCTATCCCTCTTTGAAAAATCCTTCTTTTCATCTATTAAGGATATCAATTTCTGAAGGCGTTTCGGACGCGAGTTGCCTGACCCATCTGTGATGCGCTCGTTTGAGGCAGTTTTTCGGAACTTGTGAAATATTTGTAAAAAAGTATATTAAAAGAGAAACAAAGCAAGCTAATCCACTAAGTAGATAGATACCCCAGAGGCTCTTGAGGTGAAGTCGATCGGATTCCAGCTTGGTGTTATCCGAACTGCAAGCGCTTGTCATCAGCCACTTGTCGTGGATTCTTTGGAGATTTCCATTTTCGGATAGGGTTAGAATCGCGGTTGACAAGTCGATGGCTAGAGGAGAGTCCCGAGGAAATGCCTTTTATAAAGATTAAACATGAAAGCAGAAATAAGGAAAGTTCAAGAACCGGGTGTTTGCATGAACAAAGTTTCTATTAATGTCGGGGTGGGGGGTGATTATTATTTTATTTCTAAAAAGAAAGAGCGTGTTTTAAATGTGAGCATTTTCTCACTGGGTGATGCTTGATCACTCGAAAGCTCCTCAGACCCTGAGCATTCTTGTGGTAGTGCAATGAGTCTTGAACCCATTCTTACACACTTAAGAAGCGAGAAAATCAGGTTGACTAGCTAGAGATGGAGATGATTCTAAGACTAGTGCAGCACGGGTCCGGGGAACTTTCGAATGCTCAACCATCATACATTTTGCTTCTAATTCTATATGATTCAATGAGTATACAAAAGCAAAGGGTGGTTTAGAACCCAAAAGTGTCCATGAAGTTAGTTTAATTAAAACAACAATGGTGATTCATTGTAATTAAACTAAACACACGGGTAACTTATGTAATTTTCAACGTTAAATCTTTATGATTCAAAACTAGAAACAACTATGGAAGAAGAAACCGAAAAAAAAATCAACAAAGGTTACTCACAAATCCCCATCCACTTTTGGTGAACTCTTGGCCTATAATCCTGAACTTTCAATGGCTCGCCAAGGAAAGCTCGATGTACGGACGTTCGTCGACCACCGCAGTTATACCTCCCTTTTTCGGGCCCAATTGAAGTGCCGTGGCACTCTCTTCCAGTGATCCAAGAGCCTTTAGCCTCAATTCTTATATACTGAAACCCTCGGTCAGATAATGTTCGGCAAAAGACCCCATTTGATATCCGATAGGGTCGTTGTCTTCTTTCAAGGACTCGATTCCTTTCAGAGGATAATAAAGTTGCTGTACCGTGAGAATAGAGGTAAGACTCGCAGTACGGCTTGAGTTGATGATGAGAACCACAAAGAGCCATATGATTAGCACGAGACGGCCCAGAGTACTCACGATAGTTTCTCCTGAGATTTTTTTTAAAGGATAAAGAAAATCCAAGAATTTAATATCGGGTATAATCTTAAATCGATCATATAGCTGGCATGGTTGTCAAGTCAACTCGACAGAGGTCCGATTGCGCGACTAGTCGGCCAGTCCGTGACTAGTAGTTGGTAGGTAAAAAATTATACATGTGATGACATAAATTATAACATATAATAAAATAACTTGAAATAACCTAGAAAATACGTCTCAAAAAATAAAATATTTAAGTTCAAACACAAGGTTCAACACAGAATCTATTATACGTTTTAGTCATCGCGCTGACTAGTCGGCGACTTTTGACAACCATGATTGTCGGAGTTTAGATTAGTAGGTTTCACATATTGTGAGCGAAGAAGAGAGGAGAGACTGAACCTGCATGGGCGAAATGCGATGAAGTGACGTTAAGGGCATGTTTGGTGTTGTTGGTCATAAAGAAACTAATAAAAGAAAAGGAGAAAACACAGTTGAAAATCTCACCATATAATAGTAATGAGCTGCTGTTTGGGTGGTCTGCGGAACTCGTCGTTAATCTGATGTTCTAAAATCCAGACAACTACACTGATAAAAACAAAAAAGGCAGTCGTGACTCCCCACATTTGATTAGAAACGGTCCTTAGAAAATCCCATGCACCGGTGTTTAACTTCCTAAATGGGGTCACAACCACAAGCCCGGATGCGGCATACGGCTGTATAAAATCCACAATCCTCGTTCGGTTCGTCACGATAGCAACATCACCAACCACACCATCAAAGAACTAGCACAAGAAGCATGATAAAATTATCCAACAGTTAAATAAAACTTAAAAAACAAATCTCCAGCTTTAGGAATTAATACAAGTGTTAAAATTACAAAACTACCCTTGAGGTTAGCAGGATTGCAAATCACAAATCATCCTACCCTCTTCAGAATGATAACTCTAATTTTTATTTTTATAATTACACTAAACCTCAAGGATAGTTTTTATAGTTAACCCCCAGAATTAATGGGTGTTTATAGAACACACCCCTCCGGTTAGGGGCATTGAAAAAAAAACAGAGAAGTTTCAAAATTACAAAAAAAAAAAATGAGGCTTGATTACATCAAATATTCTCCCGTTCATAAGCAAAGAAAATTCCACCACCCCACCACACCCCTACATTCATAAAACTAGTACATTGAAGCCAGAATCGGAAACAAACCTCAGGGACTTTTTTGTAATATTGGAATTTCTTTGAGGGTTTTTATGTCATTACCCAAACCTCAAGGGTAGCTTTTGTAATTATCTCTAACTATAATAGTCAAATTTCATACTCACTTCTGTAGTGATCAACTTCACTAGCTCGTTATAATCCGGATTCTCGCGCCCATTCCCATAAGGAACAAATTGATATGGAACGGCATACGGCAGCAAACTCACGGCAGCCGTGAAAACGTCTATGCAGAACCCTTTCAAAGTGTTGGAGTATTTCGTCAATGTGGAGGAAATTAAGGGTATTTATGTAAATACCTTGAAAGGGTATTTTTTTATCATTTTCACAGGTTTTCTTCTCTTGTAAAATAAGAACGAAAACTACTGCTCATTCAGCATAACACAACACAAGAAAAAAAAAGGAAATGAGAGAAAAAAGTGGAGAGAAATGAGAGAAAAATTTTGCACAAAAACCCTTCCGCATAGTAAACTTAAAAACGCGATCTGCAAACATCCGACCGTCGGATCTACAATCTAAAAGGTGTAGATTGGATTTGGAGCTCCCGAGTGTGAGTTCTGGGTAACGAACAGAGGGGTCTCTGTTTTCAGCCTCACTGTGAGCAGTTTCAGTGTTGAGGCCTTACCGGAAAATCTCACCGTTGGTTTTCGCTGAAATTTGAGTATGTTGTTCAGAAGTTCTTGAGGTATATTCTGAACAATGGAGATCGGATTCTGGGTTCTTGACCATCAGATATTTGGCTCGGACAGTGGATTGCTGGGTGAGTTTTTTTTTAACTCTTTTCCAAGATAGTATATATCTTGTAATTTGTGATTGTTGTCACTTCGGGCAGAATTTTGGTGAACTTGTTGTACCCTCTCTTTGATTATAGTGGAGATTTTGGTGGACTACGGTCCCGTAGTTTTTACTCCTCACATCGGGGAGGTTTTCCATGTAAAAATTGCTCGTGTTATTTTCGTATCTGTTGGTTGAATTTGCTGCCCTATTCTGGTTGGTTGTTTGTTATTATTTCCTGCTAGGTTCATAGAAGAGAGGGATAATTATTTTTGCTGCATTTGTGTGTGTTTATCCCAACAAAGTGGTATAAGAGCCACGTCAAGTGAGCCTTGTGCCTTGTGGTAAAATGGAAACTAATACAAGTAGAATGGTGAATCTTAATGGTTCTAATTATCAAATATGGAAGGGAAAAATGGAGGACCTGCTGTATGTGAAGCATTATTATTTACCCGTGTTTGAAACTTCTAAGCCTGATAGTAAAACTGTTACTGAGTGGAAGATATTCCATCGGAAAGTATGTGGTTATATTAGGCAGTGGGTGGATGATGATGTTTTGAACCATATAAGTGATGAAACAGATGCACGAGCTTTGTGGCAAAAACTTGAACAGTTGTATGCTAGGAAAATAGGGAACAAAAAGTTATTCTTGATCAAACAGATGATGAGTTTGAAGTATAAATATGGTACTCCTATGACAGATCACTTGAATTCATTTTAGGGCATTATAAATCAGTTAGCTGGAATGAATATCAAGTTTGATGATGAAGTGCAGGGGTTATGGATTCTTGGTACATTATCGGACTCGTGGGAGACGTTCAGGACGTCTTTATCTAATTCAGACCCAGCTGGTGTTATTACCATATATTTGGCCAAGAGTAGTGTATTGAATGAAATGAGAAGGAAGTCACAGGGTTCATTTACACATTCAGATGTCTTGATTACAAAAAGAAGGGGGAGAAGTAAAAGCAGGGGTCCGAAGGATAAAGATAGATGCCGAAGCAAATCCAACATATATGTTAATGTGGAATGTTACCATTGTGGCAAAAAGGGGCATACAATACGGTTTTGTAAACAGTTGAAGAAAGGGAACAAGAAGGGCATCCACGACAATAAAAAACACAACCATAAGAAAAAAGATGGTAGTAATGAAAATGTTGAAGTTAATACAACTATCGAGGAGTTCTTTGTTTGTTGCGATTATGATATGGTCAACCTTGCACATGATGATTCCAGTTGGGTTGTTGATAGTGGTGATACATGTCGTGTTACACCACAAAGAGACTTCTATTCATCTTACACTCCAGGTGATTATGGTATAGTTAAAATGGGCAATGATGGGTTATCCAAGATTTTTGGAGTAGTAGACGTACATTTGAGGTTCGACGCTGGTGTAGAGCTAGTTTTACGTAATGTGAAACATGTTCCGGGTATAAGTCTGAATGTGATTTCGATGGGCTTACTCTATGATGATGGATATTGTAGTGGTTTTGGCAAGGGAGTGTGGAAACCCACTAGAGGTTCCTAGATTGTCAGAAGAGGAGAGAAGGCGGAGAAACTATATATGACACATCCAAAGGTCACGATTAATGACGTGAATGTAGGTCACAAGTCGTCAGGAATAAGTCTAGAGGGGGGGTGAATAGACTTATTGAAACTCTTTTCTGAAAGTCCGGTGAGTTTCTCAGCTGTGATAGGTACAGATGACTTAGTCGTCTGCAGACAAGTGCTGAAGACACAGCTGATGACGATAGCAGATAACTAATGTTCTCTGCAGATAACTATCTAATGGAACAGTAAATATGTATACAATAGTTAAGTATGATGATCAATACAGTAAAACACGCAGTCACTTATAGTGGTTTCAGAGGTGGGTAATACTCTACTAGTCCACTTTTCCCCAAACCAGTTGGAGATGAATTCACTATAACTTTCAACCAGTGATAAACGTTACAATGATTCAACCAGTTGCAACAGCTTCCAACCAGTGGAAATCCATGGCCGTTTCAACTCCCTTGACTGCCTAGCACCTCTTCATCGAAAACTCTTGGATGCTCAACAACTTCTCGAGCTGTCTATCACCTTCTAATCAAGAATCATTGGATGCCTATCAGTCTTGCAAACTTCAACCAGTGAAGTACCCCGAACTCAGGTTTAAAGATATGAGTGGTTTGTCTTCTCCAACTAAGAGCTTTTCAGAATATGACTTTAAGCTTGCTCTATCACGATGCTATAGATTGCTTTGATCGCTTTGATTGCTTTGTTTGCTTGAGAATTTTGTTCGCATAGTACTTTGGTCAATTCATATCTCCAGATATTTATAGTACGATCCTTTGAGCTTCCTTCATAGCCGTTTCACTTTCTGTAACAAATCCATCCGTGGGAGAGTGGACTTCTTTGTTTATCTTATCAATCCTTTGCAAGGCTTTGATTCCCTTTTTCCATTCCAACCGTTGGGAAGACTTTGTTGTTGCAGCACTGTATCTCTTGATTTGTATAATCTTTCTTTTTGAAATAGCGCCGTATTTCTGGATTTAAATAAACATAGAGTCTTCAGAACATGAATCTCGATGAATAATTAATTCCTTACTTTCCGGGAATCTTTCCAGTTTGTCTCCTTACATCCGCATGTGACTTTCCGTGATTGTTGACTTTTCAACGCTTACTGGCGTGGATTGAGCTACTTGGCTGTACTATTGAGATAACTTATCTAATGTCCCTTTGGTCAAACCTGTCTGTGGTACGGTCAACCTTTGGACTTATCTGATATAACCTGTCTGAGGTGAAGTTCTCTGATGTGAGGTTCTCTGATGTATCTTCTCTGATCTGATGAAACTTCTCTGATCTGATGGAACTTTTCTAATCTGATGGAACTCCTCTGATCTGATGGTCTAGCTGAAGTATTCTGACCTGATGAATGTTCTCTGATCTGATGGTCAAACTTCTCTGATATTCCTGTTGACCAATACTCGTGTGATATCCCGACTGCAGATTGGTCAAACCTCTCTGGTGAATTTCATTGACCAAGACTTCTCTGCAAAAGTGAACTTGCCTGATATTTTTTCTGATGAATGGCAGTTCTATACTTAGACTCTTTTCTATTGATCAACACTTAGCCTAAATTTTAAGGCCTATAGAAGATACTCATTTGGTTCTTCTTTACAATTTGCCAAGTACTAAAACATACATTTGAATAATCAATTTAATAAAGAGATGACATCATCAAAATCTAATAAGTATTCCTAACAAATTCCCCTATTTTGATGATGGCAATACTTAAAGTATTTTCAAATATAAACAAGTCTGCACACAAGTGCAAGAGACAAGTAAAACTCAGTCTTATTTTGAGACAACTAGTGGTTGTCATTCAAATGACTGTTATAACATTTTATTGATTGTTTTACAATACAGTTCTGTTTTGAATGCCACAAAATACAAGTAATAAAATTTTACAAGTATTACAAAAATTACATGTAAATTGCAAGTAAAAAAATTACAAGTAAATTACAAAACAATAAAAATTACAAAAACTCCATCTGCCTCTTCCTCTTCTAACTAGCATCTTGGCTGGTGGGAGAGTCCTCAGAGGTTTTTCTCCAATTGGCCTCTTTGAGACTGAGACTAACCCATACTTCCTCTTTATTATCAGAGATGCAAATTGTTGCTCCTCTTGTGATGTCCAGTTATTCTCAACACATAGTTTCTTAATTTCAGCTTGAAGAGCCAGATCATCCAGTTCATTATTCATAAGGGTGGGGGCCTCTTCAGGTCTCAAATTAGGAACCCTGGGAAATGCATCAAATTTCTTTGCATGCTTCTTCAGCACTGCCCAGAGTTTTGGCCAAGATTCTTCCATGAAATTTATGAAAGTCTGCTGTGGGGAGCAATCTTTGTCTTGAAGCAGTTCCCAGAGATAGAATTTTTCAATGAATTGCTTCCTTGCTCCTTCCCACATAAGTCCAGCTTCGGCAGGTAAGAACTCTACCACGAACCAAAACTCCTTGCCTTCCCATTCATATTTCATTTCGGGATCTTGCTTGGTCCTTCTTCTCTTAGCTGCAGGTTGGTCCTATGATGGTGCAACTTTTTCTTTTCTCTTATGTTGAGAAGTTCCAGCTTGAAGCAGAGGGTGGTCTTGTCTCCTCTTTGATCTTAATTCCTCTCTGACGTTTTACTCTATGCCTTCCCCCTGTCTGATAGGCTCTCTGCTTCTTACTTCCTTTTCTCTTCTCTCTTCCCCCTTTTTGCCAGCATCAATTAGGGTTGCTAACTGCTACTCCACTTTAGACATAAAATCAGTCATGCCAAGGGGCATTCTAGAATTGGTTGGAGGTGGGGAAGGATCCTTCTTCTTCAACAGAGTATCCATCTTTGCATTAAGGGAGACCAGAACAGGTTTTACTTCAGTTTCCAGAAGTTTGGCAATTGTCTCTTCTACAAGGCGTCTAATCAGGTCAGTCATAGCAGGTGAGAGTGAGACATCAGGTAGGGTCTGGGGTGAGTTCTCTCCAGCATCTTCAATAGCTGCAGGTCTTTTAGCAGTTGGCATGTCTGAAGAGAGATTCCTGTCTGCAGGGAGTTGATCAGATGGGGTTTTCTTAGGGGTCCCCGATCTGTCATCGTCATCATCATCATCATCATCATCATCATCTCCATGCTCAACATCATCATCATTTACCTTCTGCTCTTCCTCCTTTTCTTCTTTTCCTTCTTCTACTACTTCTTTCTCACCTTCATCTTTCTCCTCTACAATCTCCTCTGTTTTCTCCTTTTCTTCATCAACTTCCTCCTTTTCAACCTACTTTTTAGCTTCTACTTCATCCTATTTTTCAACTTCTCCTTCTTTTTCAACTTCTTCTTTCTGTTCTTCTTCAACTTCTTCTCTTTCATCAGCCTGCTCCTCCTGTACTCCTTCTTCTTTTCCAGACTCCTCCGGTTCCAGTTCCTCAAATTTTATTCCTCTATTTCCACCTCTCTCCTCATCATCATCTTCAACTACATCATCCTCCCCGAGGGTTTTCCCTTCTGCAACACCCTCCATTATGTAACGGATGAACTGGTCCATGTTTTCCTTATAACTGGACATGAACCAGTTCTCTTGGAGCATTAAAAGAGTATCTGTCTTGCGACAGAAGAGCATAATGAGCTGCTCCAAAGCCTAGGGATGCTCCCAGGAACTTCTCCCAACATAATTCTCCAGTTGGGTGTAGGGAAGAGATCTCAAATCTCTCCATTCAGCAAAAATATTTATAAAAGAAAACTTTAAAGCTTGTTGTTTTACCAGCTTTAATTGTTCATCATATAGGTTCAAGGGGTTATTTTCCCTAGGATTAAGGGAATAACCTGCTTCTGGAATCTCTATGATCAGTTCTGTCTCTTCCTCCTCCGTCATGCTGGGAAGGGTCAGAAGTGGGAGCACCTCAGCCATTAGATCGGTTTGATCTGGCTGATCCTCGTCATCATTGGCGGCAGATGCAGGTGCTGGTGTAGTGATAATCTGCATCTGAGCTGCATGGATGTGCTCAGGTACAAGTGTCTTCTATGCCTGTTCCTCTTCACTTTCTTCAAAGACACACTACTACAAAAACAGCATTTACTGACACTAAAATAATGTCAGTAATTAGTTTTACTGACACTTCATAATAGTGTCAGTAATGCTAAAGCCAGAAAATACTGACACTAATTTTTAGTGTCAGTAATACAAGAGTCAATAAATACTGACACTTAAATAGCGTCAGTATTTTGTTTTGCTGACACTAAAATAGTGTCAGTAATTAGTTTTTTACTGACACTAAACATTACTGTCAGTATGTTCTGGCTTTAGCATTACTGACACTATTATGAAGTGTCAGTAAAAATAATTACTGACACTATTTTAGTGTCAGTATATGTTCAGATTTGTGAAAAAAAAAATCTATTTTTATCTCAATTCTATTTTTATCTTTAACTACATTTTTCAGTTTAATTACATGGAAAAAAATTACCATAAATTAAAATTATCAAACAAACAACTCACTTATAAAACATCGGAAATGCATTATTAAATTGAATAATCAAAATCAGTCGATGACGTTTTAGTCTCGAAAAAACGAGCAGGGAATACAAAACTCAAAATCTTTTTAAACTACTACTGTAACCTTGCTCTTCTCTCTAAATATAAATAAGTAGAAGAAGAAGCAATACGATTAGCCATGCCAACCAGACACACTGCTTAGTGGAGCCAATCTCATGTGCTGATCCCTACCTCTGCTTCTCTTGAACAACGGCTCCAGCGACGAAGAAACGGACGATCCAACGGCCCACGATTCGACGGAGCTATCAGAGCTGATATAGGCATCGATCACACCACTCGGACTGCTTGGTATCGACGAATGCCTGCGCTTGTGGCAGGATCTACGGCTAGGATCATCCATTGCCTCCACGATAAGCTTGTGGCAGTCGTCGATTTTTCCCAGATGTAAATTTTTAATAAAAAAATGTGAGATTTTTAATCAACATCAGGATAAGAAAACTGTCGTTTTCTTATTAATTAGGTGAAACCTCAGGGGTTGGTTTCAATAATAATCACCCTAAAAAGTAAAGAAAATAACAGAAAACAAAAAACATATCAAAGAGAAAAAGGGATAGAAGAACGAAACGAAAAACTTACAATGATTGTCAAAGGTGAACCATACATAATGATGGAGAAAATAGTGGCTGTTACACCACAGAAAAGCTTCCTGCCATTGCCATGGAGAGCAAATGGGAGGGGCATAATCACAATGACAAGAGAGACCAAATGGGAGGGGCATAATCACAATGACAAGAAAGACAAGTACCTCAAACTACCAAGTTCTATTTTCCAACCAAAAAATAAGTACAAATATGAAAAAAAAAAAATAATTGACTAATTAACAACCTCAATTTCGTATCCGATTTCGAGCAACGCATTAGCAACTGTCACCATTAGTATCTGATAATGATCAATCCGCAGATCTGCGAAAACCTACAAAACACATGTAAACATAGAAAATAAACACTCTTTCAACAACACTGCTCCAACTTCTAGGCTACAAACCCAAATTTACACACACACACACCCCAACCAAGATTCCATTTTCTTTCCCTTCAAATTGAATTAACAAACTCATTGAAACCAAGAAACAAGAATATCACAGTGATTACCAAGGCAAGCTTTGGTTTTCTGTAACCAAATCTCACAAACTGCTTCGAAGCGACACTTTCTCTCAGTACACTAAACTTGTCCAAGTTTTTCAAAGGCTCAAAATTCAAATCTTCACCAAAATAATCCAACTCCTTCAAGAATGACAAATCCCCAAAACCCTCTTCACCATACCCCCCAAAGAAATCACGGGGGTTCTTGATTTTACTTCCATCCTCTGTCACAGAGCCGGGCAAGTAGAAAATCTGGAATAGGAAAACAATGAAGAAGAAGAAAACAGCCACCCCACAGATCAACTGCAGATAGTCAATCTTCTTGCAGAGTACAAATCTTGCGAATCTTGATCTGCTCCTCTGCCCCAGTAATAACCCTTTGATATTACCGTTAGAGCTACTGTTATTTCTAAGAGATGAAGAAGAAGAACGCAGTAAATGGTGGTCCCTCTTCAATGGCTGCCCACTTTCAAGTGAACCCATTTACACTCCCATCAAGAAAAAAAGAAAAGAGTTGATTTGGTGATCTCCGGTTTCAACTCAGTTGTTATGCAATGCATGTCTCAAAACATACTCTATACTTAAAGCAATCAATTTACCAAGACAAAATATTTCTGCATGGGAGGAGTTGATTCGAAGTCCAAAAACTAACGAGGTTTTCAAGATAGAGAAGCTGTTAAAAACATTTACTACAAAATTAAGGCACTCAACAACTTCTTTGCTAAAGCCATACCGTTGAGTCCAAGCCGCTAAGGGTCGAAAACAATAACAGAGATTAAACATGCAAAAACAATATGAAGAGATGATAATAAACAAGGCCGAATCTTGTTTTAAATACACTCGTTAGCAATAAGCTCCACCACATCAATCACTGCTACTTATTCTCGGTCTTATATCTCCAACTATCGATGAATACTAATGTTCTACATGAACATTAGCAAGTCTTTAAAACCAAGATAGCATATCAATTTTAGATTTTTAGTAGAAAATATTCTTACAACAAATAGGAGACGAAGGCCGAACATGCCATGTTGGAAGGCCGATTCTTGGATCGATTTAGAACCATGTAAGATATAAATGATCATTATATCCGTAGGTAAACATTCATAAATTATTCCATTTACAAATATATAAGTTTACAAAAAAGACAATTTTGGTGAATGAGAGGTGACGTTGGATTTATAGTTTGTTGAGGTTAAGGCTACATTACATCATTGTGAAAGTTGACAAAAATAATAATGGAAGGATGAAATAAACAAAAGTGGATACTAAGAAAGACAATTAAATCAAAATCTCCCAATATGAAATGAATGTAAAAATGGCTTCCTCATATCAGCCCTTTCATTTTCTCCCTCCTCTTTGAAACTCATCTTTCTTTCTCTTTCTCAATTAAATAAAAAATAAAAAAATGCAAACTCGGATTAAAAAAAAGCGATTCGATGATGACGGTGAAAATCGTGTATATATCAATGAAAACCTCACAAATCATCATATATCAATGAAAATTTCGAAAAAACAATAGACACTAGTAAAAGAAGCAATTAGGGTTTTTGGAAAGATGCTACCAAAGGATATTGGAAAAATTCTTGAACAAGCAGCTGCTACCCTCAAACCTCAAGGATATAAACAAAATCGCCCGTTCTTATCTTCCCATCTCCAGTCGAGGCACAAACCATCACTCTCCCCTCCATATCAGATTGATTTTCACTAAACATACTAAACATCTGAACTAAAATAATATGATATCAAACAAGAGGAAGAAAAATCTAACCTTCAGACTCAGTAAAGAACACCCGTGTTGGCGAGCGAATGAAGAAGAGGGAGATAAGGACTAGTTTTTTCAGAATTAATCAACCATAACAGATGAAAAGGGTTAGAGAAGAATGAAATAGATGAAAAGAATTAGAGACAGAGTGTTTACCTGAGGAAGATTTTGCGGAAGACAGGGAAGGAACCCGCTGGAGATCGAAGAAGAACAGTCGTTGGTGAATGTGAGGATGGGGGCGGCGTGATGTAAATGAGGGAGAGAGAGATACTTCTCTCGATTGAGTAGGGTTACGAAGTATTATAAATAAATAATATGTTTTAAATAAATTGAGTTTTTTTTATTATTGATATTTAAGTGTCGGTAAATTTTGATACTCAAGTTACTGATACTCAAGTGTCAGTATCTTATGACACAATTATGTTAAAAAAAAAATGAGTCAAATGTCTGAAGTTACTGACACTTTTGATAAAGTGTCAGAAACTAAGTGTCAGTAAATGCTGTTTTTGTAGTAGTGACAATTCTTCTCTGTCTTTTGGGGGTAACATCAACGGCCTCCTCTGAAACATGTAGCTTTCTTTTGAATCTCAAAGCCAGAGGAGTGTCATCTGAGTCCGACTCATCTACAGACGACTTATTGGCTGCAGTTGACTTTCTGGCTGTAGGTGAGAAATTCTCTGCAGGTGAGATGTTCTCTGCAGGTAGGATTGGCGTCTATTTTGCGAAGTCAAAATCCGAAGGCGCTTGGTAAGGAGGGGGTTCAGTTGACATCTCCTTTAACAACTGGGCTGATCTCCTTTGCACGCCTAGCTTCTTCAAGGTCTCTTGGTCCAAATGACCAAGTCTTTTATTTCCATGGAAAGGGTCAGTGTTACCCTTTGCCTTTCCAAGGAACTTCAGAATCCAACTTATTTGGGTTCCATATGTCAGCTTCATCTTAAACTTCTTTGCATCTTCCATCCATACCACCTTGTTGACTTCTCTGTCTAACTGTCTGTAAATATAATCAGCCAGTTAATCCTGTGGTCCTGGATAAGTTCTCCCATCACCACGAACTTGGCTGATGACAGCTGATTGTAGATGCCTGCCATACCCATTACGATCTTGTTAGTGATGTCAAGAACGTAAAGGTAATCCTTCTTTAGGTCTCCTCTCTTAGCAGTCAGTTTGACTTTTCACGGCTGCTCCGGTAGCTTAATTTCATACCAGGTTTCGACTGGACTTTGTTTAAGGGCCTCTACTGCAATGCCCCGATTCTCCATCTTGAACGCTTCAGCCACAGTCTGGGGGGTTATTGTCATTTCCCCCCCAAAAATCGAGCTCTCGATTCTATCTTTGGTGACCTCGGCTTCCTCGAAAAAAAATGACTGCTTCATTGTAGAGAAGCTTGGGGTTAATGTCCAGAAAGGGATAAATCCCATTCTTCTTCATCATATGGATGATGTAGTGCATCACGCTGGTGGCCGCTAGATTCACCTCCAGTAAGCCTTCAAAATCGACAATGATGATAAATATAATCTGGTCCTTCAAAGCTTTCAAGTTGATGCCTTCGAAGTATTGTGTGGCTTCCATTTCTGCAAAAAGATTGAGTTTTTCTGAGTGTAGGGACGATTTGAAAATTTTTCTTTGCTCTTAGGAAATTAGGGTTTTTCTGCTTGAAGACGAAAAGTTTTGGTAAAGTGATTTCGCTGTCTTTAAATAGCCATTTGAAGAGGCGTTTGAAATTTAATAATAATTTAAATTAAACGGCGGTTCAATTTTTGAAAATTAAAAATTCACGATTTGAATTTTGATTTGACGTCGCAGAGGTAGTGTGAACGTGTGAACGTGTGTGAATTTGTGTTTGTCCAAGTGTCAACAAATAATAAAATACTAATAAGTCGGTCAAGGAGAGAGGAACTTAGTTGGTTGACTGTTTGACTTCTTATCTGTTCTGTATCAGCTAAGTTGTTTGACTTCTTGACTGTTTGACTTCTTGTCTGTTCTGCATCAGCTAAGTTCCCTGCTCATCTCCAAAAACCTTTCTTCTGGTAAAGGCTTTGTGAAAATGTCAGCAATTTGATATCCTGTGCTAATTCTTTCTACTCTGACTCTCTTGTTAAGCACATGATCTCTGATGAAGTGATGCTTAACATCTATGTGCTTTGTCCTTGAGTGCAATACTAGGTTGTTTGTGATTGCAATTGCACTGTTGTTGTCACACCATATGATAACTTCATTTGCAGTGATGTTGTAATCCCTTAGCTGTTGTCTGATCCATAATATTTGTGCACAACAGCTACCTGCAGCTAGGTATTCTGACTCTATTGTTGATATTGAGTTGGATACCTGCTTCTTACTGAACCATGATATGAGCCTGGTTCCAAGGAATTGGCACGTTCCAGTGGTGCTTTTCCTATCAATTTTACATCCTGCAAAGTCTGCATCCAAATATCCTAATAATTCAAAGTTATTGTCCTTGGGATACCATAGTCCAACGTTGATTGTAGACCTAAGGTGTCTGATATTCCTCTTAGCTGCTTCCTGATGAGATTGTTTTGGCTTGGACTGAAATCTTGCACATACTCATACTGCATAAGATATGTCTGGTCTGCTTGCAGTTAGGTAGTGGAGTGAACCAATAAATCCTCTGTAGTGGGTTGGATCCACTGATATGCCTCCTTTATCTGCATCTAGGTGTAGGCTTGTGCTCATTGGAGTTCTTAGTGTTTTGGTTGACTCCAATCCAAATCTCTTGATTATATCTCTTGTGTATTTAGCTTGATTTATGGAAATTCCATGATCCATTTGCTTGACTTCTAAACCAAAAAAGAAATTAAGCTTTCCCATCATACTCATCTCAAATTCTCCTTGCATGATATTTGAGAACTTCTCACATAGCTCCGGGTTGGTTGAGCCAAATATGATGTCATCCACATATATTTGTACTAATAATATGTGGTCTTTATGTTCTACTCTGAATAAGGTCTTATCTACCTTTCCTTTGCCGAAACCGTTCTTCTCTAGAAACACAGATAATGTTTCATACCATGCTCTTGGTGCCTGCTTGAGTCCATAGAGAGCCTTCAAAGCTTGTAAACTTTGTCTCCTTTGACAAATCCAGGGGGTTGCTCTACATAGACTTCTTCTTCTAGTACTCCATTAAGAAAGGCACTTTTCACATCCATCTGGTACACTTCAAAATCGTTGAATGCTGCATATGCTAGGAATAGTCTGATGGCTTCCAATCTTGCAACAGGTGCATATATTTCATCAAAATCTATTACTTCACATTGTGCATATCCTTTAGCAACTAGTCTGACTTTATTCCTAACAACATCTCCATCTTCATCACACTTGTTTTTGTACACCCATTTGGTGCCTATAACCTTCTTGTGATTTGGTTTGTCAGTTAGTTCCCAGACATTGTTTCTTTCCATCTGATTCAGTTCTTCTTGCATTGCAATGATCCATGAGTAGTCATCCAGGGCCTATTCAGTTGTTTTAGGTTCCATCTGAGACATGGAACACGAGAACATTGCCATTCCTGCAGGTTCTGTGGATTGCCTGGTCTTGACTCCATCAGTTAGGTTTCCAATTATTTGTTGAATGGGGTGATATCTGAGCCATTTGGGGATTCCTTCTTCAGGGTCTGTTCCCCCTATAGAGTTGCTATGGTGGACTTCGTCTTTTTCTGGATCAGCTAGGTTGTGGACATCTTGATCTGCAACTAGATCAGCTACGGTCTTGTCATCTGCAGGTTGGTCTCCTGTCTGATCTGCAGATGGGTCTTCATCAGCCACAGTTGGATATTTGTCAGCTGCAGTTGGATCAGGTAGGTTTTGAGGTCCTATCTGATCTGCAGTTGGGTCTTCATCTGAGTCCACCATTCCTGTATCATTAATGATGACTTCTTCGAGGGTGGTAGTTTTGAGCTTATTCTCAATTAATTCCACCTGTTTCCTGTACTCAATGGTAGATTCATCAAACACTACATGAGGTGTTTCTTCCACAACTAAGGTTCCTTTATTAAAAACTCTGTATGCCTTACTTATTTGTGAATATCCCATACAGAGACCATCATCAGTTTTAGAATCAAAGGCATTCAGTTGGGTTTTACCATTGTTGTGGATGAAACACTTACAACCAAATATATGAAAATATGCAACAGTTGGTGTTCTGCCATTCCAAACCTCATAGGGAGTTTTGCCATCTCCCTACAATCATGCTTATGTTCTGAGTGTGGCATGCTGTGTTGACAGCTTCAACCCAGAACCTTTTGGGCAGGCCAGCTTCTGCAATCATGGACCTGGCTGCTTCTTTCAAGGTTCTGTTCCTTTTTTCAGCAACATCATTCTACTGTGGTGTCCTGGCTGCAGAGACCTCATGCTGGATTCCATTCTGATCACTGTACTCAATGATTGCCTTGTTGAGAAATTCACCTCATCTGTCTGATCTGATCTTGATGATTGAGAGGGATTTCTCATTCTGGATCTTCCGCAGGAGTTCAGGTAGCTTTGTTAGTGTTTCACTCTTTTTATAGAGAAAAAAGACCCATGTATATCTTGAGTAGTCATCTACTAATACTAGGGCATGCTTCCTTCCACTTAATGTTCTTGGCTTGATTGGGCCAAATAGATCCATATGAAGTAGATCTAGAATTCTGGTGGTCAGAGTGGTAGGCTGAACTGGCTTGAATGATGCTCTGGTCTGTTTTCCTTTGTGACATGCATCACAGAGAGATTTCTTCTTGAATACTTCAGCTGGAAGTCCTCTGACCAGCTTTTGAGAGCTTATCTTGTTGATGGCTTTGAAATTCAGGTGACATAATCTCTTGTGCCATAGCCATCCATTTTCAGCAATTGTCTTAGATAGAAAATAGGTGTTTGGAGTGCCTGTGTTCCAATCTATCATGTAGACATCTCTCCTTCTGAATCCTTGTAGCTTCACTTCTCCAGATAGGATATCAATCACCATACATTTCCAAATGGTGAAGACTACCAGGTTCTTCTCATCACAAAACTGGCTTATGCTTAACAGGTTGTATTTGAGCCCTTTGACATAGTGGACTTTGGATATGATTATATTTCCTCTGTGCAGCTACCCAAATCCTTTTGTCTGACCTCTAGAGCTATCTCCAAAGGTTACATCTGGGCCTCTTGCTTTGACATAGTTTGAGAGCACCTTCTTGTTCCCTGTCATGTGCCTTGAGCATCTAGAATCTACAAACCATTCTTCACCTCCTAATGTTGAATTTGTGGAGATGTGGTAGTAGTCCGTCCACCTTTTCTGCAATCAGACAAGTAGAGATTTAGGTACCCAAATATGTGCGGGTCCTCTGGGGTTAGTTGGATTCTTGGAGAATTGATTTCTCTTTGGATTATGAGCATTGTGTTGAATAACCCTATAAGGAGGGTGTTGTCTAGGCCTATATCCTTGGTTAGGATTGTGTACTAAATATACCTCATAAATTCTATAGTGTGGGCCATTTCTAAAACTTGGCTGAGACTATTTGTTAAATCTTTGGGGTCTCCACACCTGATTATTTTAAAAACTTGGATAACCTTGAGGTTTCCATTTGCCTCTCCCATTTTGAAATCTTTTTTTAGGGAGTCTTTGGTAATAGTTGACATATTTTTTTACTGCTGTTTCTGCCTTAGCCATTGCCTAGTCTCTTATCTAGGTGGCTGCCTTGTATACCTTGGCTGCTGCCTAAACCTTTGATTTGGCTAATGCCTATTTTGAAATAGAGGTTTATATGTAGGCTCAGCAGTCTGGACAGTTGTTTCTCCCTTGATGAAAGTTGTTTTTGAACTAGAGGGAGTGTTGGGGTCATATCCAAGGCTTGATCTGGAATAAAGTGGCCTCTTGTTCATACACAGTTCATCCAAAGTTATAGATGCCTTTAGAGATGCTATCTCCTTGGCTTGTGTACTATTTAACTCTTTCAACTTGGATAGCTCAGTTTTGACATGAGCAAGTGCAGCTAATTTTTCACTATTTAAAATGGTCAGTCTATGGATCTCAGCTGTAGTATTATCAGCTAAGTTTTTCAAGTTATTTTCAGATTGTTTTTCAAGTTCAACTATAATATTTTGAAGTTTGGCTGATTCCTGGCTGAGCTTGTCAAAGTTGTTTTTTAGCTGGACTCTCTCACTCTTTAGTTGTGCATTCTCAGCTGTAATAGTCTGGTGTGCTGATTTTAAGGTTTCAAAGTCTTTTAACAGTTGATTAACAGATTTATGAAGATCCATGTCTTTAGATAGGTCAGAACTGAAACCTTCAGTATTTTGGGGTTTAGAATTTACCTCCTCATCAGCTAGGTTGGCCACCAGGCAGTTATATTCATCATCATCATCATCAGATAAGAATCCACCGCTTTATTCTACTCTCTCTTCGATCTGACCTTCAATGATGAGGGCCTTCCTATTGTCCTCCTTTCTGCTCACGTCCTTCTTGATTTCATCCTTCTTAATATCAGGACAATCAAATTGTGTTTGTCCTGTCTTATGACAGTTGCAGAATTCCACCTTCCAGTTGCCTGCTTTCTGATTTCTCTTTGGGTTGTCTTTATAGTTCTTCTTATACTTGGAGTAGTTTTTCTGGAAGTTGCTGAATATTTGCATTATAAATGCCATCTCTTCCTCAAAATATAGAGGATTTGGAGGTTTGACTTCAGATAGGGTCTTGGCAGGGGACTCTGCTGCAAATGCTATTCCCTTATCTGCTGGCTCAGTTGATGATGAACATGGAAGCTCGAACTCATAAGCCTTCAGATCACAGAACAGCTCCTGGATCTTTATCTTGTTGAGATCTTTTGATTCTCTCATAGCCACGGCCTTCATGCTCCATTTGGAGTTGAGGGATCTTAGAACTTTTAGTGCCATCTCCTTGTTGCCATAGGTCTTTCCAAGGGAGTTAAATTCATTTATGACCTTAGTGAATCTTGTGTCCACTTGGTCAATTGATTCACCATTCTTCATTTTGAAGTTGTAAAACTTTTGAGTAGCAATTGACAACTTATTTTCCTTTATTAGCTCGGTACCCTCACACATTACAGCTAATGTCAAGTTTCGTTGGCATTTTTATAATTCTTGATCTTGACCATGGTTGATTTGTCAAGAGTTTGGTACAGCACATCTCTAACCTGGTTGTCAAGATTGGCCATCTTCCTTTCTTTGGGGGTCAGCTCCATCCTCTTCTTGGGAATCTTCTCTGGCTTCCCAGCTGCAATTTCTTCAGGGGAGTTGTCCTTCTCAAAGATGAAAGGACCATCTTCAATGATGCACCACATGTCGTCATGGATTGATGATAAGTGTGACTGCATTCTTATTTTCCAAAGATCATATTCGTCTACAGAGAATACAGGTAATCTAGAGTGCATGTGTTGCATATGTTCCATTATACCGAGAGATTAAAATATATATTCAATATATAGATCTGGTTCTATAAAAGTTGAACCAACCTCTCTGATACCACTTGTAGGTCACAAGTCGTCAGGAATAAGTCTAGAGGGGGGTGAATAGACTTATGGAAACTCTTTTATGAAAGTCAGGTGAGTTTCTCAGCTGTGATAGGTACAGATGACTTAGTCGTCTGCAGACAAGTGCGAAAGACACGGCTGATGATGATAGTAGATAACTAATGTTCTCTGTAGATAACTATCTAATGGAACAGTAAATATGTATACAGTAGTTAAGTATGATGATCAATACAGTAAAACACGCAGTCACTTATAGTGGTTTCAGAGGTGGGTAATACTCTACTAGTCCACTTTTCCCCAAACTAGTTGGAGATGAAATCACAATAACTTTCAACCAGTGATAAACGTTACAATGATTCAACCAGTTGCAACAGCTTCCAACCACTGGAAATCTGTGGCCGTTGCAACTCCCTTGACTGCCTAGCACCTCTTTATCGAGAACCTTTGGATGCCTCAACAACTTCTCGAGCTGTCTTTCACCTTCCAATCAAGAATCCTTGGATGCCTATCAGTCTTGCAAACTTCAACCAGTGAAGTACCCCGAACTCAGGTTTAAAGACATGAGTGGTTTGTCTTCTCCAACTAAGAGCTTTTCAGAATATGACTTTAAGCTTGCTCTATCCCGATGCTATAGATTGCTTTGATCGCTTTGATTGCTTTGTTTGCTTGAGAATTTTGTTCGCATAGTACTTTGGTCAATTCATATCTCCATATATTTATAGTACGATCCTTTGAGCTTACTTCATAGTCGTTGCACTTTTTGTAACAAATCCATCCGTTGGAGAGTGGATTTCTTTGTTTATCTTATCAATCTGTTGCAAGGCTTTGATTTCCTTTTTCCATTCCGACTGTTGGGAAGACTCTGTTGTTGCAGCGCCGTATCTCTTGATTTGTATAATCTTTCTTTTTGAAATAGCACCGTATTTCTGAATTTAAATAACCATAAAGTCTTCAGAACAAGGATCTCGATGAATAATTAATTCCTTGCTTTCCGGGAATCTTTCCAGTTTGTCTCCTTACATCCGCATGTGACTTTCCGTGATTGTTGACTTTCCAACGCTTGCTTACGTGGACTGAGTTACTTGGCTATACCGTTGAGAGAACTTATCTGATGTACCTTTGCTCAAACCTATCTGTGGTACGGTCAACCTTTGGACTTATCTGATATAGCCTGTCTGAGGTGAAATTCTCTGATGTGAAGTTCTCTGATGTATCTTCTCTGATCTGATGAAACTTCTCTGATCTGATGGAACTTTTCTGATCTGATGGAACTTCTATGATCTGATGGAACTCCTATGATCTGATGGTCTAGATGAAGTCTTCTAACCTGATGATTGTTCTCTGATCTGATGGTCAAAATTCTCTGATATTCCTATTGACCAATACTCGTCTGATATCCCAACTGTAGATTGGTCAAACCTCTCTGGTGAAATTCGTTGACTAAGACTTCTCTGCAAAAGTGAACTTGCCTGATATTTTTTCTGATAAATGGCAGTTCTATACTTAAACTCTTTTCTATTGATCAACACTTAGCCTAAATTTTAAGGCTTATAGAAGATACTCATTTGGTTCTTCTTTACAATTTGCCAAGTACTAAAACATACATTTGAATAATCAATTTAATACAGGGATGACATCATCAAAATCTAATAAGTATTCCTAACAGTGAACATAGTTGACAATAATGACATGACCGAGCTATGGCATAAGAGGCTCAATCACATGATCGAGAAAGCGATGGCGCCATTGTCAAAGAAAGAGGTGTTATCCGGAGTTCACGATGTACATCTTAAAAGGTGTTTTCACTGTCTAGCTGGGAAGCAAACGAGAGTCACTTTTAAGAGCCATACCCCTTCACGGAAGGAAAATATTCTTGATCTTATACATTCCAATGTTTGTGGTCCTATGAAGACTAGGACGCTTGATGGTTGCCTATATTTGGTCACGTTCATCGACGATCATTCGAGAAAGGTATGGGCATACACCTTAAAGGCTAAAGATCAAGTTTTGGATGTCTTTAGACAGTTTTATGCCTCGGTGGAGCGAGAGACCGGGAAGAAGTTGAAGTGTATTCGGATGGATAATGGTGGAGAATACAATGGGCCTTTTGATGAGTATTGTCGAGACCAAAGGGATCCGACATCAAAAGATGCCACCAAAGACTCCGCAACTTAATGGCTTGGCGGGACGATGAATCGGACTTTGGTTGAGAGATCTCGATGTTTGCTCTCACACGGATTACCAAAGTCATTTTGGGGAGAAGCTTTGAACACGTCGGTTCACGTGATTAATTTGACGCCGTGTGTTCTTTTGAAGTTTGATGTCCTGGACAAAGTATGGAGCGGTAAAGACATTTCATATCGCCACTTATGTATTTTCGGATGTAAAGCATTTGTGCACATCAAGAAAGATGAAAGATCGAAGCTTGTTGTGAAAACCAAGCCATGTGTGTTCCTTGGTTATGGGCAAGATGAGTTTGGGTACAGATTATATGATCCGGTTCAAAAGAAACTTGTTCGAATCCGGGGTGATATTTTTGTGGAAGATCATACCTTGAAAGATGTTGAGAAGACAGAGACAATCCCTCAACATAATGATGACCATATTGATTTGGATCTCATTCCTCCACAGCATGTCGAGCCATATGATAGGGATGATGTTCAAAATGGTGAACAACGTGGTACTGATGATGTTGATGCTCCACAGCAAGTAGAGATGAAAGATGGAGTTCATCCAGAGTTACCAGTACCGAATATGCCACCATTTGTCCCACTTAGGCGGTCTATGAGAGATCGTCATCTTTCAGCATGATATTCTGCTGATGATTATGTCTTACTCACTGATGCGGGAGAGCTCGAATGTTATGTAGAAGTTATGAAAGATGAGCACAAGAAAGAATGGCTTGAGGCCATGCAAGATGAAATGACTTCCTTGCATGAGAATAATACATATGAGTTGGTGAAGTTACCTAAATACAAGAAAGCTTTGAGAAACAAGTGGGTCTACAGAGTGAAGACAGAAGAGCATACTTCACGACCCAGGTACAAAGCAAGATTAGTGGTCAAAGTCTTTAGTCAGAGAAAAGGTATTGACTTTGATGAGATTTTCTCTCTAGTCGTGAAGATAGGATCCATCCGTGTGGTTCTTGGTTTAGCATCTAGCCTTGATATCAAGGTTGAGCAAATGGATGTCAAGACAACCTTTCTTCATGGTGACTTATACAAGGAAATCTACATGAAGCAACCAGAAGATTTTCATGTTAAGGGCAAAGAGGATTATGTTTGTAGACTTCAGAAGAGTCTATATGGTTTGAATCAAGCACCAAGACAGTGGCACAAGAAATTGAGTCGGTTATGGTGAAGCAAGGCTACCGAAAGACGACTTCAGATCACTATATTTTCTTTCAGAGATTTGGTGATGATGATTTCATCATTTTATTGTTGTATGTTGATGACATGTTAATTGTTGTCAAGAATACTAAAAGAATTGTGAAATTGAAGCAGGAATTGAGGAAGTCTTTTGCCATGAAAGACTTGGGGCCAGCAAAATGTAATATCCAGATAAATTGTTGGGTCTTTTCATCCGTATTTGAACCCTATATTACTCAAATTTGTGCTATCAATAATCAAAGTATGATCGTTTCCGTATTCGTATCCACATGCATGATAATATCAACTTTTAATCCTTCACATGCAACTACGTCGTAACGTACGCTAATAGGTAAGCGTAACGTATGTTACAAGCTATAGATAGTGTACGCTACGAGCTAGGCATAGCGTACGTAAGGAAGTCAATTATTGAACAGGCTGGCTAGCACATGGACGGCTGGTGGTGGGCTCGGAAAGATTCCCACGGATGAACCTGGACAGTTTTGGGGTCAACGAGTGTTAACGTACGCTAAGGTATGCAACTAGCGTATGCTAATAGGTGTTTCTTACGTACGTAACTTGAGGGTGTAACATACATAATCGAGTACAGAGTGAGATAGTAAGCTACCATTGAACGATAGCATACGCTGAGGATGAAAGGTAGCGTGTGCTAAATCGATAACGTACGTAAAGCGCTAAGGCTAACGTATGTAAAGCTCAAGACATTATATATATGGACAACACCCCATTCCATTTCACTTCATCCCTTTCACTTGTACTTCATTTTCCTTCATTTCTAGAGAGTCTCCAGCCATCTAAAACACCTATAGATTACATATACTCGATCATTGAAGTTAAGAAACACCTTGGATTGGCACTCACGCAATCAGAGTTAGATTCTACCTATTGTCTCGGCGTTTCCTTCATATTTAGGTATGTTAATGCTACCTCCAACCTTGAATTCATGTTCTTAAGGATGTTATGAACATACTACCGGGATTATTAAGCTCCATAGATGACTTTTAACCGAACATCATGTTTTTGGAAGTTGGAATGTTCATACTTTAGTTACCAGAGTTAAGAACATTATAGTTCGAATCTTGTTATGATGAACAAGTAAGGGAAGTTTTCTGAGATTAATAAAACCATATTGAATGGTGTTTCCATAATGATCGTAGACTTAATATTGATATCGCTTTTGTTAGACGGACTTGAGAGAAGGATCATTGTAGGTTTTATTATATCTTGTAAAGGTGGATTGTTAACCGATCTTCAAAGATTATAGTTTGAATGTATTGATAATATTGATAACAACCTCAGATTTTCCGAACTACCTTTGAAGATTTATAATCGAGATTGGAGTAAGTTTTATGAAGGCATGTTTAACCTGGAAATTCGAAGACATCAACACCATAGGATCATTCAGATTCGCATGAGTATTATATGTGTGAGTATAACGTACGTTAAGCACTATGCATTACGTACGTTATACCCTTAGGCAAGGCAGTCGTCTGAGCTGGGTAGAAACTATCAAATGTATGCTTAGCGTGCGCTAGGATTTGAAGTTTACGTACGCTAATATGCAGACGTAACGTAAATTACGTAGGTGTGTAATGTACGTTATGAAGAGTACAGTTAGGATTCAGTCGTCTTTCGATGTTTTTCATCGTGTGATTGATTGTTTACTTGATGATAGGATATTAGGGATGAATTCCCTACGATAATCCAGTGTTGAGTCTTTCCGATCGTCGTTTTCATTGGAGTTCCGGATTGTTCCAATTAATTGTATTTCCGAAATATTCGCGAGAAATTACCAAGGCACGTACCTTGAGATACAAATTATAACTACGTGAAATCATTGTTGCTGAAGTGTATGAATCATGTTACGAATATATGTATATATTATATTGTAAATATATGTATGTATGTAGACATACGTGTGTGTGTGTGTATATATATATATATATATATATATATATATATATATATGTGTGTGTGTGTGTGTGTATGTATAGATATATGTATATATATATATACATATGGAGATGAATGTTGGGTGATTAATACCAATGCTAGTCGACGTACTCAACTTGGATTAAAGTACGAATCATATTCATAGAGGTAATATGGTAAGGATTGTATTTTCGGTTGAGTTACGGTATAACGATATATGTGTAGTGTTGATTGATAGTGCTGAAGGCTTAATGTGTTAAGTCTTGATGAATAACGCGCGAGTTGTTGTTCATTCTGCGTGGTTATGGACTGACGAATAAATTGTGTGAATTGATGAACTGATTTGATAATTGCTGCAACGATTGATTGCGTGCTTGATATTTGTAACAACGTGAATACTTGTTATGAGAGACATCGATTTCGGGTGCCTCTGAGGGCGGGGCGTGTACTCCGACCTGGTGTACGCTACAATGAGCGGCTCTATATGATTAGTGAACACCGGTGTTACCTAATGCGCGAGCAAGGGGCGGCTCATGTGGGAGTGAATGCCGGCGCGGTGACATGTGCAATGGGCGGCCAATATAGTGGAGTGAACGCTGGTACACAGGTGTGCAAGGGAGGCGCCTGGCAGGCTTATTGGTAACGGGTATTCGAGTGACAGCTAAGAACCGATACCAAATGATTTTCGAAATTCAAAGTTTCTTTCAACTCACTTTTAAATGTTGGTCTTGATATATACTGCGGTTCATGTTTTCTGAAAGTTTGTTTCAACTTGTTCTAAACATTGGTATCAGGGTTAATTAACCAAGGATATTTGACAAGATTTCTGAGGGTCAATTAATCAAGGGTTTTGAGCAGGATTTGTCGAATGAGAGATTGTGTCTTTGATTGATCTTGTGATAATACTCTGTGAAATGTTGAGATGATTGATCTCGTGATGATATTATTTGGATTGGGTCGAGAACCCCATGAGATGTTGTAATGATTCGCTTGTGGCAATTTTCTATAAATTGGGTCGAGGACCCCGAATAACGTTGAATTGATTTTCTTGTAAGATTGTTTTCCACATGCTGGGTTGAGGACCCGAGGACTCTTGAAGTTATTTTCTAAAAGTATTCCCATTCGATTTGCAAAATCCCAAGATAGCTCGAGTCAACAACAACTTTTTCAAAACTATCTTATTTAAAATATTTTCCTTTTAAAAAAGGGGTTTTCAAACTAGATCTTCTGACTCATTGGGCTCGTTTGAAGTTTCATTGGTGATATGTTCCGTAAACGAAAAATGGTATGCATGTATATATTGTAACACCCCAAACTAGGCGGATATTACAGTGCCGTGAATCCCCGACTGGGACCCACCAGGCGAATGAAAATAATGGATTAAATAATATAATTGTAGTACCGAACCACATTATATTACCAAATACTCCGATGAGGAGTTTTAAGTACAACACACCAGGACAATACCGAATACTAGTATATTTTATATGAAGATAAAATACACAACACTGAATGAAACGGAGTATCCAAATGAAGGTATGCAGCGGAAATTAAAGGATAACAACATGAATAACTGAAAGATCGGGGGCCCCTACTAGCATCACTGGGACTCCTCGACGTCAACATGCTATTCCCGTGCTTTTTCCTTGCCATGACCTGAAAAACAGAATCCCCAGTCGGGGTCAGTTACACAGAACAACAATCCTCAAGGGTTGAAAAATACACAATCATGATATATCTGAAGTTATGAAATATCCTGTCGAAACATACGCAATCAAACATGTTATATGAATCAACTATCAGTACGGCTCAAGGAATGGCGCCACACTACGTCCGGGATGGAAATGTGTCCGTGCACAAGCCACCAACGAGTATCGATCAAATACACGTGTGGTCTTGTACCTAATCAGTCTCACGAAGCCATCAACTCGTGTGCACAGTCCAATGTGAGGCCACCAACCAACACACGACTATAATGTGCCCGACATGAAAATCCTACACATACCAACCGGCATGCCAGTATGACCCGGAATGCCACAATATGACAAAAGTGACAACGAAAATGAATAATGACTCACCAAGATTAAATGATGGTGAAATGAATGACAGCTTAATGAAATGATTGGAACTGTCGTTCCTTATGACTGAGGTGATTAATTGATAATGACAAGTTTTGATACGGTTAATACAATGATGAATAAGTTACGATTATGAATGAACAACATCAAAAGGAATGAATATCCTTTTAACCGAGTAAGAATTAACTTACACAACGCCGGTGACAATTATCCTTCCACGAACAACGTCCAAATTGAGATATCGGTCGCTCGAACAACCTTGAATAAATACAATTACCAACAATTCGTTCAATATACGCATCAAACACGAATATAACGAACTCAAAACGTCGGTACGATAAGACCATGTTCATTGGGGAATTATATCGAACACTTTGTGGTCAACTTCGATTGTTTATAACCAAACTTCAAAATACCAACACCAAATCCTCAAGAAGTGTTTCAAACCAACAAAACATCTCCAATACGATCAATAATCCATTATGAATATCCAAATTCGTGATTTCAACAACAATTAATCGAAAACCCCCAAATCCAACACAACATTCAAAGTGTTCTTGAATAATCCTTCAATAATCCAATGAATAATCGAACATATCTATAATCATACGTATATCACTTCATACAACATGATCTTAACATCCAAAACATCATATCTCAACACAATTCGAAAATCCAAGAGGTTTGATGAAGATTACCTTTGAAGATTCAAGCACTATGATTCGAAGAACACGCGATAGATCGATGATCCAAGCTTCACAACCGAATGAAAATGATTAAAAACCACACTCAAGTGATAGGTGAAGAGAATTCTCTCCTCAAGCCTCTCTCTCGTATGAAGGTGGAAGAAATGGAAGGAATGAGCCGAAATGCTCAAAAACGAAATTATAGTTGGCCGATCGCCTGTCGGACACGGCCGTGCCGATTAGCACGGCGGCGCGCAATCGTCGGCAGGACTCGACCGTGTCCGCTTGACACGCGGCGCGCCAAGAGGCCTTCCGATAGTGACTGTCCGGCAGTGACTGCAGACGGCGCGCGCTTCATTGACTCGACCGTGTCCCGGAACACGGCCGCGGCCCGGCGCTTCGGTTCGCTTATCCGGAAGAGTTTGACTCGGCCATGCCAGACGACACGGTCGAGTCCTGTGGGCAGAGACTTCGGCATTTCCGGACGAGTATAGCACGGCCGTGTCGGACGACACGGCCGAGTTCGGTCGGCAGTGATCGGCCAATAACTGAAAAATGAGCGGGTGAGCTAAAACGACCATAACTCTCTCGTCCGGACTCCGATTGACTCACCGTTTGAACCATTGGAAAGCTAACTCGATGCTCTATAATATTGCAAAGATTCAGAATTTTGGAGTTACCAAAAATTAATGGTGATCTAACAAAGTCGAACTCATATGTGGAAAGTTGAAACAATGAACAATAACGATACACAACTCGAAGTTTTTCCGAACGGTGAACACTGGTGAATGAACATGATTGATGAATGATTATAAATGAGTGAAAATCCACTGAGTGACAATCACCGAATGAAATTACTGAATAATAATGACTGAATTACAACTGGGTATTACATACACCCCCCCTTAAAAGAGTTTCGTCCCCGAAACTAAGGGTCAAACAACTCGGGATAACTCTCCCGCATACTATCCTCGGTTTCCCAAGTAGCCTCTTCGACTCCGTGTCTAGAACACTGAATCTTGACCAAAGGAATCGACTTATTCCTCAACTGTTTGATTTGCCGCTCTAAAATTCGTATAGGACGCTCTTCATACGACTGATCATCCGCGATCTCGATTTCGTCGAACTGAAGTATGTGACTCGGGTCGGCAACATACTTCCGCAACTGCGAGACGTGCAATACATTATGAATTTGGCTCAACGTCGTAGGTAAAGCCAATCAATAAGCTAACTCGCCTACTCGATCCAAAATCTCAAACGATCCAATGAATCTCGGACTCAATTTCCCCCGTTTTCCAAAACGGAAGATACCTCGACTCGGGGATACCTTGACCAAAACGTGGTCACCCATCTCGAACTCTAGTGGTCGACGACGATTGTCTGCATAAGATTTCTGTCGACTCTGAACGGTCAACAAACGACTCTTGATCAAAGCTACCTTCTCACGGGCGGCTATAAGCATATCGGGCTCGGTGCCGATTGACTCTGATGGGTCGTACCAACACAAGGGAGATCAACAATGACGACCGTACAAGGCCTCGTAAGGTGCTACCTTCATCGCAGCATGCCAACTATAATTGTACGTGAACTCAATCAACAGTAATTGGGCTTCCCAATCATCTACTAATCGAGGACGCATGCCCTCAACATGTCCTCCAATGTCTGAAAAGTCCTCTCCGATTGTCCATCAAACTGAGGATGAAAAATGGTAATAAGATTAAGCTGAGCTCCCATAGCACGATGAACTGATTTCCAAAATGAGACATGAATCGCCCGTCACGATCAGAAACGATACTCCTAGGAGTACCGTGCAATCTCACTATCTCTTTAATGAATAGCTGGACAAGTCTCTCGGGACCCCACGTATCCTTAATCTCAAGGAAATGAGCTGACTTAGTAAGGCGGTCCACGATCACCCAGATCGTCATCATGCCCCGACGACTCGTCGGCACTATCGTGAAGAAATCTATAGAAATGTCTTCCCACTTCCATTCTGGAATAGGGAGCGGTTTCAGCATACCCGCCAGTCGCTGATGCCAGACCTCGATCTCGGGTCTAAGGAATTCCTGCTGAAGCTCCTTCTGAACTGATAAACGAGCAAGCGTCTGCTCCTGAACGGACTTACGACTCAAGGCGTCGGCGAAAATGTTCGCCTTGCCCGGGTAGTAAAGGATCTCGATATCATAATCTTTGATTAGTTCCAACCACCGTCTTTGTCGCATATTTAACTCCTTCTGAGTAAATATATATACTTGAACTCTTGTGATCAGTGAAGATCTGACAGGTGACGCCATAAAGGTAATGACGCCAAATTTCCAACGCGAAAACCACGGCTGCTAGCTCCAGGTTGTGGGTCGGATAATTAACCAGCTAATCCGAGGAAACTTCGAATTTCCTTAACATCTTTCGGAGGTTGCCAATCTCGGATAGCCTCCGTCTTCTGAAGGTCGACACAAACTCTGGCAGATGAAATTACATGCCCGAGAAAAGTCACTTCGGACATCCAGAACTCACATTAAGAAAACTTTCCATAAAGTTGCTCGCGTCTTAACACGTCGAGAACCTGATGAAGACGTACCTCGTGTTCCTCTCGATCACGAGAATAAATCAAAATGTCATCGATGAAGACAACAACAAACTGATCCAAAAAGTCGATGAAAACCCGATTCATTAACTCCATGAATACCGCAGGTGCATTAGTTAGCCCGAACGGCATAACTACAAACTCATAATGACCATAGCGTGTACGAAACGCCGTCCTTGCGATACCCGACTCTTGAATTCGCAACTGATGATATCCAGATCTTAAGTCGATCTGGGAAAAATATTGAAGTTCCCTGAAGTTGATCTAAGAGATCATCAATACGGGGTAGAGGATACTAATCTCGATCATCACCCTGTTCAACTCCTGATAATTAATACACACACGAGACGAGCCAACCTCCTCCCTGATAGATCACACTGGTGCTCCTCATGGGGACGCACTCGGTCGGAGATAACCTTTCTCGAACTATTCCTCAAGTTGAATCTTCAACTCCTGCATTTCGGTCGGGGCCATCCGATACGGTGCCTTCGACAACGGGGACGTACCGGGCTCCAACTCACTCCTGAATTCCACAACTCTATGTGAAGGCAACCAGATAACTCGTCTAGGAATACATCGTCAATCGATGACAATGATACCACGAATGATTGAACTTTTCGATTGCCCCAGAATGTCAATCGATAAAAAGTGATACAATGAATGATTGAATAGCTCGATTGCCTTAGAAAGGCCAATCGATGAAAATGATGCAATGAATGATTGAATAACTCGATTGCCTTAGAAAGGCCAATCGATGAAAATGATGCAATGAATGATTGAATAACTCGATTGCCTTAGAAAGGCCAATCGATGAAAATGATGCGATGAATGATTGAATAACTCGATTGCCTTAGAAAGGCCAATCGATGAAAATGATGCGATGAATGATTGAATAACTCGATTGCCTTAGAAAGGCCAATCGATGAAAATGATACGATGAATGATTGAATAACTCGATTGCCTTAAAAAGGCCAATCGATGAAATAATATGATGAATAATTGAATAGCTCGATTGAGGAATTTCTCTGCTTTCTTCATAATAATAATTCTTCTGGAACAACGGGGATTATTTCCCTGAAGCACACATTCGACAACCAATGACGGAAAGATAGCGACCAAACGCTTACAAACACTGAGGATAGTATCAAGACGATCAAACCAACTAATACCGAAAATTACATCGTCCTAAGATAAATTCACCACGATTAGGTCCATCAACCAATCGTGGTCACTAAGCTTACTTCGGTATGATTTCCGAAAATTCTTCCATCGTCAGGTAGACCGATGGTATGAGGTCCACAAGCAATAGGACTATCCCAAAATAAGTCTATTCAAACATGATTCGAAAATGAATGAATGCGGTGTACCAGCATCAAAAGGTACACACAGGTTGAAATAAAATTACGAGTATACCTGAGATCATTCGGGCCACCGGATCGTCGATCCTCTTCATCACATGAATCCGGGACTTGCCGGCCCCCGAACCGGACGCTCCCGTCTGATAAATATGAGTTCCAACTTTATTTGCTTCCATTGTCCTAAACGATGTTGACAGAGCAATCGATTCGACCGCCGCTTGCTTCGGCCCGAGATGCCACGAGCCGACTTGGAGTCCTTTCGCAAAACGGGCCTTATGCCCAAAATTCCCACAATTATGGCACGTGATAGACGGTTTGAGACACTTAGTGTCAGAATGACCCGGATTCCGTGTGATGGCCGAATCGGCCGCCGGATCGAGATCCCGCACGATTATGCGCCGTAGAGGTCGCCACAAATGATAGGACTCACACGAGGCTTCTTGAAGGTTGATGACCGCCTTCGGATTGATTACGCCGTTGATTTCTTGCCGAGATGAAGGTTGTTGATCGCCAATTTCCTTAGCAATGGCTCATACGGAGAGTTCTCTCGATTAATCCAGAGTGGCGCAATGATGATTGAGCAATTGCACATGGGTCATCATGGCTCGCATAAAAGTGAGTGGATCAACCCGAACATCTTCGATCGAGCCGAGTTCAGGCACGATTTCTGACAATGAGAGATTATTTCCGGGTTTCGGCCGCACCGCGGCCTCTCCCGTGCATCCTCGACAGCCTCTCCCCATACTGAAGTAGGAAGGTCGCATAATGATTATATTTCCCGCATGATTATCACATTATGATTATGTCATGAGATGATGAAAATGAGTATACATGCTCTAACTTAGTGATTATATGAATGATTTACTGAAGTGACATGATTATCTGATGAAATTCTTGAAATGATTATCTTGAATAACTTAACAAGATTAATAATATGATCATCCAGATCGACAACTGAGTAATGAAATGAATTGAGTAATTAATGAATTAACATGATCGTCGTGATCATTAACTGAGTAATGAAATGAATTAAGTGATTAATGAGTTAACATGATCGTCCTAATCACAATGAATGATGATGTTTGAGGATTGTTAATTGATGAATGATGAATGAATGACTATTGCCAGAAATTATACCATGGCGTTAGAAATCTTACAGTTCTTTCGGTCTGATTGGCTCGGCATTTGCACAGGTCACACGTGACGCGAAAGTCCAATGATACTAGTCTGGTGACGATGATTTCAAATGAGACATGACTCGGAAGGTAGTATTCAAAACCACGCTCCGATACCAACTCTGTAACACCCCAAACTAGGCGGATATTAAAGTGCCGTGAATTCCCGACTGGGACCCACCAGGCGAATGAAAATAATGGATTAAATAATATAATTGTAGTACCGAACCACATTATATTACCAAATACTCCGATGAGGAGTTTTAAGTACAACACACCAGGACAATACCGAATACTAGTATATTTTATATGAAGATAAAATACACAACACTGAATGAAACGGAGTATCCAAATGAAGGTATGCAGCGGAAATTAAAGGACAACAACATGAATAACTGAAAGACCGGGGGCCCCTACTAGCATCACTGGGACTCCTCGACGTCAACATGCTATTCCCGTGCTTTTGCCTTGCCATGACCTGAAAAACAGAATCCCCAGCCGGGGTCAGTTACGCAGAACAACAATCCTCAAGGGTTGAAAAATACACAATCATGATATATCTGAAGTTATGAAATATCCTGTCGAAACATACGCAATCAAACATGCTATATGAATCAACTATCAGTACGGCTCAAGGAATGGCGCCACACTACGTCCGGGATGGAAATGTGTCCGTGCACAAGCCACCAACGAGTATCGATCAAATACACGTGTGGTCTTGTACCTAATCAGTCTCACGAAGCCATCAACTCGTGTGCACAGTCCAATGTGAGGCCACCAACCAACACACGACTATAATGTGCCCGACATGAAAATCCTACACATACCAGCCGGCATGCCAGTATGACCCGGAATGCCACAATATGGCAAAAGTGACAACGAAAATGAATAATGACTCACCAAGATTAAATGATGGTGAAATGAATGACAGCTTAATGAAATGATTGGAACCGTCGTTCCTTATGACTGAGGTGATTAATTGACAATGACAAGTTTTGATACGGTTAATACAATGATGAATAAGTTACGATTATGAATGAACAACATCAAAAGGAATGAATATCCTTTTAACCGAGTAAGAATTAACTTACACAACGCCGGTGACAATTATCCTTCCACGAACAACGTCCAAATTGAGATATCGGTCGCTCGAACAACCTTGAATAAATACAATTACCAACAATTCGTTCAATATACGCATCAAACACGAATATAACGAACTCAAAACGTCGGTACGATAAGACCAAGTTCATTGGGGCATTATATCGAACACTTTGTGGTCAACTTCGATTGTTTATAACCAAACTTCAAAATACCAACACCAAATCCTCAAGAAGTGTTTCAAACCAACAAAACATCTCCAATATGATCAATAATCCATTATGAATATCCAAATTCGTGATTTCAACAACAATTAATCGAAAACCCCCAAATCCAACACAACATTCAAAGTGTTCTTGAATAATCCTTCAATAATCCAATGAATAATCGAACATATCCATAATCATACGTATATCACTTCATACAACATGATCTTAACATCCAAAACATCATATCTCAACACAATTCGAAAATCCAAGAGGTTTGATGAAGATTACCTTTGAAGATTCAAGCACTATGATTCGAAGAACACGCGATAGATCGATGATCCAAGCTTCACAACCGAATGAAAATGATTAAAAACCACACTCAAGTGATAGGTGAAGAGAATTCTCTCCCTCAAGCCTCTCTCTCTCGTATGAAGGTGGAAGAAATGGAAGGAATGAGTGAAATGCTCAAAAACGAAATTATAGGGGTTGATCGCCCTGTCGGACACGGCCGTGCCGATTAGCACGCCGCGCAATCGACGGCGAGGACTCGACCGTGTCCGCTTGACACGGTCACGCGCGCGAAGAGGCCTTCCGATAGTGACTGTCAAGCGATGACTCGGTACGGCGCGGCGCTTCGGCATTGACTCGATCGTGTCCTGGAACACGGTCGGGCGTCTGGGCAGTCGGTTCTGGCTTATCCGGAAGAGTTTGACTCGGCCGTGCCAGACGACACGGTCGAGTCCTGTGGGCAGAGACTTCGGCATTTCCGGATGAGTACAGCACGGCCGTGTCGGACGACACGGCCGAGTTCTCGGCGATGATCGCCAATAACTGAAAAATGAGCGGGTGAGCTAAAACAACCATAACTCTCTCGTCCGGACTCCGATTGACTCACCGTTTGAACCATTGAAAAGCTAACTCGATTCTCTATAATATTGCAAAGATTAAGAATTTTTGGAGTTACCAAAAATTAATGGTGATCTAACAAAGTCGAACTCATATGTGGAAAGTTGAAACAATGAACAATAACGATACACAACTCGAAGTTTTTCCGAACGGTGAACACAGGTGAATAAACATGATTGATGAATGATTATAAATGAGTGAAAATCCACTGAGTGACAATCACCGAATGAAATTACTGAATGATAATGACTGAATTACAACCGGGTATTACATATATTTCCCTTGTGTAAATGAATACTCTATTGTACTGGTTGTGTGAATGTGTGGAGCATGTTAAGGCTTCGCGGTTGTTGAGCTTTCATGTTGATATTTTTCGTATATCCTGTATGTTATGTACTTGCACTAGCAAAATTCCAGTTTGCTAACCCCCGAGTTTTCAGGAGGTAGGTGTCTGTTATTGCGCTCAGGTTTTGCAGCTCGGGAGTAGTCACAGGATTGGCTTGGAAGGAGATGGAGAACAATGAAGCTAATCACACAGGAGTCAGAGTCTTTCCTTTTGTTTCATCTTAGTCAGTATTTTCTCTTTTGGTCAAGTATTCACCCGTATACGGGTGTAGTTCTCATTCATTATATCAAGTTGTCATTTCTTTCCGTGTTCAAGTTCATTGTTGTCGTTGAGTTGTAAATTACGTTGGTTTTTGAATTGTTTTATTACCTTGTCGGTCTGTCTTGTAAATATTTGACCTCGGTCGGTCAATCATTGAGTAGTCTTTTGAAGTTTAGCCTGGTAGACCCATGTGAGAAGGGTTTACGGCATGTGACATTCCTGGTCGAATTCTGGGGGTGTTACAGATATGGTATCAGAGCTTAGGTTTGCGAAAAACCTAGGCCGTTGGGTCAAGTCCATGTCTTGTGTAAGTCGCGCGTGTCAGAGTTGTGATTAGTATCATGGTTCTAACATCATCTTCAAGCAATCCGTGATGGTAAGCTTCCCGAATCATAAGTCCCCTTGTATACGTATTTGATTATATTTTGCTAATGTGTTTAATGTGAACTACGGGTTAGAACTTGTTGGTGATTATATTGTTTTAGGATATTACTTGCGTATACGATCCGAGTGAGAATGGTTACGTAGTATGCTTTGGAAGTCGAACATATTTATCGGTTTCTGCATTTCAGTAGAATAAATCTTTGAGTGCTAATTTTACCCGCTGCGTGAGTATTTTGAAATGACTTTTGGTATCTTACAAACTGAATTGTTATGCATAAAACCGATTCCCTAAACCGAGTTTTTGCATTTTGGTCTTGCACGTTTTGACGGTATTTTTATGACGGTATTTGATATTTTACAAATGATTTTTGAGTTTTGTAAAATACTACCGTCATCGGCCTTTTGGCGTATTTTGAAATGGTTTTGTAAATGATTTTTAGCCTGGTGGGTTCCGGCGCGGAATCCACGGCGTGTAATATTCCCGGGCCGAATCACGAACATTTTAAAGTAGTGTTTTGAAATTTTCCTAACATTGTAAAACCCATGATTTAATGTAGTCATGTCAAATGGTCATGTATTCTGGTGAAAAATCCTTTCGATTAAATATTTTGGTAGAAGAGGAAAGATTTTCAATTTGTAGTATTTGAAACTTAACACCTTTGAAATATTTCAAATTAGTTACAATTCGATTTTCAATTTTCTCGTACACATTACTTGAAAATAAATTTATTTTTTTAGAGTCGTTGTATAAACTTCCTCTTCCAAAATAAAGGACAGTATTTACAAGTTTTGAGCGCAACGTGACTCGGCCTCTGTTTCAAAAAAATTTTTTGTTAAAAGCATATGCATAATGATCGTCCTAGTCGAAGGACTGGAAATTGACTTCAAGATTTCGTGCTTTACGATATTACCATTATTCTAAGGATGCTAATTAAACCTTGTGTTGATAATTGTGGTATACCGTACGGCCGACTATTTGATAATGCTAAACGGTACTATCTGCATTAGCATGACGAGCCTTGGTAGACGTAGACGTGATAATGGAAGCGGAAGCGGTGAAGTGGTTCGTACGAAAACGATTCATGTTACGGTGAAGGAGTATGAAGATCAGATGATATCCTATGAAACCTCCTCAATGACCGAGCCAACGAGCGGAAAGAAGAGACCGATGACATCAGGAAAATTTTTGGGCGGTGAAGAGACTAAGATTCTCAAACCCCCACGTCATTCGAACGCGTCATCTTCGTAGTCAGGAGTGAGCGCTGGGAATCCCAAGCCATCATCGGTGACTCTCAGTAAGAAGAGAGTGTGCTTCAACTGCAACCGTCTGGGACATATTCGTGTAAACTGTCCCTCCCCAATCTTGACTTATTACCGGTGCAGGTGTGAAGGCCATCGGGAGAAACATTGGGAGATAATTTCCGAATTGGCAAAGAATGCTACCCTGTTGGTGAGCAGAGCAAGTGGCCGGAGAATGTCCCAAAACCTTATGTCACCTGCTGAAGAGCCTAACATAGGCGAATGAAGATTTTGTACTATGTCCTAGTCGTTACTGTTTCCAACAATCGTGACTTTGATAATTTTTCATTTCATTGCCTTTCGTTTCCAACTCCTATTGTTTTAAGTTTTGGGGCCGAAATGTCTTCTTAGTATGGGGGAACGTATTACCCATACTCTTCTTAGTATTTTCGGTGTTGGGTGACTTTCATTGTTGGTGATTCATCTGTGATCCTCTTGACAATTTTAAACTACCATGTTCTACTTAGCCTAGCATCATTCGAACGAATTTCAGAGCCGTTTTGTTAGACTCCGTGAATTATTGTGGTCTATCTACATCTGAACGTGATCCTTGCAAAATTTTGTTCGAAACTATTTGTTCCACCACTCTCTATTTTAAGTTTCGGGACGAAACTTTTTTTTAGAGGGAGAGTATGTAATATCTGGATAAATTGTTGGGTATTTTCGTCCATATTTAAACCCTGTATTACTCGAATTTGTGCTATCAATAATCGAAGTATGATCGTTTCCGTATTCGTATCCACATGCATGATAATATCAACATTTAATCCTTCACATGCAACTACGTCGTAACGTACGCTAACAGGTAAGCGTAACGTACGTTACGAGCTATAGATAGCGTACGCTACAATCTAGGCATAGCGTATGTGAGAAGTCAATTATTGAATAGGCTGGATAACACATGGACATTTGGTGGTGGGCTCGGAAAGATTCCCGCGGATGAACCTGGACAGTTTTGGGGTCAATGGGTGTTAACGTACGCTAAGGTATGTAACTAGCGTACGCTAATAGGTGTTGCTTACGTACGGAACTTGAGGGTGTAACATACGTAAGCGAGTACAGAATGAGACAGTAAGCTACCATTGAATGATAGCATACGCTAAGAATGAAAGGTAGCGTGCGCTAAATCGATAGCGTACGTAAAGCGCTAAGGCTAACGTACATAAAGCTCAAGACATTATATATATGGACAACACCCCATTCCATTTCACTTCATCCCTTTCACTTGTACTTCGTTTTCCTTCGCTTCTAGAGAGTCTCCAGCCATCTAAAACACCTATAGATTAGATATACTCGATCATTGAAGTTAAGAAACACCTTGGATTGGCACTTAAGCAATCAGAGTTAGATTCTACCTATTGTCTCGGCATTTCCTTCATATTAAGGTATGTTAATGCTACCTCCAACCTTGAATTCGTGTTCTTAATGATGTTATGAACATACTACCGGGATTATTAAGCTCCATATATGACTTTTAACCGAACATCATGTTTTTGGAAGTTGAAATGTTCATGCTTTAGTTACCAGAGTTAAGAACATTATAGTTCGAATCTTGTTATGAGGAACAAGTAAGGGAAGTTTTCTGAGATTAATAAACCCATATTGAATGGTGTTTCCGTAATGATCGTAGACTTAATATTGATATCGCTTTTGTTAGATGGACTTGAGAGAAGGATCATTGTAGGTTTTATTATATCTTGTAAAGGTCGATTGTTAACCGATCTTCAAGGATGTAGTTTGAATGTATTGATAATATTGATAACAACCTCAGATTTTCTGAACTACCTTTGAAGATTTATAATCGAGATTGGAGTAAGTTTTATGATGGCATGTTTAACCTGGAAATTCGAAGACATCAACACCATAGGATCATTCAGAATCGCATGAGTATTATATGTATGAGTATAACATACGTTAAGCACTATGCATTACGTACGTTATACCCTCATGCAAGGCAGTCGTCTGAGCTGGGTATAAACTGTCAAATGCATGCTTAACGTGCGCTAGGCTTTGTAGCTTACGTACGCTAACGTGCAGACGTAACGTAAATTACGCAGGTGTGTAACGTACATTATGAAGAGTACAGTTAGGATTCAGTCGTCTTTCGATGTTTTTCCTCGTGTGATTGATTGTTTACTTGATGATAGGTTATTAGGGACGAATTCCTTATGATAATCCTGTGTTGAGTCTTTCCGATCGTCGTTTTCATTGGAGTTCCGAATTGTTCCAATTAATTGTATTTTCGGAATATTCGCGAGAGATTACCAAGGAAAGTACCTTGAGATACAAATTATAACTACGTGAAATCATTGTTGCTGAAGTGTATGAATCATGTTACGAATATATGTATATATTATATTGTAAATATATGTATGTATGTAGACATACGTGTGTGTACATATATATATATATATATATATATATATATATATATATATATATGTGTGTGTGTGTGTATGTAGATATATGTATATATATACATATGGAGATGAATGTTGGGTGATTAATACCAATGCTAGTCGACGTACTCAACTTGGATTAAAGTACGAATCATATTCATAGAGGTAATATGGTAAGGATTGTATTTTCGGTTGAGTTATGGTATAAGGATATATGTGTAGTGTTGATTGATAGTGCTGAAGGCTTAATGTGTTAAGTCTTGATGAATAACGCGCGAGTTGTTGTTCATTCTGCGTGGTTATGGACTGACGAATAAATTGTGGAATTGATGAACTGATTTGATAATTGTTGCAACGATTGACTGTGTGCTTGATATTTGTAACAACGTGAATACTTGTTATGAGAGACGTCATATTCGGGTGCCTCTGAGGGCGGGGTGTGTACTCCGGCCTGGTGTTCGCTGTAATGAGTGGCTCCATATGATTGATGAATACTGGTGTTACCTAATGCGCGAGCAAGGAGCGGCTCATATGGGAGTGAACGCCGGCGCGGTGACATATGCAATGGGCGGCCAATATAGTGGAGTGAACGCTGGTACACAGGTGTGCAAGGGAGGCGCCTGGCAGGCTTATTGGTTACGGATATTCGAGTGACAGCTAAGAACCGATACCAAACGATTTTCGAAATTCAAAGTTTCTTTCAACTCACTTTTAAATGTTGGTCTGGATATAGACCGCGGTTCATGTTTTTTGAAAGTTTGTTTCAACTTGTTCTAAACGTTGGTATCAGGGTTAATTAACCAAGGATATTTTACAAGATTTCCGAGGGTTAATTAATCAAGGGTTTTGAGCAGGATTTGTCGAATGAGAGATTATGTCTTTGATTGATCTTGTGATGATATTCTGTGAAATGTTGAGATGATTGATCTCGTGATGATATTATTTGGATTGGGTCGAGAACCCCGTAAGATGTTGTAATGATTCACTTGTGACAATGTTCTATAAATTGGGTCGAGGACCCCGAATAACGTTGAATTGATTTTCTTGTAATATTGTTTTCCACATGCTGGGTTGAGGACCCGAGGACTCTTGAAGTTATTTTCTAAAAATATTCCCATTCGAGTTGCAAAACCCCAAGATAGCTCGAGTCAACAACAACTTTTTCAAAACTATCTTATTAAAATATTTTCCTTTTAAAAAAGGGGTTTTCAAACTAGATCTTCTGACTCATTGGGCTCGTTTGAAGTTTCATTGGTGCTATGTTCCATAAACGAAATTGATGGTACGAATGTAATATCCGCAATTTCGATTTTCCGATAATTTTTTTTTTTGGCGGAAGTCCATCTTAGCGACTCTATTGTGACCGTTTCGTCATTCCGAGAATATTTAATTCTGCACTTTTGTCATCCGAGTTCGTTTCGGTATCGTTTTGTTGAGTTCCGTGTTCTTAAACGGCTTTTCCGTACTTGAGTTCAATTCTTGCGAATCTCGTCCGAAACTGTTGTTTCGAGTTTTTCGTAAGTTCATTTAATGTTATTAATCATGTTGCGAGCTTTGTATTGGTGTTTCAATCGTGTATCGTGTATTTCGGACGTTTTGGGCCATTTTCGTAATTTCCTAAAGTTTTGGGTAATTACTTTCCGTTGTTGAATTTCAAGTCTTCGAGTGGTCGGAATCGTGTGTTCTATTAGCGCTTGGATTCGTCTTTGCGAGTACTTCGTAACCGTATCTTCGATTCATATTCAGGATCGGGTTTCGGCGTCGTTCGGACCATCGGAGTGGCCACGGCCGAGCCACGGCCGCACAGTTTGGAATTGGCCTGGCCTGGCTGAGTTACGGCCGTAAGGTGCCGGTTACGGCCGTAAGTGATCGGCAGGCATGGCCTGACGAATGCCGGTTATGGCCATAAGGGCCGAGAGTTACGGCCGTACGGGCGCCAGGCAACTTCCGGACGAATGTCGAGTATGGCTGTAAGGACCTGCCAGGTACGGCCGTAAGGGCTGAGTTACGGCCGTAAGGCCCTACCGGTTACGGCCGTAAGTCTGTCGGCCATATATAGGCATGTGACCGGCCAGACCTCATTTTCTTCCCATTTCTTCACCCGGGTGCGGCTGGTGACGGGAAAAATTGGGAAGTGGAGTTTTTGTTCGATTCCACTCGATTTCTAAGCATTTTTGAGGATTCTTGTCGATTATATCAACATCAAATCCTTGTTCTTCGTCGGATCGAGGTAATTTCTTGAAATCTCCTAGAATTTGATTTTCGAGATTTCTTCTTGATTTTTGTTGTCCGTCCGAATTTAATGAATCGGTTGGTGCTATTGAACATTATTAATCGTGTTCTATGGATTGTATATTCATATATTCGATTCGTTCAACCCGATTGATGATTCTTAGGTTCTTGAAGAACTTTGAACATTTAGAGTTCGATTAAATGTCTCAAAGAGTTTCCTTCGATCGTTATGTTGTTTTCGATTGATATTGTGTTATTGAATGAATTGTATTTCATTCAAGGTTTTTTGAGCGCTTGTATTTATCGGAGGACGCCGTTCGTTGTTCGTGGAAGGAATTCATCGCCTTCGGTTGAGGCAAGTTTTATACTTGTACTACTCAATGAGATTAATGTTATCATATATGTATATAAATGTGTTGTATCATTCTGAGACTTGGTCTCTTCATGAGTTCATTGATATTAGGGGATCGTTCGATACGATTCTCTTCAGTAATTATGCCAAATGTTATTATTGTTCATTAATGGTCGGTTCAAGGCATTGGGATACTCGTTGTTAATGTTATTGTCGATAGCCGGTTCGCGGTATTGATGTATCGATTGTTAATATTGATGTAGATCTAAGACATTGCTGTAATCATTGTTATTAATGTTGGCGTCCTGTCATTCATGTTGTATTGGCCGATTGAAGGAATTCATATATTCGTTCTCATCTTCGTCGTCGGTAACCGATTAAAGGTGCCGATGCATTCATTGTATCATTGTTATCGATCGGCCGTTCTGAGGCAATCGAGGTGCTCAATCATTCATTATATCATTGTTATCGATTGGCCGTTCTAAGGCAATCGAGGTACTCAATCATTCATTGTTATCGATTGGCCGTTCTAGGGCAATCGAGGTGCTCAATCATTTATTGTATCATTGTTATCGATTGGCCGTTCTAAGGCAATCGAGGTACTCAATCATTTATTGTATCATTGTTATCGATTGGCCGTTCTAAGGCAATCTATGTGCTCAATCATTCATTGTATCATTGTTATCGATTGGCCGTTCCAAGGCAATCGTGGTACTCAATCATTCGTTGTATCATTCTTATCGATTGGCCGTTCTAAGGCAATCGAGGTGCTCAATCATTCATTGTATCATTGTTATCGATTGGCCGTTCTAAGGCAATCGTGGTGCTCAATCATTCGTTGTATCATTCTTATCGAATGGCCGTTTTAAGGTAATCGAGGTATTGAATCATCCGCTGCATCATTGTTATCGGTTGGCCATTCTAAGGCAATCGAGGTATTGAATTGGGGCTGTCTAGGATAGTTCCCATCCGTTGTGTCGTTGTTATCGATTGACTATTCTAAAGTAATCGAGGTATTGGATTGGGACCACCGAGGACGGTACCCATCCGTGAGTCATTGTTGTCGTGTTGGCCGACTCAAGGCAGCACACTATCATTCTCGTGAATTATGTAATCTTGGGATCGTTGCTGTTTGTGATTAGTTGTGTTTTGGAGGCTAGCCTTGGCTAGTGCTCGATGGGTAAGTTTGGGGAGTTTGATACCTTCGCGGTTTACTTCCCAACACCTACAATCAGTAGGTCAACGGTCAGTGGGTGATTTCATTATGGGTAAGTTTGGGGAGTTTGAAACCTTCGCGGTTGACTTCCCAATACCTTCAATCAGTATGTCAACGGTCACTGGGTGATTTCATTATGGGTAAGTTTGGGGAGTTTGAAACCTTCGCGGTTGACTTCCCAACACCTACAATCAGTAGGTCAACGGTCACTGGGTGATTTCATTATGGGTAAGTTTGGGGAGTTTGAAACCTTTGCGGTTGACTTCCCAACACCTACAATCTGTAACACCCCAAATATATTCGGGAATATTACAGCGCCGTAAATCCTTTACGTAAGGATTTACAAGGCTGAAGAATTGAACAAGTATAAAGAGGTACTGACGAATGGAAATAACGTAATTACAGTACATCAGTTCTGACCAAATACAGAAATAGTACAATTGTTCAACAGAACTCAATATTACATCACCAAATTCAAATCATCACAAACGACTTCGTACTCGAGTACTTATTGAAATAACGAATAAACGAAAGATAAATAAACCCGGTCGGGACATCACTCTGCACCCTCGTCGTCATACAGTTCCAGTGGTTATTTCTCCGCTCTCCTGGATCCTGAACACAAACAAAATGTTCACCCCCGAAGGGGTTAGCACAACGATGCTAGTACAAGTACCACAACATATTATTCATATCTCACGGTGAATAATAATAACGTAAACGACAAAATACCAACGAGTCTTCTCCTACGAGAAACTCAAACATAACATTCACAACTGATAATCACAACATGATATCAATACATACACATGGTAATTCCATCGATCCAGCGTTCACTGCCTAGAACCCATGATGATCCCGTCAGACCAACCCGTGGTGGAAAAACCCGTCCGATGATCCAGCGCACGCTAGCATAGATCCCCCGATGATCCCGTCGGACCAACACGAGGTGGACACACAATAACGACATACATGCTCGACAATATGTATAACAACAATACATAAAACAATTAAGGTACTTGCCTCGATTTGAAGACAATAACAATACTTCCACGAAAATGAACACTCGAAGATCGTCCTCCTCAATCAATCACGTAACGAGACCAAACCTTAACAAAAGAAATGATATAGGATTTATCTCACGTCGTATGAATGTTTAACAATTCGATTAACGGTCAAAAGTTCATAAACTGCAATCTGACCGAATAGCTTAGCGCACGCTAAGTACTCTGTGTAGCGTGCGTTACGTCTGCCCGATAGCGCACGCAAACAACAAAGCCTAGCGTACGCTAACGATGCATGGTCAGTACTTCACTGACCAGTCAAATGACTTGTCTGATGGTCTAGCGTACGTTACATACCAAACGTAGCGCACGCTAACTACTGCTCGATAGCGCACGTTAAATTGCATAGCATAGCGTGCGCTATCTATGCATGGCGATTCTTCTTTGAGCGATGCTTATTCTTGCCATGATCGAGACAATGAAATCTTGCGTGATAATTCATGTTACTTCCATGAATACCATGTTCATACCCTTATGAATGATTTTACGGATAAAGACAACTTCAGATTCAAGGATATGCATACCAATATAAAATCATATTCCATTCCGACTTCAAATCTTCATACGACAATTCGAAAAGCTAAACGGTTGATATCAACACCTCTATATCAGTCCAAGTTATCATACTGAAGTTGATAAACGTCCTATATACACTAGATAAATCCTTCCATGATCAAACCTTTAGATTTATCTAACAATAAGGATGTTAACGTCTAGTCCAAGATTACTATGAAATCATCTATTAGATTCGGTTTACCAATGATAGAAGCTTCTCTTCACATATTCAGTGTACTAAGATTCGAATCATGATGATTATAATCAGGGTATTTAAGGCTTATTCATCTCACTATCCCAAACATGATATACTTGGATAATTCATCTATGAAAATCCATATCTTGTTAACATGATCATCCAAATCGTTAGAATCCAACTCTAAGTCTGGAGATAGATTGAACATACCTTAAAATGACGAAAATCACTGAACCGTAAGGTAGAATCCCACTCCGGTTGGTTGTATGCCACTCCAAGGTGCTATTCCACTTCCATGAACATTCTCAAGTGATAACCAATGTATAATACCAACAATATGTGTTCTAAGTGTATAGGAGTATTACTACAACTCTCAGAACTCTCAAGATTGAGGAATAGACGAAAGAAATGCAAGCCAACACGGTTGATGTCCCATTTATAATATTCTGCATTATTGACAAGTTAGCGCACGCTACTAAGCATCTCTTAGCGTGCGCTAATAATGGTTGACTTCAGAATTTGTCCGGGTGCGTCAGCGGGAATCTTATCCGGACCCATGTCCCGGCTGGCGCATGTGTTAGCCGTCCCGCTCAATAATTGAGTCCTTAGCGCACGTTACTCTTACCTGCATAGCGTGCGCTAATAATGGCCCGATAGCGCGCGTTAAGATACATTCTTAGCGTGCGCTATCACAAGGTTGCTTGAGCAATTTTGCATGTTTCTATACTTATGCATAATGATATTAATGCACTAAATATCATACTCCAATAATCAAAATCACCAATCCAAAATAATACATGGTTTGAATACGGATGAAATACACCGTAATAAATCCGGATATTACATACTCTCCTACTAAAAGGAGTTTCGTCCCGAAACTCAAGACGAAAATAACTCGGGATATCTATACTTCATATAAGATAACCAATCCCAGTTGGCTTCTTCCATTCCGAGACTAGACCACTGAACTCTGACCAAAAATATTGACTTGTTCCTCAGTTGCTTAACTCGACACTCGAGTATCTTGGTAGTCTTTCTTCAAACGTCCCATCTGCTCGACTTCGATCTCGCCGAGATCAATGATATGACCGGGATCTCGTATATATCTCAGAATCGGGATACGTGGAACACGTTATGAACATGGCACAATGACGGCGGCAATGCTAGTCTGTATGCCAACTCCCCAACTCTCTCGAGGATCTCAAATGGTCCGATATATCTCGGACTCAGCTTTCCTTTCCTTCCGAAACGAAAGATTCCCCGGGTAGGAGAAACCTTCAAAAGTACATGGTCTCCAGTATTGAACTCCAATGGGCGACGACGTACGTCCGCGTAGGATTTCGCGACTGCAGGCGGTCAACGACCTTTCACGAATTAAGGCTATCTTCTCTCGAGTCTGCTCGATCAACTCGGTTACTCCGATCAAGTCCGATGAATTGTCCCAGCATAGGGGCGATCTGCATCTCTTTCCGTATAATGCCTCAAACGGTGCCATCTTAATAGAAGCATGCCAACTATTGTTGTAGGTAAATTCAATCAACGGTAGATGAACTTCCCAATCGTTTGACCAATCTAAGGCACAGGCCCTTAGCATGTCTTCCACCGTTTGTATAGTTCTCTCAGATTGTCCGCCAGTCTGCGGGTGATAAGTTGTACTGAAGTTCAATTCGGTCCCCAAGGCCTTATGAACTGCTTTCCAAAAGTGAGACACAAAACGCCCGTCTCGATCAGAAACAATGGTCTTCGGCGTACCATGCAATCGAACTATCTCCGAAATAAAGACTCGTGCCAACCTCTCTGGTCCCCACGTATCCTTAATGCCTAGAAAATGAGCCGATTTGGTTAAACGATCAACTATCACCCAAATCATGTTCATTCCTGTCCTGGTTTTCGGCATATTAGTGATGAAGTCCATCGATATGTCCTCCCACTTCCATTCAGGAATCGGGAGCGGCTTCAACATTCCAGCAGGCCATTGATGCTCGATTTTAACCTGCTGACAAGTCAAGCATTTCGAAACATAGTCCGCTACGTCTTTCTTCATGTTGACCCACCAGAAGTTCTGCTTTAAGTCCTTATACATTTTACTGGTGCCTGGGTGGATAGAATAGGGCAAACTATGAGCTTCCTTCATAATCGTCTGTTTCAGAACATCAACATCGGGAACGCAGAGTCGGTTCTGAAATCTCAAAACTCCATCGTCATGAATTATGAATCCGGGGGCCTTTCCTTGGATCACTTCATCACGTAACCGAATCATCAGAGGATCATCTGCCTGTTTAGATTTGATTCCTTCGGTTAATGATGAAGTTATCTCCATCACGCACAGTTGTCCTTGGACTCTTTGTAACCACACCTCAATTCCTTTACGAATCATCTCTCGCTGAAGGCTAAGTTGGGAGGTCAGCGTCTCCAGCATCTGAATAGAGACAGGCTTGCGGCTAAGTGCATCGGCCACTACATTTGCTTTGCCTGGATGATATAAAATCTCCAAGTCATAGTCCTTAATCAGTTCCAACCATCTTCTTTGCCGCATGTTCAACTCTTTCTGACTAAATATGTACTTGAGACTCTTATGATCCGTAAAGATCTGACAGTGAGTCCCGTACAGATAATGCCTCCAAATCTTCAAGGCAAAAACCACTGCTGCTAGCTCCAAATCATGTGTCGGGTAATTCACTTCATAAGGTTTCAGTTGTCGCGACGCATAAGCGATCACCTTATCATTCTGCATCAACACGCACCCAAGTCCTTGGTTCGAAGCATCACTGTAAACTATGAATCCTTCAGTTCCTTGCGGAAGTGATAGAATCGGTGCCTTCGTCAATCTCTTCTTCAATTCATCAAAGCTAATCTGGCATAATTCATTCCACTCAAACTTCTGAGTTTTCTGCAGGAGTCGAGTAAGTGGGCGGGAGATTTTAGAAAACCCTTCCACGAATCGACGATAGTATCCAGCAAGTCCTAAGAAGCTTCGGACCTCTTTCACGTTCTTTGGAGGCTTCCAATCCAATATTGCTTCGATCTTCTGAGGATCTACTCGGACTCCTCTAGCTGACACCACATGGCCGAGGAACATTACTTCTTTTAGCCAGAATTCACACTTAGAAAGTTTGGCGTACAATTGTTCGTTTCTCAAAAGTCCCAATACAATCCGCAAATCCGCGCATGTTCTTAGGACTCTTAGAATACACCGTAATGTCATCAATAAATACGACCACAAATTTATCCAAAATTCAATGAACACACGGTTCATCAATTGCATAAATACAAAGTGCGTTAGTAAGACCAAACGGCATCACTACAAACTCATAATGCCCGTAGCGAGTTCTGAACGCTGATTTCGAACATCGACTCCTTAATCCTCGGTGATGGTATCCGATCTCGATCAATTTTAGAAAATACCGTTGCCCCTTGCGGTGGTCAAACAAATCATCAATCCGTGGCAACGGATACTTGTTCTTAATCGTCATCTTGTTCACTCTCGATAGTCAATACACGATGGAGCGATCCATCCTTCTTTCGGACAAAAGAATCGGCGCTCCCGAGGTGAAACGCTTGGCTGAATATAGCCCTTGTCCAAGAACTCCTCCACCGCTTCTTCATTCGTACATCTCGGTAGGTGCCATACGATACGGCGCCTTGGAAATTGGCGTAGCTCGGTTCCACTCAATGGTAAATTCCACATCCCTTCGTGGAGGTAGTCCAGTAACTCGTCAGAAACACATCTGGAAATTCGTTCACAACAGAATGGATGAAAGTTCCACAATTTCGTCTTCTTTCTTCATTGCGTAACACTAGTACCCTGACACTGTTTCAACAATTTGACACTTTCATCGCCTTGATCAATTTCCCCGAGCTTCCCGGTTTCCATCCTCAAACGTAATCTCGGAACCATCGTCGGCGATCAGCGAGATATTCCTCCTTCGGTAGTTCACAATTGCTCCATATCGATTAAGCCAATCGTCTCCGAGTATCACGTCGTCTCCTTGCATTTCTATCACGATCGGGTTTGAGAGCCACTCTCTGCCTCCAAATGATACAGGAAATTTCTAGTTTCTAAATTTCCAACAATCCTCTCTCCACTCGGTAAACCAACAACATAAGGTTCACAAGCATGAAAACCGGAAATATTCAAACGATTTACACAAGACAAAGATATGAAAGAATGGGTAGCTCCTGTATCGAATAAAACGCAGATCGGCCGGGAAAGGATCTCGGGCGATTGATGCGGCAAAGATCTTGATCGTCTGTCCTCCTCATCTCGCATGCACGTGGGGAGCAGATCCGGCACTCGATGTCCCCTTTCGGTCCCATTGTCCTCTGCCTCGCCCGCGGCCAAAATTCCGAGGCATCCGAACACTTTGCTGCGTCGTGGAATACCGCCTCCTTCGGGTAGGCCGTGGTGTACGGCTCAAAGACTTTGCGCCTCTTCACAAAACACCGCCCGATGTCCCTCTCGTCCACAATCAAAACAAATCACGGCAGGAAGGGGGCAATTCCGTCGATAGTGCCCCGTCTGGGCGCAGTTAAAGCATTTCCTGGTAACATCAGTAATAGTTGATGTCGCCCCGAAATTCTTTCCGCTCCTAGCTGGGTGAGGAGGTTTCTTGAAAGAATGGAAGGATGACTGGGCCTTACGGGCCCCACTGTTCTTGTGCTCTGTAAAAGTACCGAGACTTTCTGTTTCTTGGATTCTCAAAATTTCTCCATGGCCGCTTCCTTGATCTCATATGCCAACGCCTTATCTGGTATTGGCGGAGTGTGGTACATTCGAATCCGGACATGTACCTCTCGAACTTCGGTTTCATTCTCATATCGAAATGAATCATCATTTCGCATCTGCTCGACCGGATGTCGAACAAATTCATTTCTTTGGTTAAACGTCTTGATCGCACAGGATACGACACATCGAGGGTTGAGCAGAAAAACTCCCGAACTTTGGCTTCCCTCACAGGACGAGGGCAATGCGAGCTTCCATCATTAATCTAAACTCTGTCAATCGGCATCATGGTCTACAGCCGGATGGCTTCCCACCATTCGGACGCTTCCTATCGTAAAATATTGAGCGATAGAGGCTCTCCTGGTCGTCGGGCGATTAATTAGGCAAAGTTTTCTCCATCTCCTTTAACCAATGATCCCTGTGGGAGTCTCGAAATACGTCGAATTTGGGTGGTTGCATCTTTGCTACCTCCTGCACCCACCGGTCACCTCGATTTCCCATATCTGGGATCCCTTGCTGTCTCTCTCCCTGCCGTAGTCCCACCGCCACTTGCATTCGGTCCACGACCAGGCGAACCGAGTCATCTAGTTCACCACTTGACGAAGGATATCTGCAATGAGGATCTGGTTCATTATTAATAGGCATTGCGGCTACTTTGAGCTATGACTGGCCTGGTTAGAAGGCGACGCTTCCCTTTCGGCATTTCTCCGTCCGCGTCCACGACCACGACCACGTCCACGTCCGCCTCTCAACATACTGTAAGCATAAATACTCAATATACAGGAAACAACATCGTTCTAACATTCGAGTATAAAGAGATACAATATGCAAAGAACGAGATAGAGTTTAGGAACTTACAACCACTGTTCGCATGAAGACGTAGGCAGTGCAGTGATGTCATTCACGGACGGTTATCCCAAAAGACATAAATGACCCCTATTTTAACCCAACGGCCAAGATATCCATAATCTTTGCTCCGATACCATATTCTGTAACACCCCCAATATATTCGGGAATATTACAGCGCCGTAAATCCTTTACGTAAGGATTTACAAGGCTGAAGAATTGAACAAGTATAAAAAGGTACTGACGAATGGAAATAACGTAATTACAGTACATCAGTTCTGACCAAATACAGAAATAGTACAATTGTTCAACAGAACTCAATATTACATCACCAAATTCAAATCATCACAAACGACTTCGTACTCGAGTACTTATTGAAATAACGAATAAACGAAAGATAAATAAACCCGGTCGGGACATCACTCTGCACCCTCGTCGTCATACAGTTCCAGTGGTTGTTTCCCCGCTCTCCTGGATCCTGAACACAAATAAAATGTTCACCCCCGAAGGGGTTAGCACAACGATGCTAGTACAAGTACCACAACATATTATTCATATCTCACGGTGAATAATAATAACGTAAACGACAAAATACCAACGAGTCTTCTCCTACGAGAAACTCAAACATAACATTCACAACTGATAATCACAACATGATATCAATACATACACATGGTAATTCCATCGATCCAGCGTTCACTGCCTAGAACCCACGATGATCCCGTCAGACCAACCCGTGGTGGAAAAACCCGTCCGATGATCCAGCGCACGCTAGCATAGATCCCCCGATGATCCCGTCGGACCAACACGAGGTGGACACACAATAACGACATACATGCTCGACAATATGTATAACAACAATACATAAAACAATTAAGGTACTTGCCTCGATTTGAAGACAATAACAATACTTCCACGAAAATGAACACTCGAAGATCGTCCTCCTCAATCAATCACGTAACGAGACCACACCTTAACAAAAGAAAGGATTTAGGCTTTATCTCACGTCGTATGAATGTTTAACAATTCGATTAACGGTCAAAAGTTCATAAGCGCAATCGACCGAATAGATTAGCGCACGCTAAGTACTGCAGGTAGCGTGCGTTACGCGCCCGATAGCGCACGCAAACAACAAAGCCTAGCGCACGCTAACGATGCATGGTCGATTACTTCGCGACGGTCAATCGACTTCGTCGATGGTCTAGCGTCGTTACGTACCAAACGTAGCGCACGCTAACTCTTGCCGATAGCGCGTTAAATTGCATAGCATAGCGTGCGCTATCTATGCATGGCAGTTTACTGCTGAACAGTAAACTGTTCTTGCCATGATCGAGACAACGAAATCTTGCGTGATAATTCATGTTACTTCCATGAATACCATGTTCATACCCTTATGAATGATTTTACGGATAAAGACAACTTCAGATTCAAGGATATGCATACCAATATAAAATCATATTCCATTCCGACTTCAAATCTTCATACGACAATTCGAAAAGCTAAACGGTTGATATCAACACCTCTATATCAGTCCAAGTTATCATACTGAAGTTGATAAACGTCCTATATATACTAGATAAATCCTTCCATGATCAAACCTTTAGATTTATCTAACAATAAGGATGTTAACGTCTAGTCCAAGATTACTATGAAATCATCTATTAGATTCGGTTTACCAATGATAGAAGCTTCTCTTCACATATTCAGTGTACTAAGATTCGAATCATGATGATTATAATCAGGGTATTTAAGGCTTATTCATCTCACTATCCCAAACATGATATACTTGGATAATTCATCTATGAAAATCCATATCTTGTTAACATGATCATCCAAATCGTTAGAATCCAACTCTAAGTCTGGAGATAGATTGAACATACCTTAAAATGACGAAAATCACTGAACCGTAAGGTAGAATCCCACTCCGGTTGGTTGTATGCCACTCCAAGGTGCTATTCCACTTACATGAACATTCTCAAGTGATAACCAATGTATAATACCAACAATATGTGTTCTAAGTGTATAGGAGTATTACTACAACTCTCAGAACTCTCAAGATTGAGGAATAGACGAAAGAAATGCAAGCCAACACGGTTGATGTCCCATTTATAATATTCTGCATTATTGACAAGTTAGCGCACGCTACTAAGCATCTCTTAGCGTGCGCTAATAATGGTTGTCTTCGAATTTGTCCGGTGCGTCGGCGGAATCTTATCCGACCCATGTCACTGGCGCATGTGTTAGCCGTCCCGCTCAATAATTGAGTCCTTAGCGCACGTTACTCTTACCTGCATAGCGTGCGCTAATAATGGCCCGATAGCGCGCGTTAAGATACATTCTTAGCGTGCGCTATCACAAGGTTTCTTGAGCAATTTTGCATGTTTCTATACTTATGCATAATGATATTAATGCACTAAATATCATACTCCAATAATCAAAATCACCAATCCAAAATAATACATGGTTTGAATATAGATGAAATACACTGTAATAAATCCGGATATTACACAATCAGTAGGTCAACGGCCATTGGATGGTTTCATTATGGTACGGCTTTGTGCCGTGGCTTCGGCCTTCATTGTTACAGCTTCGGGCTGGTTCGGTTCATCTTCATGTAATTCATTGTGATTTATATTTAATTCAGTTCTGGTTTAGTTCATCTTCATGTAATTCATTGGGATTGATATTTAATTCAGTTCTGGTTTGGTTCATCTTCACGTAATTCATTGTAACTCATATTTAATTCAGTTCCGGTTTGGTTCATCCTCGTGTAATTCATTGTGGTGTTCTGTATCACTGATTTGCCGTTGGGCATGTATACTTTAACGTGTTGAGCAGGTATTGATCATATTCCGTGGGCATATTGTTTCACGAATGCTCGGTTCTTACTTTGGTTTGTGAGCATCTCGTATTATTATTATCATTGTACCGTTTCATTCTGTCTTTGGATGCATATCATGTTATACATGTATTTGATGTTCATTATCTGGATGATTGACCCCGTGGGGGCGGAACATGTTTTCATGTTTTAGGTGCTTGCGAGGAGAGAGTTGAGACACAGGGGCATGATGATGGCGACGAGGCATTCGAGCGATACTAGTCCGAGTTGTTCATGTTGGTCAGTCAGTTGGAGTGTTCTCCAGTTTTTCAGCCATTGTCATTATGTATTACCCGAGCAGATGCTCGTGGATGTTGTTATATTTTATTTTTGGCCATGTAGGCCCATCGTTGTCGTTGAAATTCCCCATCAGAATATTGTGTCGGATATCATAGTAGGGACTGTGATCTCCCTTGTTAGCTAATTTGATGTAATTTAGTCATGTTCGCCTTGTGGATCTCCTGGCGTGGGGTCCACAGCACTGTGATGACCCAATAGGATTTGGGGGTATTACAGAAGATGGTATCAGAGATTTTGGGTTGTGAGATTCCCTGATATGTGAGTTATGTGGCTCTACCGATGTGGTAGTAGTGGGACTGTCAGGTTATGACAATTTGGACAGTCGGGTTTTGTGAGTCGTGAAATTGTACGAGTGCACTAGTCATTCATTCATCGAGTCGTCGTCAGTGAAGACTAGTATCGTGAGACCTCGAAGCTTCATATGACCTGTGTAAGGACTCGATTCTCTTTATGTTCATACATTCATTATGTCATTAATTATACATGCTTTGTTGAAACCTATATGTGATATTATTGTCACGATTGATTCATTACTAATTGTGTTGGAGCACGTTTGACCATGCAAGCGATAAGGATCAACTCATTCATCAGTCAACAATCCTCAATCATCATTTTTATCTTGTCGATCATATTAATTCATTCATCACTCAGTCAATCTCATTGCTCAGTTTATTCATTCATCACTCAGTCAATCTCATTGTTCAGTTAATTCATTCATCACTCGGTCAATCTCATTGTTCAGTTAATTCATTCATCACTCAGTCAATCTCATTGTTCAGTTAATTCATTCATCACTCAGTCAATCTCATTGTTCAGTTAATTCATTCATCACTCAGTCAATCTCATTGTTCAGTTAATTCATTCATCACTCAGTCAATCTCATTGTTCAGTTAATTCATTCATCACTCAGTCAATCTCATTGTTCAGTTAATTCATTCATCACTCAGTCAATCTCATTGTTCAGTTAATTCATTCATCACTCAGTCAATCTCATTGTTCAGTTAATTCATTCATCACTCAGTCAATCTCATTGCTCGGTTAATTCATTCATCACTCAGTCAATCTCATTGTTCAGTTAATTCATTCATCACTCAGTCAATCTCATTGTTCAGTTAATTCATTCATCACTCAGTCAACCTCATTGTTCAGTTAATTCATTCATCACTCAGTCAATCTCATTATTCATTTAATTCATTCATCACTCAGTCAATCTCATTGCTCAGTTAATTCATTAATCATCCAGTCCATCTCGCGGTTCAGTTGTTGATCTTGTGGATCGAATTTTTCAATCCTGTTAACTTGTTCAAGATAATCATTTTAGGAATTTCATCAGATAATCATGTCACCTCACTTGATCTTTCATGCGATCTTATCATATTCCGGCGTCATGTCGACGATCATTTAATTACATTATTAATACATTCATTGTGTTAGAGCGTATATGCTCATTGTTATCATTCCGTCTCGTAATCATAATGCGATCTTCATACGGGATCTGTAATTATCATGTGACATTCCTGTCTCGGTATGGAAAGAGCTATCAGAGGGACATCAGACTCCGAAGTCCAAGAGATCGTTCTTTAGTCATCTTCGTGCTGGGAGAGCATTTTCTTCTCAGGCGACGAGTTCGATTGTTGTTTGCTTTAACTGTGATACTATAGGACATCGCAGTACCCGGTGCTCGATGCAGGCCGTTGTTTGTTTTCTGTGTGGGAGACAGGAACACCTTCAGAAATACTGTAAGAGTTCTAGTGTCGGTAGATCTCGAGAGGGCTCACAAGCCTTGAGGGATTTTGTTACTCCATCCCGTGCATCATCTTAGGGATCCTATCAGGATTCGAGAGCTAGAGGTAAGGACATTCATCACCGGTTTTGAACAAGTTAATTCTTGCTCGGTAATAGTATAATCATTCATTTCATTTGTCGTTCGTTCATTCATATAATTCATTCATCATATATCAATCACGTTGAGACTTATAATTATCAAACTAATCATTCACTTCATGGGGAACAATGGTTCCAATCATTTCATTTGAGTTATCACTCATTACGTTATCATTTCACCCCGGTGAGTCATTCTTGATCCTTGTTGGATTTCGATTCATTATCATTCATTGTGATCATTCTTGTTCTTGTATATCTCGTTGATTTTTCCTGGCGGGATATTGCTTCTCCCTACTTATTTTAAGTTTCGGGACGAAACTTCTTTTAAAGGGGGTAGTATGTAATATCCGCAATTTCGATTTTCCGGTAATTTTCTTTTTTGGCGGAAGTCCATCTTAGCGACTTTGTTGTGACCGTTTCGTCATTCCTAGAATATTTAATTCTACACTTTTTGTCATTCGAGTTCGTTTCGGTATCGTTTTGTTGAGTTCCGTGTTCTTAAACGGTTTTTCTGCATTTGAGTTCGATTCTTGCGAATCTCGTCCGAAACTGTTGTTTCGAGTTTCTCGTAAGTTCATTTAATGTTATTATTTTTGGCTTGGTGTTTCGATCATGTATCGTGTATTTCGGCCGTTTTGGGCCATTTTCGTAATTTCCCAAAGTTTTGGGGTAATTACTTTCCCTTATCGAATTTCAAGTCTTCGGGTGGTCGGAATTGTGTGTTCTCTTAGCGCTTGGATTCGTCTTTGTGAGTACTTCGTAACCGTATCTTCGATTCATATTCAGGTTCGGGTTTCGGCGTCGTTAGGACCGTCGGAGTGGCCACGGCCGAGCCACGGCCGCACAGTTTGGAACTGGCCTGGCCTGGCCGAGTTACGACCGTAAGTGATCAGCAGGCATGGCCTGAAGAATGCCGGTTACGGCCATAAGGGCCAAGAGTTACGGCCGTACGGGTGCCAGGCAACTTCCGGACGAATGCCAGTTACGGCCGTAAGGGCCGAGAGTTACGGCCATACGGGCGCCAGGCAGCTTCCGGAAGAATGCCGGTTACGGCCGTAAGGACCTGCTGGGTACGTCCGTAAGGGCCTAGTTATGGCCGTAAGGCCCTACCGGTTATGGCCGTAAGTCTGTCGGCCATATATAGGACTGTGACCGGCCAGACCTCATTTTCTTCACATTTCTTCACCCGGGTGCGACTGGCGAAGGGAAAAATCGGGGAGTGGAGTTTTTTGTCGATTCCACTCGATTTCTAAGCATTTTTGAGGATTCATGTCGATTATATCAACATCAAATTCTTGTTCTTCGTCGGATCGAGGTAATTTCTTGAAATCTCCTAGAATTTGATTTTCGAGATTTCTTCTTGATTTTCGTTGTTCGTCCAAATTTGATGAATCGGTTGGTGCTATTGAACATTATTAATCGGGTTCTATGGATTTTATATTCATATCTTCGATTCGTTCAACCCGATTGATGATTCTTAGGTTCTTGAAGAACTTTGAACATTTAGTGTTCGATTAAATGTCTCAAAGAGTTTCCTTCGATCGTTATGTTGTTTTCGATTGATATTGTGTTATTGAATGAATTGTATTTCATTCAAGGTTGTTCAAGCGCTTGTATTTATCGGAGGACGCCGTTCGTTGTTCGTGGAAGGAATTCATCGCCTTCGGTTGAGGCAAGTTTTATACTTTTACTAGTCAATGAGATTAATGTTATCATATATGTGTATAAATGTGTTGTATCATTCCGAGACTTGGTCTCTTCATGAGTTCATTGATATTAGGGGATCGTTCGATACGATACTCTTCGGCAATTATGCCAAATGTTATTATTGTTCATTAATGGCCGGTTCAAGGCATTGGGATACTCATTGTTAATGTTATTGTCGATAGCCGGTTTGCGGTATTGATGTATCGATTGTTGTTAATATTGATGTCGATCTAAGATATTGTTGTAATCATTGTTATTAATGTTGGCGTCCTGTCATTCATGTTGCATTGGCCGATTGAAGGCATTCACATATTCGTTCTCATCTTCGTCGTCGGTAATCGATTAAAGGTGCCGAGACATTCATTGTATCATTGTTATTTATTGGCCGTTCTAAGGCAATCGAGGTACTCAATCATTCATTGTATCATTGTTATCGATTGGCCATTCTAAGGAAATCGAGGTACTCAATCATTCAGTGTATCATTGTTATCGATTGGCCATTCTAAGGCAATCAAGGTGCTCAATCATTCATTGTATCATTGTTATCGATTGGCCATTCTAAGGCAATCGAGGTACTCAATTATTCATTATATCATTGTTATCGATTGGTCGTTCTAAGGCAATCGAGGTGCTCAATCATTCATTGTATCATTGTTATCGATTGGCTGTTCTAAGGCAATCGAGGTACTCAATCATTCGTTGTATCATTGTTATCGATTGGCCGTTCTAAGTCAATCGAGGTATTGAATCATCCACTGCATCATTGTTATCGGTTGGCCATTCTAAGGCAATCGAGGTATTGAATTGGGGCTCGAGGATAGTTCCCATCTGTTGTGTCGTTGTTATCGATTGACCATTCTAAGGTAATCGAGGTATTGAATTGGGACCCCCGAGGACGGTACCCATCCGTGAGTCATTGTTGTCGTGTTAGCCGACTCAAGGAAGCACACTATCATTCTCGTGAATTCGGTATCTTGGGATCATTGCCGTTTGTGATTAGTTGTGTTTTGGAGGCTAGCCTCGGCTAGTGCTCGATGGGTAAGTTTGGGGAGTTTGAAACCTTCGCGGTTAACTTCCCAACACCTACAATCAGTAGGTCAACGGTCACTGGGTGATTTCATTATGGGTAAGTTTGGAGAGTTTGAAACCTTCGCGGTTGACTTCCCAACACCTACAATCAGTAGGTCAACGGTCACTGGGTGATTTCATTATGGGTAAGTTTAGGGAGTTTGAAACCTTCGCGGTTGACTTCCCAACACCTACAATCAGTAGGTCACGGTCACTGGGTGATTTCATTATGGGTAAGTTTGGGGAGTTTGAAACTGTAATACCCGAGATTTCTGTTATGTAATTGGAACTTGTGATATTGTAATGATTGTACTTTTGTCTGAGTACTATTCTCCGTATTTCATAATCCGATGTTGTCGAGCATATAATTTCGTGTATGTGATTTGAAGATTGAAATTCTGTGCATGTAGCGCACGCTACAGGCTAAGGGTAGCGTACGCTAACATGGTTTCATAGCGCACGCTACCGAGTGTAATTAGCGCACGCTACGCGTGGTGAGATTGATTGAGACGCGCGGTAGGTGAGATCTGGCCGGGGGACCCTTGTCGGATCTTGTCGAATGTATCTGGACGGCTTTCGGGAAAAGCCGAGTCAACGCCTTAGCGCACGCTACAGGTCGATGCGTAGCGCACGCTAAGTGCCGAGTATAGTTTAGACTGTGAGCCGTTAGTGCACGCTACGGACAGTGTATAGCGTGCACTAATAGCCATTTATTATAAATAGGACAACATCCTATTCGTGATTTCAGTTCCTTCTCCTCCCACAACCCGAACTTTGACACATAGAACATAACTACTTTCGTCCTAAACACTCCGTATCAACCTCCTAGTTCGAGATTGAAGATCATACATCATTGGAGATTGGTGTTCAAACCCTCGGTGTTGGATTGCTTCATTTCATCCGTGTTCTTCACTACTTTGAGGTAGGTGATTCTTCACCAATGATTAGTAATGTTCATAAGGAAGATTTGAATCATGTTTGGATAGCAATTACTTCGTTTATAATTGGTCATCACATGTTAGAAGGATACTTTTGACGTATCGGTACTAGATGTCGAATGAACCTTTGAACCATCTTATTATAAGGACTCCTAAGCATGTTTAAATCGATTTATGATCAAGTAATCGGATATTACCCAATTGATACGTTGTATACGTTGGAATCATGTGTTTTGGAACGTAAGACGATGGAACTTAGATTATTTCTTGAAGATCGTAGAGGAATTGTGATATCGAGATAACTATCCGTATATTTGTATCTCATGATCATAGAAACTTCCAAAAACCTCATTAGCATGATATGCCCGAGGATAACTTGTAATATCACCATAGGATTCATGATTTCTTCACCATTCAACCCAATTTTCGGTTTGCAGTATTCTGCCATGCAAGATTAGCGCACGCTAACATGTGTGAGGTAACGTGCGCTATCGAGGTTCGGTTTTCGCACAAAACGTACGTAGCGTACGTTATGAGGCAGCCGAGTCAGACTGCCAGTTCGTGGCTAGCGCACGCTAGTCTTATACGATAGCGTACGCTAACAGTCCAGCTTAGCGCACGTTACGTAGAGTACGTAGCGCGCGCTAAGCAATCCAGGCAGCTTGTTTAGTTTGAGCTTTTCGGCCGTAGGCCGAATTGTTAGGCCATTGTTCGACTCGAGATGATTTGTATATCGTTCCTTTTGTTAAGGTTCGAGCTTGTTACGTTGATCGAAGGAGGCGGCCTTCGAGTGCGTCGAGAGCATTGAAGTATATCGTTCTTGCCATCTTCGAGGCAAGTATCGTGATATGTTAATATCGGTATTTTTGGAGTATGCGTATGATTATACATGTTGTTGAACATGATATTTACTTCGTTGATTTGTCATGATATTCGTTATATAGTGTTTATATGTTCATGTTGATGAACATAATGATTTGGCATATGTGTATGCATGAGTTGTGTTTGTATACGTGTACGATCTATGCCGAGGGCTGGATCGGATGTCCACCTCGTGTTGGTCCGACGGATCATCTTGGGATCTAGCCGAGGGCTCTGGATCATTGGGACGGGTTATTTCCACCTCGTGTTGGTCCGACGGGATCATCTTGGGATCTATCCGAGGGCGCTGGATCATTGGAATACCCATGCTGTGTAATGGAATCTTGTAGATTCGCATTGTCGGATTCCGTGGCGGAAGTCCGTGTGATGTATCTTGTTATGTATTGTTGATGCATATTCGAATTGTTTAATATGATACTTGTACTAGCATCGTTTTGCTAACCCCTTCGGGGTGGACATTTGTTTTGATGTTCGTAGCCAAGGAGCGGGAAAGCGACCATAATGCAAGCGTGACGACGAAGGGGTTCGATGATGTTTATTGTTATTGGAGATTTGTTGTCTTGGTTTGGTTTCGTACTCGAGTACGCGTGTCCTTTTGATATTAATTCGATATGGTTGTATTAATTACCCGTTGAACCGGTTATGCGTTTTCATAAACTTGAATTTTCGCAGATTGATGTCTTATATTTACTTTCCTTTTAATTAGCCTTGTAAATCCTTACTTAAAGGGGTTTACGGTATTGTAATTATTCCGAATATCTCGGGTGTTACGAATATGGTATCGAGCTAAGATTCATGGATATCTTGGCATGGGTTTTAATTGGGTGCATTTACGTTATTTGATTTACAGTCGTTTGTAACATCACTTTATTCGGCCAGTCGTCATGTGGACCGTGGTTGTAAGTCTCTTAATCTCTTATACTACCGTTTTGTTTAATTACTGCCTTGTGAGTATTGACGGATTTTATTTCGAAAAATTTTGTTCTGGATATTGAGAAATTGCGTTTACAGTATGTTGAGAGGAGGACGTGGACGCGGACGCGGTCGTGGACGCGGACGTGGTAACTTGAGACACGAGGATTCCGCAACTACTCCCGAAATATCGGCTAGTCGAACCGATTCCCATTCTGGAGGGCAGCAAGGATCAGCGAATGATGACGCAAATCCGAACATGCCGGGAGTGCTTCAACAGGTGGTGGCGCAGATAAACCAGTTCGCTCAAGTCGTTGATCGCATGCAGACGGCGATGGGACAGCAGCACCATGAGGATAACCGGGGAGACAGATGGCTTGCTGAGGTGGTTAAATTGCACCCGCCAAAATTTAACGGATCTGCTGAGGCACTTACTTGGGATCACTGGCTCAAGGAGTTGGAGAAGATATTCGTGGGTCTTAACTGTCCCGAGGACCGGAAGGTTCCCATTGCCCAGTATTTTCTACCGGGAGGCCTTTGACCGGTGGGAGGCTATTTGACCCGAGAACCATAATGCGGATTGGACGGAATTCAAACAAATGATGGAAGCACGATCGTCCTCGTCCAGCTAGAGAGGCGAAGATCCGAGAGTTTTTCTCACCACAGAGTTCGGAGGCATCGTGATGATGTAATTAAAACTTTTAATCATCACCGACTTGTGTGCGACACTTGGTCGAACGGAGGCGTAAAAGATTTTTCATTTTGATATGCGGATGAAGCGGAGATTCAGCAGACATGTCGGATTCGAGTGTACTACGTTGCGGCAGTATCAAGACAAGGCGGCCTACGACATGAAAGAGGCGGCGGTGGAGAAATCGGTAGAGGCAAAGAAGCGAAGGTGACCGCGGCTTTGCGTAAAACAAGAGTGGTGGGGCCCGCAAGGGCCAGCCTTCCTTTATCCGCTAGAAAACCTCCACATCCTTCTAAAGGCGGAAAGAAGTTCGGACAACATCGTGATTTCGGACGCATCAAGGAAATGCTACAATTGTGGTCGAGCAGGCATATTCGACGTGATTGCCGCATCTTCTCGCGACTTGTTACGATTGTGGGCAAGAAGGGCACCGTGCGGCCTTCTATGGAGCCGCTACTAGATCTGTTGGCACCGCACTCCGACCGGTTCCTAAGGAGATAAGTGTGAACCGGACACGCAGAGTGGGTTTCAAAGAAGAAAACGCTGGGAAGAGAGAGACATCCAAAGGCCGGGTCCGTTCCGCGCTGCATTTAAATGAGGAGATCTCGACGACTAACACTGCCGTTGCATCGTGTACGATTCAGATCCTTTTGCAACCAGCTAGTGTCTTGTTCGATTCAGAGCTACGCATTCTTTTATATCTTTGAACCGTGTTAAACGCTTGAACATCTCGTGCTTGTATGATTGTGAACCTTATGTTGTGGGATTACCGAGCGGAGAGAAAATTGTGGGAACACTAGAAGCTAGGGATTTCCCGATCTATAGAAGGAAGAGATTGGCCATCGAATCTCATCGTTGTTGACATCTGCGGTGACGATTTAATTCTCGGAGATGATTGGCTCAACTGTTATGGAGCTGTCAATTACCGAGAGAGTCATTTCCATCATTGCCGATGACGGATCTCAACAGCTTATTCCGAGGATGGAGACCGAAGCTCGGGAAATCGATCAAGGCAATGAAAGCCGTGAAATTATCAAGGTGGATGTCACGGACTTTGGTGCTATGCCATGAGGAAAGAGGAAGGAGGAGAGCTCTCGTCTATTTCAGTTGTGAATGAGTTCTCAGATGTATTTCCTGACGAACTACCAGGGTTACCTCCGCAAAGAGAAGTGGAATTCACTATCGAACTAGAGCCTGGAGCAGCTCCTATTTCCAAGGCACCATACCGCATGGCGCCAACCGAGATGTATGAACTCAAGAAGCAACCGGAGGAATTGTTGGTAAGGGCTATATTCAACCGAGCGTTTCTCCTTGGGGAGCGCCTGCTCTCTTTGTCCTAAGAAAGACGGATCCCTCCGACTGTATTGATTAAGGTGGAACTCAATAAGATGACGATCAAGAATAAGTATCCTATACCTCGGATCGACGACTTGTTCGATCAATCGCAAGGGGCAAGGGTATTCTCGAAGATTGACTTGCGATCGTGATACCACCATTGAGAATTAAGGAATCGGATGTACCGAAATCGCTTTCGGATCCCAGACGCATTATGAATTTGTAGTGATGCCATTTGGACTCACCAATGCTCCTGCGGTATTCATGCAATTGATGAATCGGGTATTCTTGGAGTACTTGGATAAATTTGTGGTCGTTTTCATTGACGACATTTTGATATATTCGAGGGACGCAGAGGAGCATGCTGATCATTTACGTGTGGTTTTGAGCATCTTGAGAAAGGAATAGTTATATGCAAAATTTTCTAAATGCGAATTCTGGCTTAAGGAAGTAACCTTCCTTGGGCATGTGATATCATCCGACGGAGTTCAGGTGGACCCGAAGAAAGTCAAAGCAATCTTGGAATGGGAAGCTCCTAAGAACGTGAAAGAAGTCCGAAGCTTCTTAGGACTTGCTGGATATTATCGCCGCTTTGTAGAGGGATTTTCCAAAATTGCTCGTCCGCTCACTCAGCTATTACAGAAAACTCGAAAGTTCACGTGGGATGGGCAGTGTCAGGCTGGTTTTGATGAACTAAAGAAGAGACTGACGACAGCACCTATCTTAGCACTGCCAGAGGGAACTGATGGATTCATGGTATACAATGACGCTTCAAATCAAGGTTTGGGTTGTGTGTTGATGCAGAAGGATAAGGTGATTGCCTATGCTTCTCGGCAGTTGAAACCGTACGAAGTAAATTACCCGACTCATGATCTGGAGTTAGCAGCTGTGGTCTTTGCTTTGAAAATTTGGCGACATTATTTGTACGGCACTCATTGTCAGATCTTTACGGATCATAAGAGCCTCAAATACATTTTCAGTCAGAAGGAATTAAACATGATGCAGAGAAGGTGGCTGGAATTGATCAAGGATTACGACTTGGAGATCCTCTATCATCCGGGGAAAGCAAATGTAGTAGCCGATGCATTGAGCCGTAAACCTGTTTCTCTTCGAGTGTTGGAAGCTCTTACGCCTGCATCAAAGATTCAACGAGAACCGATCCGCGAAGGGATTGAAGTATGGGCACCAGAATCCAAGGGCGACTTTATGTGATGGAACCGACTTCATCACTAGTCGAGAAGATCAAGTCCAAGCACTGACGATTCTCCGATCCTTCGATTATGTGATGAAGTAAAGAAAGGAAAAGCCCCAGATTCGTGATACAAGATGATGGAGTTCGAGATTTCAAAGTCGACTTTGCATTCCCGATGATGATGATTTGAGACGGACTATTCTGAAAGAAGCTCATAGCGCGCCCTATTCTATTCACCCGGGCAGCAGTAAGATGTATAAGGATCTAAAGCAAAATTTCTGGTGGGGGAATATGAAGAAGGACGTAGCAGAGTACGTTTCAAGTGTTTGACTTGTCACAGGTCAAGATTGAGCATCAGCGACCTGCCGGATGTTAAAGCCGCTTCCGATCCCTGAATGGAAGTGGGAGGACATTTCGATGGATTTCATCACTAGTATGCCAAGGACTAGAGCAGGAATGAACATGATTTGGGTCGTAGTTGATCGACTAACCAAGTCGGCTCATTTCCTAGGAATCAAAGATACATGGGGACCCGAGAGATTGGCGCGAGTATTTATTGCGGAGATAGTCGATTGCATGGGACGCCAAGACCATTATTTCGGATCGAGATGGTCGCTTAGTGTCGCACTTCCGAAGGCACCACAAGGCTTTGGAGATCGAGCTCAACTTTAGCACACCTTATCATCCCCAACAGACGGCCATCCAAAGGACTATTCAAACCGTAGAAGACATGCTTAGAGCTTGTGCGCTGATTGGTCAACCGATTGGGAAGTTCACTTGCCCTTGATTGAATTCACTTACAATAACGCTTGGCATGCTTCTATCAAGATGGCACCATTTGAAGCTTTGTACGGAGGAGATGCCGATCGCCTCGTGTTGGGATGATTCTTCTGATCTGATCGGACGGAACCTAATTGATTATTCAGACTCAAGAGAAGATAGCTTTGATTCGAGAGAGACTATCGATCGCCTGCAGTCGTAAGTCTTATGCCGATGTATGTCGTCGTCCTCTAAAGTTCGACGTTGGGGATCATGTGCTATTGAAGGTGTCTCCTACACGAGGGATTTTCCGCTTTGGGAGAAGAGGAAAGCTTAGTCCGAGATATATCGGACCATTTGAGATCCTAGAGAGAGTTGGGGATTTAGCGTACAGTGCTGGCCTTACCGCCATCGCCGAGTCATGTTCACAATGTGTTTCACGTATCCCAATCACGAAAGTATGTACTGACCCCACCACGTCATTGATTTCGACGAGATCGAGATAGCTAATGATGGCACCTTCAAGAGAGACCTATCAAGATACTTGAGAGCCGGATCAAACAATTGAGGAATAAACCAATACATTTGGTTAAAGTACAATGGTCACGACATGGAGTCGAAGAGGCCACTTGGGAAACGGAGGACGGTATGAAGGCTAAATATCCGGAGTTGTTTTCATCCTAAGTTTCGGACGAAACTTCTTTTTAGGGAGGAAGGATGTAATACCCGAGATTTCGTTATGTAATCGAACTTGTGATATTGTAATGATTGTACTTTTGTCTCGAGTACTATTCTCCGTATTTCATAATCCGATGTTGTCGAGCATATAATTTCGTGTATGTGATTTGAAGATTGAAATTTCAGGCATGTAGCGCACGCTAAAGCAAGGGTAGCGTACGCTAACATGGTTTCATAGCGCACGCTACCGAGTGTAATTAGCGCACGCCACGCGTGGTCGATTGATTGAGACGCGCGGTAGGTGAGATCGGCCGGGACCCTTGTCGGATCTTGTCGAATGTATCTCGACACTTTCGGAAAAGCCGAGTCAACGCCTTAGCGCACGCTACAGTCGATGCGTAGCGCACGCTAAGTGCCGAGTACGCTTAGATCGTGAGCCGTTAGCGCACGCTACGGACAGGTATAGCGCGCGCTAATAGCCATTTATTATAAATAGACAAAGATCCTATTCGTGATTTCAGATTCCTTCTCCTCCCACAACCCGAACTTTGACACATAGAACATAACTACTTTCGTCCTAAACACTCCGTATCAACCTCCTAGTTCGAGATTGAAGATCATACATCATCGAGATTGGTGTTCAAACCCTCGGTGTTGGATTGCTTCATTTCATCCGTGTTCTTCACTACTTTGAGGTAGGTGATTCTTCACCAATGATTAGTAATGTTCATAAGGAAGATTTGAATCATGTTTGGATAGCAAGTACTTCGTTTATAATTGGTCATCACATGTTAGAAGGATACTTTTGACGTATCGGTACTAGATGTCGAATGAACCTTTGAACCATCTTATTATAAGGACTCCTAAGCATGTTTAAATCGATTTATGATCAAGTAATCGGATATTACCCAGTTGATACGTTGTATACGTTGGAATCATGTGTTTTGGAACGTAAGACGATGGAACTTAGATTATTTCTTGAAGATCGTAGAGGAATTGTGATATCGAGATAACTATCCGTATATTTGTATCTCATGATCATAGAAACTTCCAAAAACCTCACTAGCATGATATGCCCGAGGATAACTTGTAATATCACCATAGGATTCATGAGTTCTTCACCATTCAACCCAATTTTCGGTTTGCAGTATTCTGCCATGCAAGATTAGCGCACGCTAACATGTGTGAGGTAACGTGCGCTATCGAGGTTCTGCTGACAAAACGCACGTAGCGCACGTTATGAGGCAAGTGAGTCGATCGCTGGCCGTGGCTAGCGACGCTAGTCTTATACGATAGCGTACGCTAATAGTCAGCCTTAGCGCACGTTACGTAGAGTACGAGCGCCGCTAAGCAATCCAGCACTTGTTTAGTTTGAGCTTTTCGGCCGTAGGCCGAATTGTTAGGCCATTGTTCGACTCGAGATGATTTGTATATCGCTCCTTTGTTAAGGTTCGAGCTTGTTACGTTGATCGAAGGAGGCGGCCTTCGAAAGGCCGAGAGCATTGAAGTATATCGCTCTTGCCATCTTCGAGGCAAGTATCGTGATATGTTAATATCGGTATTTTTGGAGTATGCGTATGATTATACATGTTGTTGAACATGATATTTACTTCGTTGATTTGTCATGATATTCGTTATATAGTGTTTATATGTTCATGTTGATGAACATAATGATTTCGCATATGTGTATGCATGAGTTGTGTTTGTATACGTGTACGATCTATGCCGAGGGCGCCGGATCGGATGTCCACCTCGTGTTGGTCCGACGGATCATCTTGGGATCTAGCCGAGGGCGCCGGATCATTGGACGGGTTATTTCCACCTCGTGTTGGTCCGACGATCATCTTGGGATCTATGCCGAGGGCGCTGGATCATTGGAATACCCATGCTGTGTAATGGAATCTTGTAGATTCGCATTGTCGGATTCCTAGAGCGGAAGTCCGTGTGATGTATCTTGTTATGTATTGTTGATGCATATTCGAATTGTTTAATATGATACTTGTACTAGCATCGTTTTGCTAATTCCCTTCGGGGTGGACATTTGTTTTGATGTTCGTGTAGCTAAGGAGCAGGGAAACACACAAGATCGACGTGACGACGAAGGGGTTCAGTGATGTTTATTGTTATTGGAGATTTGTTGTCTTGGTTTGGTTTCTGTACTCGAGTACGCGTGTCCTTTTGATATTAATTCGATATGGTTGTATTAATTACCCGTTGAACCAGTTGTACGTTTTCATAAACTTGAATTTTCGCAGTATTGATGTCTTATATTTACTTTCCTTTTAATTAGCCTTGTAAATCCTTACTTAAAGGGGTTTACGGCGCTGTAATTATTCTGAATATCTCGGGGTGTTACAGAAACCTTCACGGTTGACTTCCCAACACCTACAATCAGTAGGTCAACGACCATTGGATGGTTTCATTATGGGGTAAGTTTGGTGGGGCCTGAACCTTCGTGGTTGTTTCCCCCAACACCTACAGCTCACTAGGTCAATGGTGGTTTCATTTTAGTACGGCTTCGTGCCGTGGCTTCGTCCTTCATTGTTACAGCTTCGGGCTGGTTCGGTTCATCTTCATGTAATTCATTGTGATTCATATTTAATTCAGTTCTGGCTTGGTTCATCTTCATGTAATTCATTGTGATTCATATTTAATTCAGTTCTGGTTTGGTTCATCTTCACGTAATTCATTGTGATTCATATTTAATTCAGTTCCGGTTTGGTTCATCCTCGTGTAATTCATTGTGGTGTTCTGTATCACTGATTTGCTGTTGGGCACTTATACTTTAACCTGTTGAGCAGGTATTGATCATATTGTCGTGGGCATATTGTTTCACGAATGTTCGGTTCTTACTTTAGTTTGCGAGCATCTCGTATTATTATTATCATTGTACCGTTTCATTATGTCTTTGGATGCATATCATGTTATACATGTATTTGATGTTCATTATCTGGATGACTGACCCCGTGGGGGCGGAACATGTTTTCATGTTTTAGGTGCTTGCGAGGAGAGAGTTGAGACACAGGGGCATGATGATGGCGACAAGGCATTCGAGCGATACTAGTCCGAGTTGTTCATGTTGGTCAGTCAGTTGGAGTGTTCTCCAGTTTGTCGGTCATTGTCATTATGTATTACCCGAGCAGATGCTCGTGGATGTTGTTGTATTTTATTTTTGGCCATGTAGGCCCATCGTTGTCGTTGAAATTCCCCATTGGAATATTGTGTCGGATATCATACTAGGGACTGTGATCTGCCTTGTTAGCTAATTTGATGTAATCTAGTCATGTTCGCCTGGTGGATCTCCTGGCGTGGGGTCCACGGCACTGTAATGACCCAATAGGATTTGGGGGTGTTACAATGAATATCTTTCCCTTGTGTAAATGAATTCTCTACTGTACTGGTTGTGTGAATTTGTGGAGCATGTTAAGGCTCCGCAGCTGTTGAACTTTCGTGTTGATATTTTTCGTATATCCTGTATGTTATGTACTTGCACTAGCAAAATTCCAGTTTGCTAACCCCCGAGTTTTCGGGGGGTGGGTGCCTGTTATTGCGCTCAGATTTTGCAGCTCGGGAGCAGTCACAGGATTGGCTTGGAAGGAGATGGAGAATAATGATGCTAATCACACAGGAGTCAGAGTCTTTCCTTTTGTTTCATCTTAGTCGGTATTTTCTCTTTTGGTCGAGTATTCACCCTTATACGGTTGTAGTTTTCATTCATTAAATCAAGTTGTCAATTCTTTCCGTGTTCAAGTTCATTGTTGTCGTTGAGTTGCAAATTACGTTGGTTTTTGAATTGTTTTATGACCTTGTCGGTCTGTCTTGTAAATAGTTGACCTCGGTCGGTCAATCATTGAGTAGTCTTTTCAAGTTTAGCCGGGTAGATCCTTGTGAGAAGGGTCTACTGCATGTGACATTACCGGTCGAATTCTGGGGGTGTTACACAAAAGAGATTCTTGGCATACGTATTAGCGGGGATAGAGCTGCCAGGAAGTTGCATATGTCACACGAGTAATACATTGAAAAGGTGTTATGCAGATTCAATATGGATAAAGCTAAAGTGGTTAGTTCACCCCTTACTACCAATTTCAAGCTAATAAATAAAGATTGTCCTTCTTCGAAAAGGGAGATTGAAGAGATGGATAGAGTTCCATATTCCTCAGCCGTTGGAAGCTTGATGTATGCAATGGTATGTACGACCTGATATATCTCATGCAGTAGGTATTGTTAGCCAATTTTTGTCAAAACCGGGTAAAAAGCATTGGGAAGCAGTTAAATGGATCTTCAGATATCTATGAGGTACTTCCAAATTGGGTATAACATTGGAAATGAAAAGTCGATGCTTGTTGGGTATACCGATTCTGATATGACACAAAACGAGGATAATAGGAAATCCACTTCTGGATATCTGATGAGCTTTGCAGGGGGAGCAGTGTCATGGCAATCAAGATTACAAAAGTGTGTTCCCTTGTCCACAACAGAGGCCAAGTATATAGCGGCAATGGAAGCATGCAAAGAACTATTGTGGTTGAAAATATTTTACGGTAGCTTGGTTTCAAGCAACAGCGCTACGTGGTTCTTTGTGATAATCAATCTGCAATTCATCTTGCTATGAATTCAACTTTTCACAAAATAACAAAACATATTGATGTGCGATATCACTGGATTAGAGATGCTCTTGAAAATGGGTTGTTTAAACTTGATAAAGTTCATACAGCTGATAATGGTGCTGACATGTTGACGAAAACATTGCCGAGGGAAAAAACTTGAAATTTGTCGGTTGATTGCCGGGATGGCGAATCCCTCTGTGTAGTCGTTAAGTTCACGGTACTCGATGCATAGTCTCATACTTCCATCTTTCTTCTTCACAAACAACACAGGATCACCCCAAGGAGAAACACTAGGACGGATGAATCCATTCTCCAAGAGTTCCTGTAATTGTTCCTTCAATTCCTTCAACTCTATAGGCGCCATACGGTACGGAGCTTTGGAAATGGGTTCAGCACCTGGGATCAATTTGATGCCAAACTCAACTTCTCGGGCAGGGGAAATACCAGGAAGTTCATCGAGAAACGCATCAGGAAAATCTCTCACCACCGAAATGCTTTCAACACTAGGACTCTCCAAAGAGGTATCCTTAATAGAAGCTAGGAAACCTCGACAACCATGGGAATCCCTCTGCGTAGTCCAGTTGTATTTGAGATTGCTCCACATAATCGGAATGGGGGAGATTTGTTAGAGTATTTCCTCAATGTGGAGGAAATTAAGGATATTTATGTGAACACCTCGAAAGGGTATTTTTTTTATCATTTTCACAGGTTTTCTTCTCTTGTAAAATAAGAAATAAAATTTCTGCCCATTCAGCATAACACAACACAAGAAAAAAAAAAAGAAACGAGAGAAGAAGAGGAGAGAAAGGAGAGAAAAATTCTGCACAAAAACGCTTTCGCACAGTAAACTTAAAAACGCGATCTGCAAACATCCGACCTTCGGATCAAGTTTAAAGTTTGGCAGCAGCTTTCTATCTCATGGAACTACAATTTGAATGGTGGAGATTGGATTTGGAGCTCCCGAGTGTGAGTTCTGGGTGAACTACAATCTGAACGGACCGTTTTTTACTCAATAATCTGATGTGTTAACAAATAAAGATTTGCAAATCAAGTAAAAACATAAAGAAAATTAATATAAGCTAGTAAACTAAATTGTGCTAACATATAAAAAATTTGCTCCTGTATACTTTATTATAGTTCTCTACGAGTAGAATAATATATCATCTGTCTCAACTCAAATGTTATATTTTCTTATTATATCAGTTTTACAAGTATTTACGGTAAGTATATGATGTAGATTAAAAATTAAAATATATTAATGTTGCGTGTGCGTTGCAGATAGAAAAAAGTGAATATAACGATTTAATATGATTGAAATTATTTAATGAATACACGATATATTAATGTTGCATGTGTGTTGGAGATAAAAAAAAGTGAATATAACGATCTAATATGATTGAAATTATTTAATGAATACACGAAATAAAATTTAGGTTAAAAGTGTAAATATGATGATTTACAATGTCAACTCGAAAAATAAAAGATAAGGAAATAAAGAATAGAACAGAAGTTCAAGTGGCGAAGAAAAAGAATAAAGTGGGATGTTAAGAAATTGGACTTTAACCAACTGCCTTGGCGCAGTTGGCCACCTGACCTTCAATTTAGTTGGAGGTCAGAGGTTCAATTTCTAGTGGCAACACTTTGGAATTGAATTTCTCAAGGCCCAATGATCCCTTAGTCTTTGACTAAGGGTTAGGTCCTAGCCCCCAGGGGTAGCTGGCGAATAATTACAATATCATGTGCTTCAAGCGGCAGTGTGGGAGGCCTCATCTCGGTGGGAACCTGCGGTCAGATTATAGAGACCCGGCATGCCTATCTATCGGGGTCCAGCAAGGAGCAATCACTTGAGGGATAACTCCTTGTGCACGGAAGTGGAGTATATTTAATTGTTAGTCAGGTACTTTATCTCGCGGTTTAACTGGAAGCTGTTCTGAGGGGTCAAAGTTGTTTCTCATAGGATTAGTCATACGAAGTTTGGATCACCTATGTATCAAAAAAGAAAAAGAAATTGCACTTCCAGACAGAACAGTATACTATGCTTTTTCTTATTTAAATATATTACAATATTCTAACCTTCCAGTCGAAGAAACCCACAAAAGTGTCCGTTTTTTGTTTATCTGTAACTTGGAATACTAGTAACTAGGTATTAAAATAGTTGCTCCCCAATTCCGTTCAAAACTTTATATATATTTTTTATTCTTTTCAAATTTTATATTTATTATATTTATACAATCAATTCAAATAATCGTCTTTTATTTTCAAGTCTCCACCACACTCACTGAAGAGATCAAATCACCACTAGAAGGGGGGCTGAATAGTGGTAATGCGGAATATCAAAATTTCTCGCGAATAAAAGAAAATAGTGCGGAAAGTAAAAGACTCAAAGATTTATAGAGGTTCGGCAACTTGCCTACGTCCTCTCTCCGACTTCTTTTTCTATTGGCTCAAGAACAACCACACACTTGACTCGTCTTCGATCGGTCCGAGTACAACAACCATTACAACCACCTGTCTTCTATTGGTCCAAGCTCAACCACTCTCAAAATAAACTTTGTTTATCTAGTATTCTATCGGAACTAAATAATCCTCACTCTACGAATATTGGAGTGTAATCCTAATAATGTCGGATCAAAGATCTTAATAACACCGGATTAGTGACTCTTAATTCGTTTCTCTTACGCTCAAGTATGAGTGATGCAACACTCACAACCAATGAAAAGAATACAAAGTATAATAGATATTACAATGTGAATCACTCTTGTCTCTTTTCTTCTCATAACTTATAATGTAGTAATCAGTAGTAATTTGAGCTCAAGAATTTTTTGAATGCTTGAATGCTTAAAGTTGTGTATGTGATACCCAAGTCCTATGGGTATTTATAGGTGTCAGCCATTCTTCAAATACTGATATTTGTATTATTAGCGTGCGCTAATAATACCTCCATAGCGTGCACAATCGGTCTCTGACTTGGCCTTTCTGAACGGTCACAAAACTGTTCCAACGGTAAAATTATATGGCTAGCGTGCGCTAGTCATAACTTCTTAGCGTGCGCTATCGGTTGGTCAACAGGTCTTCAGTATTGACTTTAAAATGTGTTGGTTTGTCTCCCCAACGTCTATTTATCCAATGGCTAAATTTGTACTTAGTGTGCGCTAGCAATTATACATAGCGTGCGCTAGTATTATTTAATATCAGCTTTTCCAGATTTCACGGATCTCCTTTGACTCTTGCGTTCCAATGGGTAGAATATACAACGGTGAACTTTTAACTGATTTAGCGTGCACTAATGTGTATAGTGTAGCGTGCGCTATATGCTTTCCTCAGTAACGTACGTTACCTTGTGTAGCGTACGTGAGTGCCTTTTCATTTTGAGTCCAGTGGCTACTGGACTACTAACCATGTTATCCGGTAGCGTGCGCAAGACATGAAGGGTAACATGCGCTAAGGCCTCATAGTAGCGTACGTAAATGAACGTCCGTAGCGTGCGCAAGTCCTTTTCCTATTTCTTTCCAGACCTTACTGTCCTCTGTCTTTAGATGCGATAGCGTGTGTTAATAATGTGTTATAGCGTGCGCTAAGGTTAGTATTTTAGCGTACGCAGATAGTAAAGCTTTTGCGTGCGCTATCCATTAGGTAGGATCCGACTAGACTGCAGCTGAGTTGACTTGTCTATATATATTCCTCGATAGCGTGCGCTACGCTGAAACATGTAGCGTGCGCTAAGACCAGTTTCCTTCAATAAAACACCTTGATGAAATACAATTTGTTAAATGTTTTGAAAACGATCATCATCAAAATACTTTGAGTCAACAATATCCCCCTTTTTGATGATGTCAAAACATTTAATTTATACCTGCAAAAAAACGTTTTTAAAAGTTTCGAATCAAGGTAACTTGTTCGATATATTAGTACGTTTCGGTTTTTGGAGTATTTCTCCCCCTTTTTTACATAAACAAAAAGGACTCCCCCTGTGTCGTTGCGTATAAAACATAATATCAATAAATACCATGATCCAAAATGAAAGCACATAATCAACAAATGCCATACTTCATGAAACCAAACGAAGATAAAATGCAAATTTCATTAAAAAGAAGTTCAAGCATTACAGACATTCAAAGCATGAGACATAAAAATCATTTGAAAGATAAGTTTCTACAACAAGTATCAAACTCCTAGACTCTAAGGGGCTTGATCGGAACAGGAGGATGGGAATGGGAATGACGGGTGAGTGTATCGGATGAAATCAGAAATTAGCCCGCGAACTTCCCGGACTTCTGAACGAAGAGACCGAACATCCTCTCGTATTTCCATTTGAGAGGTCTCGATGCTCCGTATCCGAGTAATAAGATCACTCTCTTCTTCTTCGGTGATGGAGTCTCTCATCGGTCGCTTGCCTTTTGTTTTCGGGTGACGAATAAACTTTCCGGTTTGCAATTCTCGAAGTGTATGAGGTCCTAGATGGAGCACACGTTCGGCCGGAGTTGGTGTTCGCGTCCCTTTCGGCACTTGGTCGTCTTCCCGAAGATACGGGAATAGCACCCAACCTCTATTGAACGTTTCAACATAGTGCATTGCCTTGAGGGTGAGATCGCTAATCTCGTGTCCTTGAGACACCGGAACCGATGCCTCGCTTGACAAGTCGACACGAAAGTGACGGAAGATCATAGTGAGAATGGAACCGAATGGGAGCCCTGACTTCCGCATTCTCGACATATAGTGTTTTCAGCGAAAGGAGTCTTTTTTTGCCTTCATCCAATTCAACACAATTGTGGTGAAATCCACCTTGTCGTCTTTCAGCACTCGGTACACCACGTGTTTGTCAATGCCCACGAGCTTGTGTTGTGTGTTCACCTTTGGCATCAAGCAATTAGTGAGTGCAGCCAACAACAAACGAATATGAATACCGAAGTCATTGTTTTCGAAAACGTCATCGGTAACCTCGATGACCGTTTTAGAGCACAGAAAATTGGCAACATCTTTCTCATATACGACTGATTCTTCATCAATTGGCTTCCCACAACAATCAAAACCGTCCTTCGACAATCCAAATAATTCGTGAAGGATTTCCGACGAAATTTTCACCATGGTCCCTTTCACCAAACTACTGAGAACGAATCCACCAGAAGAACCATCACCGTCTCCCAAGTGCAGATTAGCATAAAATTCCCGGACACAAGAGGGATAAATGATCTCTTTGCATTCAGCGAAACGAGCTATCCCTAGAGCTTCAAAAAAAATCATGGATATTTGCCTTTGCTCGTTCGAGACTGCCGAAATTGAAAAAGTAGCAGTCGGTAAGATGCTTTTGAGGAAGAATTTCAGAAAACACCTTCGATGCGGTATATGACACGAATCGGGTCGCATCGTATTCTGTGTTGCGAGGGCGTTTTAGGTTTTTGTAAGATTTTTCCATGGCTTTGCGGCCCTTGCTTGACATGAATCTGGAAGTAATTGGGAGATTTGAACAGGAAATCGGAAGTTGCTGGTTCGAATTCGTTGACTAGGGTTCTTTGCTGAAAAGGGGATCGGTGTTTGCGTACGTTATGAGAGAAGGAAAAGGTTTCTGAGCTGAACAGAGTTTAAATAGTGGACTGGGTCGTTTTAATTAGCGTACGCTAGGAGTGTAAAGTTAGCGTACATTAGGAGTAAATTGGAAGCTCACTGGACTGTCCAGTAGCAGATTCGGAATATGAAGATTTTTAATTAGCGCACGCAAAGTATAGAAGGTTAGCGTACGCTATCGAAAATGAAAGTTAGCGCGCGTTAAGAAAAATAAAGCTAGCGCGCGCTAGCGAATGGAACGATTCAAGGATATTGATTTCTCGAGTAGAAAACTTATTTCAAAAATTGTCTAGATGTCCCATACCAAGTTGCAAAAGAATAGAATTAAATGATTCTTCGGGAAGAGGTTTTGTAAAAATATCAGCAAGTTGGTCCTTCGTCCCGACAAAAATTAAACAGATATCTTTCTTCTGCACATGATCGCGTAGAAAGTGATGTCTAATGTCTATATGCTTAGTTCTACTATGCAACACAGGATTTTTACTTAGATTATTCGCACTAGTATTATCACATAGAATAGGGGTATTTTCAAAATATATGCCGTAGTCGCGGAGTTGATTTTTAATCCATAACACCTGAGCACAGGCGCTCCCTGCAACAACATATTCGGCCTCAGCTGTAGACAATGCTACACTGGTTTGCTTTTTACTTCCCCAAGATATTAAACATGATCCAATAAAATGACACGTACCACTAGTACTCTTTTTATCAATTTTACATCCGCCGAAATCAGCGTCACTATATGCAATCAAGTTGAAATCCAAGCAAGAGGGATACCATAGGCCTAGTCCGATAGTCCCTTTTAAGTAACGAAAAATGCGTTTACAAGCAATTAAATGTGATTCCTTGGGATTAGCTTGGAATCGAGCACATAAGCATGTAGCAAATATTATGTATGGCCTAGAAGCAGTCAAATATAACAGAGATCCGATCATACCTCGATATAATTTTTGATCTATGGATTTGCCATTTTCATCTTTTTCAAGCTTTAATGATGAAGACATTGGCGTTGAAATCACCTTGCTACTTTCCATTTTGAATTTCTTTAGGAGATCATTTGAGTACTTCGTTTGATGGATAAAGATTCCATCTTCGCATTGCTTGATTTGAAGCCCGAGGAAGAATGCTAATTCTCCCATCATACTCATCTCGAACTCTCCTTTCATAAGATTAGAGAAATCTTGGCACAAAGATTCGTTAGTATCTCCAAATACAATGTCATCAACATAGATTTGACAAACAAGTATATCATCATTCAATATTTTCATAAATAAGGTATTATCGACTTTACCTCTTTTATAGTTATTTGCAATTAAAAATTGACTTAAACGATCATACCATGCTCGGGGTGCTTGCTTCAACCCGTAGAGTGCCTTGTTGAGCTTGTAGACCTGATCCAGAAATTGATGATCTTCAAAACCGGGAGGTTGCTTGACATAGACTTCTTCTTGAATGTAGCCATTCAAGAATGCACTTTTCACATCCATTTGAAATAGTTTGATCTTTTTGTGGGCGGCAAATGCACATAACAAACTAATGGCTTCGAGTCGAGAAACGGGAGCAAAAATTTCTTCATAATCAAGGCCTTCCTCTTGATTATACCCTTGAGCGACCAAACGAGATTTATTTCGAATAGGGTAACCGTCTTCGCCACTCTTTATTTTGTGCACCCATTTAGTTCAGATAATTGTTTTATCTTTAGGAGCGGGAACTAAATTCCATACATTATTGTGCATGAATTGTACAAGCTCCTCTTGCATTGCCATCACCCAACTTTCATCCTCAAGAGCCTCGGATATATTCTTGGGAACTATTTCGGATACGAAAGCACAATGAGCCATATACTCGGTGGTTCTCCTTCGGGTTTGAACACCATCTTCAATGTTTCCAATCACAAGATCTTTTGGATGGTCTTTGATGTGCCTCCAATCTTTCGGTAGACTCTCGATCGTCTTCTTTTGAAATTCCGTAATTTTCTCCATTTCGTTTGAGGGATGAGAATCCGGAAAAATACCTGCATCATCAAAATGTTCTACCATTCTCGGGGGTGAGATCATATCATTGAATTTAACATGAATGGATTCTTCAACTTTATTCGTTCTAATGTTATAAACATGATATGCTTTGCTATTTGTACAATAACCAGGGAATATTCCGGAGTTAGATTTAGCATCAAACTTGCCCAAGTTATCCTTACCATTGTTTAAAATAAATACATTGCAACCAAAAGGATGAAAATAAGCTATATTTGGCTTTTTGCCCTTCCATAATTCATACGGAGTTTTAAGGTTAGTTCTACGAACATGAACACGGTTAATCACATAACATGCCGTAAAAATTGCTTCGGCCCAAAAGTATTGTGGAAGAGAGTATTCATTAAGCATAGTCCTTGACATTTCCTCCAAAGAGCGATTTTTCCTTTCAACAACCCCATTTTGTTGAGGTGTTCTAGGAGCCGAAAAATTATGATTAATACCATATTTGTCACATAAAAGCTCAAACGGAGTGCAATCAAATTCACCTCCGTGATCGGTGCGGATTGAAATTATAGAAAGATTTTTCTCATTTTGCACCAAACGACACCATTTGGAAAACTCGGAAAATGTGTCATATTTATGAGCAATAAATCTAACCCAAGTAAAGCGAGAATAATCATCAACAATGACCAATGTATAAAGCTTACCATTTAGACTAACATATCTAGATGGTCCAATTAAATCCATATGCACAAGTTCAAGAATACGGCTAGTGGAAACCTCGAATTTTGGATTGAAAGATTCTCGAGTGTGTTTCCCTTTTATGCATGATTCACACAAATGCTTTCTATCAAACTTGAGTTTGGGCAATCCACGAACAAGGTCGTGTCTAGATAAAATGGAAATGATAGGTAAAGATGTATGTCCCAATTTTCGATGCCATAAATATGCATTATCATCCAAAGTAATAAGACATTTTTCATTGAATAAACTTTTATCATTAAGATCAACAATATAAATGTTTCCACATCTCAAACCGATGAATGCAATTTTATTATTTTTAAATGCCGTGCAATGCGTTTGTTCAAACAGAATTTTAAAACCTTCATCACAAAGTTGTGAAACGCTGAGTAGATTATGATGCAAACCTTCAACAAACAATACTTTGTTGATAGAGGGGGAAGGTTCCTTACCGACTTTGCCGATTCCCTTAATTTTTCCTTTTTGATTGTCACCAAAGGTCACATGTCCTTGTTCTTGATATACGAGGTCTTCTAATAAGTCCTCAGAGCCGCACATGTGCCTTGAGCATCCACTATCAATGTACCACTTGCTTTTCCTTGGTGCCGGTACCTATAAAAATAGTTTTTCTCGGTTGTTTTGGTACCCAAGCCCGTTTGGGTCCTCCAAAGTTAACTATACTTATAGCATTAGGAACAATTGTCCCTTTAGGAACCCATACTTGTTTAACCTTGATGGTTCTCAACTTTGAACAAACATTAACATCATGAACTCGTTGTTTGAAAGGGGCTTTTGAGTTCTCGGTTTCGGTTTTCTTTATTTTGTCAAGGTTGATAAGGGATTGTTCCCTTTTAAACGGATCGAAACCAAGACCGTGTTTTAGCAATGGGGATTTTTGAATAGATAAAAGCTTTTCGAAATTCTTGTTTCCGAGAGTAAATTTGTTCAAAATGTATTTCAACTCCTTTTGAGTTTTTGACAACTCGATTTTCAAAACGTTTTCCTTTTCAAGGCATAAGGTATGGTCGAGCTCAATAGTTTTGCCTTTGTTTTGAAGAGAGGAATTTTCGAGTTCTAGAGATTTTATTTTTCTCTTTAAAGATATTTTAATTTAACCATCTCGTCATACTCCGTGTTCAAGGATTCAAACGCACTTAATAACTCATCGTCATGATGAACTTCTTGTGAATCGCAAAAATCAAATAAATCATATTCGTCATCATTAAGTTTAGAACTTACAACGATATTGCTTTCGGAGTCGAGTGCCATGAATGCGAGATTCGTGTCTAGAGATCTTTCAATCTCCTCCTCGTCATCACTCCAAGAAGCGATTAGGACCTCCTTCTTTTTGAATCTTTCCATTTGAGGCTTTGAAGAGGATCCTCGCCATTCCTTGGCATAGTGACCGGCTTGACCGCATTTCCGACAATTGTTGTCGAACTTCTTTATAGGAGTATAGCCACTCTTATTTTGCTCCGGCTTGCCATCCCGACCAAGGAAACATCGCCTTTTTTGAATTAGGCTTTTATACCTTCTAAAATTTTTGGCGTAGAGAGCAAGTTCCTCGTCATCTTCATCTTCGGGAAGATCTTCCTCAACATCGCTATCAACATTGAATGCGACTACTTTTTCACGAGGCTTTGGTTTGGTGCCTCTAGACTTGAGAACGATCTCATAATTGATGAGTGACCCAATGAGGGCACTAAACTCGAGCTTGTTGAGATCTTTGGATTCCATGATCGCGGTAACTGTAGCATCCCATTCTCCTGGCAACGAGCGAAGAATTTTCTTAGCTTTGTCGCTACTAGATATTGGCTTTCCGAATGATGCAAGTCCATTGGTTATAGCCGAAAATCGATCCAATATATTTGTGATCGTTGCCTCGTCCTTCATGGAGAATAGTTCGTAGTCATGAAGTAGCATGTTGATTTTAGTTTTCTTGACTTGGGTGGTTCCTTCATGAGTTACTTCGAGAATTTCCCAAATTTCCTTTGCGCTTTTGTAGGAAGATATCCTATTGAGTTCTTAGGGATTAAGGGCGCAATAGAGAAGTTGAGTAGCACGTGAATTGATGTGCGTGTTCCTCCAATCCTCGTCGTTGAACTCGTCGAACTTTTTCAACGATCCATCTTCTTTCTTTGCAAGCTTCGGACCAAGGGCAATAACTTTCCAAATTTCAATATCGTAGGCTTGAACAAAGATAGCCATTTTCTTTTTCCATGTCATGAAATTGGAACCGTCGAAGAAGGGAGGACGGTTGAGAGCATTTCCTTCGATTTGGCCAAGAAGTGCCATTTGCGGATCTTTTTCCCTTAGGTGGTTAAATCTTTAAAAAGAGACCCGCTCAGATACCAACTGAAGAGATAAAATCACCACTAGAAAGGGGGGTTGAATAGTGGTAATGCGGAATATCGAACTTTCTCGCGAATAAAAGAAAATAGTGCGGAAAGTAAAAGACTCAAAGATTTATAGAGGTTCGGCAACTTGCCTACGTCCTCTCTTCGACTTCTTTTTCTATTGGCTCAAGAACAACCACACACTTGACTCGTCTTCGATCGGTCCGAGTACAACAACCATTACAACTGGTTGTCTTCTATTGGTCCAAGCTCAACCACTCTCAAAATAAACTTTGTTTATCTAGTGTTCTATCGGAACTAGATAATCCTCACTCTACGAATATTGGAGTGTAATCCTAACAATTCCGGATCAAAGATCCTAATAACACCGGATTAGTGACTCTTAATTCGTTTCTCTTATGCTCAAGTATGAGTGATGCAACACTCACAACTAATGAAAAGAATACAAAGTATAATAGACATTACAATGTGAATCACTCTTGTATCTTTTCTTCTCACAACTTATAATGTAGTAATCAGTAGTAATTTGAGCTCAAGAATGCTTTGAATGCTTGAATGCTTAAAGTTGTGTATGTGATACCCAAGTCCTATGGGTATTTATAGGTGTCAGCCATTCTTCAAATACTGATATTTGTATTATTAGCGTGCGCTAATAATACCTCCATAGCGTGCGCAATCGGTCTCTGACTTGGCCTTTCTGAATGGTCACAAAACTATTCCAACGGTAAAATTATATGGCTAGCGTGCGCTAGTCATACCTTCTTAGCGTGCGCTATCGGTTGGTCAACAGGTCTTTAGTCTTGACTTTGAAATGTGTTGGTTTGTCTCCCCAACGTCTCTTTATGCAACGACTAAATTTGTACTTAGCGTGCGCTAGCAATTATGCATAGCGTGCGCTAGTATTATTTAATATTAGCTTTTCCAGATTTCACGGATCTCCTTTGACTCTTGCGTTCCAACGGGTATAATATCCAACGGTAAACTTTTGAATGATTTAGCGTGCGCTAATATGTATAGTGTAGCGTGCGCTATATGCTTTCCTCAGTAACGTACGTTACCTTGTGTAGCGTATGTAAGTGCCTTTTCATCTTGAGTCCAGTGGCTATTGGACTACTAATCATGTTATCCGGTAGCGTGCGCAAGACATGAAGGGTAACGTGCGCTAAGGCCTCATAGTAGCGTACGTAAATGAACGTCTGTAGCGTGCGCAAGTCCTTTTCCTATTTCTTTCCAGACCTTACTGTCCTCTGTCTTGAGATGCGATAGCGTGCGTTAATAATGTGTTATAGCGTGCGCTAATGTTAGTATTTTAGCGTACGCAGATAGTGAAGCTTTTGCGTGCGCTATCCATCAGGTAGGATCCAACTAGACTGCAGCTGAGTTGACTTGTCTGTATATATGCCTCGATAGCGTGCGCTATGCTGAAACATATAGCGTGCGCTAAGACCAGTTTCCTTCAATATAACACCTTGATGAAATACAATTTGTTAAATGTTTTGAAAACGATCATCATCAAAATACTTTGAGTCAACAACTATCAATAGTTTTTACTTTTTAATCTTCATCATACATTTATCATCATTAGTTATACTAATCATTACTTAAAATATACCAAATATACGCCTTCTATCAAGATTTGAGCGGGATAGAGGAATATCAAATTTGTTACTTTTTTGTGTGTGGACAAAGAAGCCCATCTTATCTCAGACGTGATTTTTCAATTAACGGTGGGTTAAATTAACCGAGAACTGGAAATATTGATTAGAAACGAATCAAAATAGTCTGTTCAATTTTTTATTCTAAATTATTCTAACAATAGGTTCATTTCCTATTTGCACATAATCGATTTAGTTATCGGTTCTTAACCATGTGCATATTTAGAAACCGGAAAGAACTGAAAATTATTTAAGAACCGAACAAAACAGATGAACTGATAAGAATCGAACCGAAAAATGTAAAAATAACCGTGTTGGAATATTTTACTCCATACATTCATTAATAGAGTTTTGATGATTAAAGTTGCTAAACAAATCAAAACAACAAAGAGGCGAAGCAAATCAACGAAGGAGACGAAGACGCAAAAAGCTGATCATAATACAAAGCTAGCGCACGCTAGACACAAAGGTTAGTGCATGCTAACGGAACCTACCTACAGACCAGACGAGTTCAAAGATACCTGAAGTCAAGTTACCTGATGAAGATAGCGCACGCTACACATGAAGGATAATGCACGCTATCGAAGGAATATTACCGTTGTGAAGACTTTCAACACAAAATGACGTATGTGCTGACATAAGGCATAGCGCACGCTATGAATGGTTTTTAGCGCACGCTAAATAGCATTTGTATTCAATCATATGAACATTGGGAGATTCGGTGGAAAGTCAAGTCAGAAGTCAAAAGTACAAACGGGTATATGACACATGCAATGATGTGTTGTTAGCTCATGCTACAAGGAATGATTAATGCACGCTAACAAACAGTAGCCACTGGACTGGAATTACAAGCAGTTACCGTACGTAACAGGCAATAGCGCACGCTAAGTAAGTAGGCTAGCGCACGCTAAGTATAACTGGCAGTAACGGCTAGTTTGTGGAAAATGGCTATAATACCAACCACTTGGTATCAAACCATACAACAACATTGAGCAAAGCAATCATATTTGAGATATCATTGTAAATATTATAGTTATTGTTCTTGAGCTTAAATTGAGAGTGATTGAGTGTTATACACTAAATCATACAAGAGAGAGAAAAATAAAAGATATGATTGGATTCGGTGTTATTAAGATCAAGGATCCGACATTGTTAGAATCGCAATCGATATTTAAGTGAGGTTTATCTAGTACCGATAGAAAGCTAGAGTGGTTGATTCCTTGTCCAATAGAAAAGAAAAACGGTTTAACTTGGACTGACATAAAGACAAGTAAGAGAACGGTTTACTCGGACCGATAGAAGACGAGCTTGTAACAGTTATCCCTCGACCGATAGAAGAGAGGTGCAGAGATTTATCCTAAGCCTATATAAAAAGATACCGAGAGAGGACATAGGCAAGTTTGGACAAACCTCTATAAATCCTTGTGTCGATTTATTTTCTGCACTTTATTTAAATCGCTTCCGCAATGCGAAAGAGTTTTATGACTCTATCTCCCAACGGCGATACCAACCAAAACTGTTCCAACAATTGGTATCAGAGCGGTACCTCCAAGAAGCGGCTTAACATCCGAGAAGAAGATCCAAATGGCGTTTCAAATTGCTCCAGATGAAGGTCTTGCTCTTAACCGACCACCATTCTTTGACGGATCAAATTTCATGACGTGGAAGAAAAAGATGTCAATATTTATCCGAGCATATGACATCGAGCTTTGGAAAGTGATATGTCTTGGTCCGAAAATTCCTCTCAAATCCGACAGTACGCTTAAAGCTTTCGAAGAATATGATGACGCGGATTGGAAAAATGATCATTAGAATTGCAAAGGAACGCAATTATTGTATTGTGCCTTAAATTCGGAAGAACACAACCGGATATCTTCGTGTGATAGTGCAAAAGAAATATGGAAAATGCTTGAAGTCACACACGAAGGAAGGTCTCAAGTCAAGGAGACGAAAATAAACATGCTCTTTCACGAGTACGAGCTATTTCAAATGAAGGACGATGAATCCATCACGATCATGCTCGACCGATTTTCGGTCATCACAAATGGATTAGTATGTTTTGGAAAACCACTTTCGAGTAGTGAAAAAGTTAAAAAGATCCTACGATCACTACCTCGAGAATGGGACGGTACAGTGACGGCTATAATGGAATCTAAAGATTTAAACAATCTTGATTTTAGTACTCTCGTTGGTTCACTTATAAACTACGAAATAGTTCTAAAATCTCATAATGCCAAACCGAAGCCGAAGGAAAGAACGATAGCCATAAAGGCTAAGATGTCAAAAAGAGAAGAAATCCCGGTGGACGAAAGCAACAGCATATTATGCCAAAAATTTTAATAAGTTCCAACACTTATTAAACCGGAGAAAGCAGGACATCCAAAAGGGCGAATCTAAGAAATTTGACAACAATTGTCGATTATGTGGTAAACCAGGCCACTTTGCGAAGAATTGCCGAGCTAATCAAAAGAAGGAAGTCTTGATTGCAACATGGAGTGATGAAGACGAGGATGAAGATTTCTTGAATCAAAATAACCTCGCTCTCATGGACCGGAGTTCATTTGATGATAGCGACGTCGAAAACCAAGTAAGTAATTCTTACGACGAACTTTTTGAAGCATTTGAACTATTGCATACGGACTATCAAAATGCTTTATCCGATATCAAATCCCTTAAATCTTAAAATAAATCATTGAAAATTGAAAATTCCAAAATTATTGAAAAGGGAAAGTTTATCGAAACCGATCATTCAAAATGCGCTGAAAATAAAAATATTTTAAAGGATGATCTCTTGAAAGTCCAAACCGAGTTTAAAAATTTAACGAAGAAATTTTCGTGTGGAAACGAAAAATTTGAACAAATACTCTCGGTTCAAAAGTTTACTTTAAATAAATAGGGGTTGGGATTCAAACAACATTCTAAAATGAATCCGTAAATTTCAAAATACTCTTAAATGTTTGAAAATTGGGCACCACAATTTGAATTGCAAAAGCCCACAACGGACGATAAAAAATAAGAAAACTTGGATTCCCAAAGGAACTTTTATTCCGAATATCGTCTATATCTCTAAACAAAAACTAATTATAGGTTGGATCCCCAAAAATTAATTTTTAACAAATGATATTTTACTCAGGGGGAGTATTATGTATTTTAAAAAGGGGAGTTATATTTTTTATGCATATTTTATCTTATTATTTTTTTTTTGTATCCTCCATTCAATTGGTATATTTTGATTTACACTTTTTGCTGAATACAAAAAGGGGGAGAAAGGAGTAGAATCGGATAAAAAACGTCATGGAAGAAATGACGAGAAAAATAAAAAGTAAAAAGGAGGAGAGAATAATAAAAATCGAAGAAGTCGAAAAGGAGAAAAAAAAAGTATTCAAAAAAAGGAGGAGAAACGAAGGAGTTGAAAAATGAGAAACGAAGAAGTTGAAAATGACGAAAAAAGAAAAGATGGGTGAAACTAACGAAACGATCAAAGCCAAAAACTTTGATTCGTATAAATATATATATATATATTTTTATTTTTACAGGTATTTATCCATTCATGGGTGTTGTTTTGTAATCATCAAAAAGGGGGGGGGGATTGTTGGAATATTTTATTCCATACATTCATTAATAGAGTTTTGATGATTATGTTGTGCGGCGATTTGTACGCCTCGGCGGCGATCGGAATAAGTGTCAAGCGACCGAGTCCACGACCGAATAAGCTACGGCAAACTTGCCTGAACGGAGATAACAGTCCACCTTCGAGTATCTAGCGATCGACTCTCAAAGCGATCGCCTTTGACACCTAGCGATCAACTCTGGTGCCCGACCTAGGACGACCGTCCTGTGCCCCGAACAAAGACCTTCGTCCGTCAAAGTCCACGAAGACTGGATCTCAAATCAGCGCCCATGTGCAGATCCGCGAAAGGCGCCGCATAGCGTGGATCGTTGACCACAGCCTGTCGCCACCTTCTCACCTACCGACAAACCCGTCGAAAGGTACAAGGTGGAACCGCCTGTGACAGCGACTCAGACGCGTGTAGACTTCTCATTGGACCGCATACTGATCACAAAGAACTCCTCATGACTTTAAGGAGACCAAATTTACGTGCTAAAAGACAATCGCCTGCTTATTATAATACAACAGAGGCGATCGCCCTGCATGCCCCAGTCCTATAAATAGAGAACATCCTACAACTGGAAAAAGGTTCCTCTCGAAGAACTACTCGGTTGGCAATTCATTCCCTCTCAGGGGAAAAATACATTCAGAATACATACATTCCTTCAGGCTCTCGGTTTCCTCTCTTGGATCTACCTCAGGACTTCTCTCTCAGCACCTCTCATCCAGAAGACGGTCGGCAGAGGCAAGAACTCCCTGCAGTACAGATTCAACGAGACTCACAAGCCTAGGAACTGAAACATACAGCTAATACACACCGTGAGAGAATGTCGATTTCTCACGGTCGTCACAGCTCATCAACGTTGTGATAAGAACTCACAGAGCATCATATCTGGTTCTTCCGGTAATCTTCACGCTCTATATCTAAGATAACTAGAATCTTTACACTTATTGTAATAGCATTCTAACATTAATATTTGTATCCCAAAGTATTTGTATTAATAACATCTCGCGAGAGCATTCAAGCTCGGGACTAACAACCCCGGCAAATCTTGTGTTATTTACCTTCTCTATGGAAGTGTTCTCGCACTTTGTTTGCTATCCATCCAGTCCAGCAATATCTATTTCCGGATAATATTTTGGGTAGCAACAGATTAAAGTTGCTAAACAAAGCAAAACAACAAAGAGGCGAAGCAAATCAACGAAGGAGACGAAGACGCAAAAAGCTGATCATAATACAAAGTTAGCACACGCTAGACACAAAGGTTAGCGCACGCTAACAGAACCTACCTGCAGACCAGACAAGTTCAAAGTTACCTGAAGTCAAGTTACCTGATGAAGGTAGCACACGCTACACATGAAGGATAACGCACGCTATCGAAGGAATATTACCATTGTGAAGACTTTCAACACAAAATGACGTGTGTGCTGACATAAGGCATAGCGCACGCTATGAATGGTCTTTAGCGCACGCTAAATAGCATTTGTATTCAAATATATGAACGTTGGGAGATTCGGTGGAAAGTCAAGTCAGAAGTCAAAAGTACAAACGGATATATGACGCATGCAATGATGTGTTGTTAGCGCACGCTACAAGGAATTATTAACGTACGCTAACAAAGAGAGACAGTAGCCACTGGACTGGAATTACAAGCAGTTAACGTACGCTACATGTAGTACATTACGTACGTAACAGGCAATAGCGCATGCTAAGGAAGGAGGCTAGCGCACGCTAAGTATAACTGGCAGTAACACCTAGTTTGTGGAAAATAGCTATAAATACCCAACCACTTGGTATCAAACCATACAACAACATTGAGCAAAGCAATCATACTTGAGATATCATTGTAAACATTATAGTTGTTGTTCTTGAGCTTAAATTGAGAGTGTTTGAGTGTTATACACTAAATCATACAAGAGAGAAAAAAAGAAAAGATACGACTGGATTCGGTGTTATTAGGATCAAGGATCCGGCATTGTTAGAATCGCAATCGATATCTAAGTGAGGTTTATCTAGTACTGATAGAAAGCTAGAGTGGTTGATTCCTTGTCCAATAGAAAAGAAAAATGGTTTAACTTGGACCGACATAAAGACAAGTAAGAGAACGGTTTACTTGAACCGATAAAAGACGAGCTTGTAACGGTTATCTCTCGACCGATAGAAGAGAGGTGCAGAGGTTTATCTTAAGCTTATAGAAAAAGATACCGAGAGAGGACGTAGGCACGTTTGACCGAAGCTCTATAAATTCTTGTGTCGATTTATTTTCTGCACTTTATTTAAATCGCTTCCGCAACACGAAAGAGTTTTATAACTCTATCTCCAAACGGCGATACCGACCAAAAGTGCTCCAACAAACCGAAAACCCGAAAAGAACCAATGATGTAGAAGAACCAATACGATCTGAATCGTGTAAAATGACCCATAAGAATCGATACACACTCATTGATAGTTGCTCTTCTTCTACAATTTGCATAGATCCATATGGTTCCAAAAGATTCTAGTGGTTCCTAACCGGGTTCAATTTCCTAACGGGACTTGGTTCCATACGATTTTAGCATTTTTTTTATATATTGGATAACGGAAGAACCACTAGGACCGAACGGATGTAATCGGTTTCGGTTCATGAACGGTTTCTAGGAAAAGAATAGATGGAACTGAACCGTTATGCATAAATCGATTTCGATTTCGAACTAAATTTTTTTTGGGAACCGAACCGATCCCACCCCTATTTTCAATATCAATCATATATTGTGACGTGGGATGTTGATACAATAATTATCTCAGTCCATCGTCATCTCATGACATTTTCTACTGTAATTAAAAACTTATGGTGACGACTGTTTGGTAATTTAATTCTTATTATTCATATGAAGAATATAACAGTAAGGACATCGGGCGAACAACCTTGTTGCTTTGTATTTTGTAAAATTTTATAGTGTTAATTGGTTTTGCCGAGTACTTGACCTTATGATGGAGATAGAGAGCATAATATTATTATATTTTATTTATTAGATTTTATTAGTTATTTACTTTAAAGTTATCAATTAGGATATTTATTGTTATTAGGGTTGAATTTTGTTCAACGTGTTTCTTTGACATTATAACTATATAGGTCTATTATTGTTATTAGTGAAGTTGAATTTGTTTAATAAAATTGAGGGGTTCTTTCTTTTATCTTGTGTTTTATTAGTTTCTTCTAGTATTTATCTTGAATCAACGGATCTCCACATTTAATCAAGTATTTTCTCGTGTTCTATCGGTATTCTCAAAATCTACACATGAGAACTATAAAAAAGTTAAACAGGATAATCATATTCAAAGGCTAAATGAGGAAACCATAAGAAGATGCTACACTGGAGGACCATGAGAATATGTTACGTGGGAGAATCATAAGAGATACTATATGGAATAATTATAAAAATATGCTACACGGTACATAACCATAATATGATAGATAAGAAAATAAAATAAATATAAATATTATCTTTATACGATAGTAACAACTGTTTTTATTAATTTTGAATTTCACTTAACCTTATCACTATATAATTTAAAATAATATATAATTATACATAATAATGAAATTAATAAAAATTCACAAAATTACACATCAACAAAATCAAGGAGTGGAAAGAAATAACTTGTATTTGTAATATATATCAGTGTTTTAAATAGCGCAACATTGATGTGTAGCGTTTTTACTTGATAATAGCGTATAAATAACAGAAACTTATAGCGTAGGTTTAGCGTTCCTACTATATTATATAAAAAAATAAAATATATTTATATAATATATAATCCTTTATCATAAGTTAATATAAATCAAGTTAAAATTATAACTAGTAACACCTAAAATAAAAATATATGAAAATAAATGTATAAATATCATATTTACAATCCAGCGTTTTTTTTAATGAACTCATCAACAAGTTTTCCTATCAGTTATTTATCATTGGTTATTTGTCATTATCTTTGACACTACATATATCTAAGCATTATTAGAAAAACTATATTTTGTAATAAATTTAATAGAATTTTATAATTTATATAGATATAAAAGTAATAAAATAATAATTAAAAAATATTTTTAATTAAAATAAAAATATATAATTAAAATAAAAAACATGATAAAAATCAAATTTTCTCAAATAGCCCACGCTATTTACGCTATAGCTCAAATAGCCTATGTTATTTGCGCTATTTGGATAAAAGCGTGTCACGTCATCAAAAATCCTACGTTATTTGTACAAAACGCTATTTTGGACAAAGCATGTAGTCATACAATAATTTCAAGGCTTATAGCTATTTAAAACAGTGATATATATATATATATATTATTGATTGATGGGCCTTGTGTTATCTATTTCTCCCTTTCGCCCACGCTCTCTCGGAAAACCTAATAACCAATTTTAGGAAAGTATTTACTCAATCATTGCATTACTAACCATGAATCACTTCAATCAGCAACAAACCCCTGTTGTTGTTTCTCCTCCTCAAGGTTTTTTTTTTTTTTTTTGAATGTTTTTTGTTGGATCTGATCTACTTTTGGTTATGGTTGTTCTTACTTTTCTGAATTCTGATTATGTATGATGTTTTTAGGTTATCCACCAGAAGGATATCCGAAATATGCTTCCCCACAAGTGTACCCACCACAAGCGCCGCCGCCGCAGGCGACAGAGAAGCAATCTCGAAGTTCTGGTTTCAAGGGTAAATGGTATGAACACTTCTCTGTAATCACTGTATATATTGTTAGGAAATATTTTTATTTGCTTTAATACTGATATTTATTGTATCCGATTTTTGTGTTTATACGGATATCTTCTTCTATGCGAATCTCCACTTTAATTATATTCCATGTTTTTGCACAACTCTAGGGTATTTCCGTGTATAAAAAATTAAAAATTTGGGATTTGTTGTGTTCTTGTCTAAAGTGTTCTACTTTGATCATGAAACAAGACACAAAGGAGTAATAGAGACTTCTTTATTTTTGGAAAATCGGTTACCACAATTGATGAAATTTTATGTTCAATTTAATTTTATTTAAGATTTTACTTTTAACCTTACGATATTGATGTTAACCCATTCAAACTTCAATTTAATTTCATTTGCAGGTTGGAACTTCTTAAAAAGAAGAAACCAGTGGAAATTCCGGAAGGAGTTCCGAAATTTAATCTGGATGATTACGAGAAATTGGATTATAGTTCTCGGGGGCCGGTTGGTGGTGCCTTTCTTGTCAGAAAAAACTCCACCCAAAAATTGAACATCGTTAAGTATGTTCGTTGCTATAGCCGTCATGAGAACTTCGTCAAGAGATCCATATACGACATGAAACTGGTTCATGAAGTTGATCATCTCAACATCATAAAATGTCTCGGCGTAAGTTCCGACGAACACGCTAATTATTTCCTATATGAGCTATTGACTCCCTTCCGTTACCCTATTAAAGACGAGCTTACACTTGCTTGCATAGCACTAGAGGTCTTGAATGCTTTGTCTTACTTGAGAAAGGAAAAGAAATTCGTATTTAAGCATCTTACTCCTGGAAATATATTATACGACCACCGGGAAAAGACGACTAAGATTACGTATATCATGACCATTAAGGATAAGTACTTCAAACTATATGAGGATGATGTTGAAGGTTATGGAGAGTATATGATGTACATCAGTCCAGAGAATTTCCAACAAGAAGCAGTGCCTGAGGAGCGGTCCCTTGAAAGTGATAAAAGTGATATCTGGAGTTTGGGGCTCTGTTTACTTGAATTTTATCGTGGAACGCTCTTCAGTGACAATTGTGTTTCTCCCAGACAGTTTCTCTACAAACATGCTGATGATATTGCGTGGCCTCCTAAGCCTCCTCCGGAGGCTTCTCCTCAGTTTCAGGACTTCATTTGTCAATGCCTCAAGGTACAAGTGTCTGAAAGGGCTAATATAGAGGTTCTGCGAAATCATGAATTCATCACTCGGTCTAAACTTGTTGCCAAAGATGCAAAAAGGCTCACTGTGACATCTGAAAAGTCCGATGTTGGTGATGATTCTGAACCTGAGGGTCATCCGGTGCTATATGAAGTGGCTCACATTTCTGATGATAGTAAAGATGAGGATGATCCAATGCCATCTGCATAGGCTCACAGAGAGTGGTTGCAGGGTCGTGATAATTTAGCATATTCTCAGGGTGGTGATGAAGATCATGTGAAGAAGAAATCTAGGCACTAGGCAGAGGTATTGATCTCCAGCATTTGCATGTTTTTTGCACTTCATGTAAGATTATGTCCACTTTATAACCTTTTGAATCATGAGTGTGCTGTATATAATTATATAATTTTGGGTTAATAATTGTCTAAATTTGCCGCACTAAGCCTTTTAGGCAGAGCAGCACCCCTTGTTCGGCTTCTTCTCCGCACGTGGCCCGCACAGATGTCCCTACTCCTGCTGGATTGCGTGTTTGCCTTCTCCTTCTAGCGAGATTCTACTGCTTTGTGGAATTTCTCACGATGCAAGATGTGGGTGCCACCAAGTCTTGGTCTTGAATGTGTCATTTTTGAGATCAAGTCCGAGACTTGGATGGAAAAGTCCAAGACTAGACCCCATTATTTATGGGTTGGAGATACAAAGTCTCAAAAGAGCATAAAACTCCAATGGTTGGAGATGCTCTTACATTAATCTTAATGAAATATTTAAAAAAGACTTATAATAGGGAACGGAAAGAGTATTAATTTTAGGCATTACCAATGTTTGTTTAAGTAAGTGCAAACAGATGCTAATGTCTCAGTGATAGGATGGGGAATGATATAAAGTGCAATTCTGGATCGTAGAGGATCCGGGTCCTTCTGTAATAATGTTGAAAATAACAGCAGTGGATACTCTTGCTAAATAGTTCGTACAGGTAGACATCTAACAGATGGCATTCAACATAAAGATTAGTACTGTAATGTGCAATCTACTCTAATGTTTTATGAGAAGAAAGTTAATGTGATTGATATTGTTACAACTGAATGTGCAGTTTGGCTGCTTTGTGATGCTGCTGTTGTCTCTTGGAGGATTGCTTCTTGCTTCATCTACAAATGAAGGAAGTTGTCGGCTGAAGAAATTGCCTAACTTTGTTTCATCTTTCACAAGTCATTTGGGATATGTACCTATTTGTTTGATCCTCGTTTGGTTTAAAAAACAACAACTGTATTGCTGTATTTGCTATCTGTTGAATGTCTATCTATTATCGTTGTATGTAAATTTGTGATGGATTTTTTCGATGGTTAATATTGTCTCTTGCATTCATTCAAAGAAACCGCTCTTGCATCTATAAATGTATGCAATCCATACATCTATACAGTACTACCTTTGAAATTTAAATTAATTAACTTTTGACTGCTTTAGGATTGTATTTTTGTTAGAAGTGGAAAATTTGAGTGGGAATCTTCTCGCGTTTTGGAGCGTACATACTACCTTTGGTTTGAATTAATTAAAGTTTGACTTTTTCAGGATCGATTTTTTTGTTAGAAGTGGAAAATTTGAGTTGGAAATTTTTGCATTTTGGAGCGTACATTGTGGGGAAAAGTTGAGTATGAATTGAATAGTCACATTGTTGAACATTGCCAAACTAACTTGGCAAGTCTATGTCTATTTATTTATATTTTATTATATAATATCCTTTAAAATATTTTTTTTTCAAAATATAATAATCAATATATATATATATATATATATCTGTGTTCACAATTTTTATCATTGAAAAAATTGAATAGACAATGGAAAATATTTATAAAAACTCAAAAAGGCTGATATTTTCGAAAAGAACATTTAATGTTAGGTTGGAAAATTACAAAACACCTCCCAAAAAATTAAAAATATTATAAAAATACACTATCAGATGTATTTTGCATGTACCACTATCAGATCTTCATTTGTGCTTTGTAGTGGTCCGAGCCTAACATGTCATGTATGTAGTATGTAGAGATGTGTGTGTGACTGTTACTTCTAGAGGTTTAGTCGAAGCATCGATTTATTAATTTTATGTGAAAAACTTGTTGAATCATGAGTGTGCTGTATTGATAATTTAGTGTGCAGTGATGATATTAATTATATAATTTTGGGTTAATAATTATCTAAGCTTGCCGCACTTGGTCACCATTGTATTTCGTGCAACCAACTCTGCTAATTGATTATATATGAAGCGCATAGGTTTTGTTGACTGTTAATATTTTAACCTGTATCTGTATGTTCTAGCTGCCGTTATTTTGCGGAAATCATAGCAAAATGTTTGGTCTGCTGGCGTTTGCTATTGTAAGTCTATAGTCTTCCAAATCAGAAATTGTTAATTGTTTTTTTTTTTGGGTAAATTAAAGAAATAACACTTTCTTTTTCCTCTCGTGTATGTTTTCGTGCAAACACTCGAACACTTATCAATGTAAGCTCAAGTACAACAACGATAGAATGTGTATATCAATATCAGATCAATGCCTCGATTGCTTGAAGTTGTTGTGTGTTCAATACCATAGGAAGTGGTATTTATAGGCTCCAAAGCCTCAACTTGCCGTTAGCAACTTTAGCCTTCATTATGTATGTTATACATCTTCCTTTACGTACTGTTAGCCTCGTTACGTACGTTAACATCAATATGTTATGTACGTTATGCTCCACGCAAATCAGTCCAGTGGCTTCTGTCTTGTGTTACGTACGTTATGAAATCACACATTACGTATGTTAACAATAGTCAAGATATCCGTTGATGTGATGATGTAAGCCATGATGTCACAACGGTCATATAGTTTGAATTCTGAAACACTTCATTACGTACGTTATCCTTCCTGCATTACGTACGTTAAGCTTCCATTCCTTACGTACGTTATACATACCTTGTTACGTATGTTAAGTATGTAATTTCCAGCTTTTTGTGTCTTCGACTTCTTCGTTGTTTTGTTTTGCTTCCTTGTTGTTTTCTTTTATTTAGCAAATAATCATCAAAACTCGATTAATGAATATTTGGAATAAAATATTCCAACAATTACAACTCGTAATCTACACTTACTGTGTTACTATTTGATTACGAAATTAATTTATTTGCTGCAAACGAACAAGTATAAAACTTGTTAAGTATAAAGCTGTAAGAACTTGTCTACGAACAGTTCATAGGTTAAGTTGTATTCAACAATAGATTACACTATAAGATTGTGCCTGCGCGCCAATCATAAGTTTAAAGTTGTAATACACTTCCTTGTTAGATGCTATCAATTTCTTAGAACTCGCTTGCGAGCAGTTCAATTTTTTTAGACTAAGTACTGAAGATCAGATCATTCGACAGAACAAGAAGTCAGCCTCTCTGGATCAAGATTTATCTTTAAGAGGTTTTGGCATTATCAAAAAGGGGAAATTATTGTGATAAATAACCTTGTATCCAGTTTTGATAAATTGCCAACATAAAGCAAGAGCCGAGATATGCCAAATATGGAAGTTGTATGAAAGTGTTGGGATAAACTATCCCGTATCTTACTTTGATAAATGCCAAACATACAGCAAGATAATAATTGCCCAACATACAGCAAGTAGTCCCGAAGATGATCGTAAATTGTTGGGATAAACAAACAGAGGTTTTGTCAAGTATCTGCATACAGCAAAGAAGTCGAAATGACACTAAGTATGGAAGCTGTCTGGAACATCCATACAGTACCTTCCATACAGCACTGGAGATAGCCTACAGCGTTGGAACCTACAGCTACATCATTAAAGATGCAACATGTCGATACAACAACAGCCGTAAGTGTTGAGATAATCAACACTTATCCAACAGATCAAGACCGCTAGACGAAATCTTCTTTACTAGCTAAAATTAAAACATCGTTTGAAAGAAGTATTTAAATATTGATTGGATAATGTATTTAAATACCAACCGTCAAGGATCTTCAGACAAGGAGCAAAGTCCGGATCTATCATCTTGAAAGTCAATCAACCAATCAGAATGGATCTTTGCTCACCAATGAGCCAATGGACATATTTATAACGGATCTTTTCCAAAGGTTACAACAAGGTGATAATCCCAGCCATTTCAGGAGAGTCATCAACGCTATGAAAGCAGTGAAACTGCTTAATCAAGGGTGTATTGGCTATTGGTGTTACATGACCAAAATAGCAGTCGACCGATTAAATTGCCGACATTCCGTAGTCCGAGACTACCAAGACGTATTTCCGCATGAGTTTCGTGCTTACCTCCACATCGTAATGTAGAGTTTACTATTGAGTTAGAGCCAGGTACATCCTCGCTTTCGAAAGAACTGTATCGTATGGCTCCGACTGAAATACAGGAGTTGAAGAACCATCTTGAGGAGTTGACTGGGAAGGGCTATATTCGACCTAGTGCGTCCCCTTGGGGAGCACCAGTGTTATTTGTACGAAAGAAAGACGGATCTCTGCATTTATGTATTGATTACCGTGAGCTGAACAGGGTAACCATAAAAAACAAATATCCTTTGCCTCGTATTGATGATTTATTGGATCAACTTCAGGGAGCTGCTGTGTTTTCTAAGATCGACGTGAGGTCTGGGTATCATCAGTTGAGGATTCGAGAGTCTGACATTTCGAAGACCGCTTTCCGTACTCGCTATGGGCGTAATGAGTTCGTGGTGATGCCATTTGGATTGACTAACGCACCAACTGTATTCATGGAGTTCATGAATCGGGTTTTTATTAATTATATGGATCGCTTTGTAGTCGTTTTTATTGACGACATTCTAATTTACTCTCGTGACCACGAAGAGCATGAACGCCATCTCCACCAAGTTCTCGATGCGTTGAGGCGGGAACAGCTTTATGGGAAGTTTTCTAAATGTGAATTCTGGATGCCTGAGGTTATCTTTCTTGGGCATGTCATATCAGCCGAAGGGGTAAGAGTAGACCCACAAAAGACAGAAGCTATTCGATATTGGCTACCTCCAAAGAACGTGAAGGAAGTCCGTAGTTTCCTCGGCCTAGCAGGTACTACCGACAGTTCGTGGAAGGTTTTTCCAAAATTGTGCAACCAATGACTAACCTACTGAGGAAGGATAAGAAGTATTTGTGGTCAGAAGCATGTCAGCAAAGTTTTGATGAGCTCAAGAGTCGTTTGATTTCAGCACCTATTTTAGTTCTACCAAAGGAACTGAAGGATTCGTAGTATATAGTGACGCGTCGAGACAGGGCCTTGGATGTGTACTGATACAGGAAGGAAAAGTGATTGACTATGCATCGAGACAATTGCGACCCTATGAAGTTAACTATCCGACCCAATATTTGGAGCTAGCAGCCGTGGTGTTTGCTTTGAAAATCTGGTGTCACTATCTGTATGGAGTTACCTGTCAGATATTTACTGATCACAAGAGTCTGAAGTACATTTTTACTCAGAAGGAGTTGAACATGAGATAGAGAAGGTGACTAGAATTAATCAAAGACTATGATATCGAGATCCTGTATCATCCGGACAAGGAAAATGTGGTTGCCGATGTCTTGAGCCGCAAGACAAAGGCAGAATGATGCTTATCCACTTGATAGCTCAAAGGGAATTACAATTACATCTTATGAGGCCAGAGATTGAAGTTTGGTTACAGCGCGTTCAGGGACAACTTTGCACACTTGAGATTTCTTCGTCTCTTGATGATATAATCAGATCGAAGCAAGTTATAGACCCATTCTTATCTCAAATTCGGGATGAAGTAACTCAAGGGAAGGCCCCTGGATTTGTGATCTACGAGGATGGATTGATACGCTTCAGGAATCGAGTTTGTGTACCCGCATACGAAGAGTTGAGGAACTCTATCATGAGAGAAGCCCATGCTACCCCGTACTCTATTCACCCGGGGTCTAGTAAGATGTATAAGGATTTGAAGCAATATTATTGGTGGGGGAATATGAAATGTGAAGTTGCAGAGTTCGTTTCGAGATGTTTAACCTGTCAGCAGGTTAAGATTGAGCACCAGCGACCCGCAGGAATGCTAAAACTGCTCCCGATTCCCGACTGGAAGTGGGAGGATATATCGATGGACTTTATCACTAGCTTTCCGATGAGTCGTCGAGGGATGAATACAATTTGGGTGATTGTGGACCGTCTAACCAAATCAGCCCACTTTTTCGAGATTAAAGACACATGAGGTCCTGATAGATTGGCCCAGCTATTTATTAAAGAGGTTGTAAGGTTACATGGTACCCCTAAGAGTATTGTATCAGATCGTGATGGGCATTTCGTGTCGCATTTCTGGAAGGCAGTTCATCATGCGACGGGCACACAGTTAAATTTTAGTACGGCTTTTCATCCGCAGACCGATGGTCAGTCTGAAAGAACTATCCAAACTCTAGAGGACATGTTAAGGGCGTGTGCTCTTGATTGGAAGAACGATTGGGAAACCCAAGTACCTTTGGTGGAGTTCACTTATAATAATAGTTGGCACACTTCAATTCACCGTATGAGGCATTGTATGGCCGTCGTTGTAGGTTCCCTTTGTGTTGGGACGAACTATCAGAATCTTTGGGTACGGAACCTGATTTGTTGTTAGCAGCCCGTGAGAATATCGCACTGATTAGGAGTCATTTGTTAACGGCTCAAAGCCGACATAAGTCCTACGCAGACCACCGTCGACGACCGCTTGAGTTCGAGGTTGGTGACCATGTGCTAATGAAGGTGTCTCCTACTCGAGGTGTTTTTCGTTTTGGGAAGAGAGGCAAGTTGATCCCGAGGTACATTGGGCCGTTTGAGATTTTGGAGCGTGTAGGTGATCTGGACTATCGACTGGCTTTGCCACCGGCCTTGAGTTGGATTCACAATGTGTTTCATGTCTCCTAACTGAAAGTATGTTACTGATCCGACTCATATACTTCAGTTCGATGAGATCGAGATAGCGGAGGATCATTCGTACGAGGAGCATCCCGTACGGATACTCGAGAGAAGGATCAAATAGTTACGGAATAAGACGATTCCCCTACTGAAGGTTCAATGGTCGCGACATGGAGTCGAAGAGGCTACGTGGGAAACCGAGGAGAGCATGCGAGTGAGATATTCCGAGTTATTCACCCCTTAGTTTCGAGGACGAAACTCCTTTTAAGGGGGGGAGTATGTAATATCCGACTGTAATTCTTCATCCTTACTGTCATATCGTTCAGATAATTTGAATATCGTTGAATCATGTTGCATTTAGTATATGACTATAATGTTGAGATGTCATAGAATTGAGTTACTTATCGTTATCATTCGTTTTATGTTTGATGGTTTAATGTTAATTGGAGAGTTGCATTTTTTGGCCTATTTTGGTGGTGTTAGCGTACGCTACACAGTATGATTAACGTATGTTAAGCCTGTGCCTTAACGTAGGTAATTCATTGTCTGTTGCGTACGTTAAGAGAGAATCAGATCGTAGCAGTTGACTTCCGTCCGTGATGGCCATGCACGTGAAGGGGTTGGACTTCGAAATAGTCAAAGTCAACTATTATTAGCTTACGTAATGCTTAGTTCTTAGCGTACGCTACGGTTTGTGTGTATGTCGAGACAGTAGTCTCTGTAGGATGGTTACGTACGTAAAACTTTCGGGTTAACGTACGTAACAGTGTTAGCGTACGCTAATTTCTTTCGATAGCGTACGTTACTGATGTGCAGTCTATTTATAGATACAACCCATTTTTCATTTCTTCACAACTTCAACCCGACTTTATCTTCATATATCACCCCCTGCCTCCCTAGACCGATATTACCCTCTTTCAACTTGTTTTTGAGCCTTAAATCTTGGAGTGAGAGCTCATTGATTTGAAGTTTAGAAGGTCTTCTTGAACTTGGAGTGTGTTCTTGCAACTTTGGGGGTTGTTCTTCATTTCTGGAGGTATGTGGTGCGATTCTCCTCTATATTTTCGTAGTTATGATGTTAGTAATGTAGAATACTTCACCTAGTGTTAAATTAATCAAGTAAAACATGTGTGTAATTAAGCTTCTTAACACTTCTTGATGAAAATGATAATTAAGGGTTTGGAATGGAGGTATTCTTGATGTTATAGTGATAGTAACCATGTTTATGAATATCATGCTCATCTTGCTGGACGAAGTAATCTCAAGAGAAAATTGATAATCGCTAACTTCATCATAGTTAGATTTAATCAATAAAATTGATCCCATAAAGTGTTAGAACACCATATTAGGTATTTACTTACCTTGAGAAGAACTTGACAATGTTGATATTGAGATGATGTTCTCATGTTCAAAAATCTTAGAAGTTATAACCTCATTATGGTTCAGCTTAACAAGTCTTTGAGAAATGATAAGGATAATTATGATTACAACAATAACTTTTTATTAATAGAATGTGTTTGATCATCATACTAAATAAAGATAGTGTTCTTAAGAGGGTGATGCTGATTATGAATGATAAAGTCATCATAGTTTGAGTATCGAATTCGCTATGATTATCCTTGTATAGTAGTAGATGTTGTAGGACATAAGAACTTGACTAAACCGATTTTAATAATGAATTGCAGATGTTTTGTTCATAGAAATGACAAGAGTATTAAAGGACATTTTAGTATAGTAATCCGATTGTGGAAGACGAACTATATGTTTTGGAATCCTTCATTATTCGGTAAGATATTCATTAGGGTGGAATGAATTATTCAGGTAGGTTGCGGGCGTCGTTTCCTATTTATATTAATATTATGTGAATATGTTATTGAATGAATTACGTTTCATTCAAGGTTGCTTGTTCGATTGAGTGTTTAACCGAGGATACCGTCCGTTTGATCGTTTGGAAAAGGATTATCTTTCGCCTACGGAGTTGAGGCAAGTTATCTTGCTTGGTTATAATGATGACTAGATTCTTGTGATGTTTATATGTTTCATGTATATGAAACGCTTATGAATTTGTGATTTGTAATTTGATATTGTTCTTGACGTTGTTCCATTTTTCATCATGGGATTGCATTCCCAAGTATGTCACTTTGAGTCGTTGATCTCGTTGGTCCTTGTTGTCACTTCGGTGAGTTTTCTTGATCCATAATCGGATATGTGATTTGTTGAATTTTTTGTCATGTTGTATCGTGACATATCTAGAATCATATATGCGTGCCGATTGGTTATTGTGTAGGATTTTTAGTCGAGCACTTATATAGTCATACGTGGATGTTTCCGTATTAGACTGTACACACGAGACGTAGTTCGTGAGGCTAATTAGGTACATTGTCACACGTATATTCTGGATTCCGTATACGGGTTGGACATGTACACGGACACATTTCTGGATAGGGCATACTGTGATGTCCATCTTGAGCCTTATTGTTTAATCGTTCATAGTCTATGCATGATTGGATATGATCGACGGGTTGTGACTGATTGTTCATGCGCCCGAGGGGTATGTTCAATAGTCGGGATGTTTTCTTTAAGTTCTAATATATGTGAACTGTATAATGTCGGGAGAATCATTTATCATGTATATATGACCCTGTGTTTTGGGCGAAATACTTGTGTTGTATTTTAGGTCGAGGAAAAGGCAAGGCACCGGAAGAGCACGGTGATGGCGAAGGGTTCGAAGGATACTAGTTCGGGGGGCCCATGTCTTTTGTGTCCGGTTATGTTCAAACCGTGTAATGTTACTTTAATTCCATTTTATTTAAATTATTGTCTGGTTGTATTGATAATTGAAGTATATTCCAACTCCATATGATTTATACTTGAAATTTCGGATCCTCGTATCATAAGGTCGTCCATACTTTGATAAACTCCTAATCGGAGTAGTAACTATTTATTGTGGTTCGATATCAAAATATAATACTTATTTAATCTGTATTTTGATGTCGCCTGGTGGGTCCCAGTGTGGGGTCCACAGCACTGTAATAGCCGCATTTTGGGGTGTAATATCCTTACCTTTCTATTTTTAGCAGTTTCCAATTTTGGTGTATGTCTATTTTTATCGACTCTCTTGCAAACTGCTTTGACGCTTTGAATCTACTTTATTCTTGGAGTTTTTCCATTCGACGAGTTTCGAGATGTTTTTACGTAATTCTATTCTATGTTATGTTTTGCCGTATGTGCTCGATTCTCGTGAAACTCGCTCGCTTTCGTTGTTTATTTATTTACATGAGTTCGTATGGTTGAGTTATTCGTATTGTGAGTTTCGGTTTGTTAATCCGACGTCGTATCGTGATTTTCGAACGCCAAAAAAAAAAAAAAAAAAAAGTGTTTGGAACCTCAAGTATCCTCCCAAGGCTATCTCTATAGACTTAAGGAAGGAGAATGGACAAACCGCCTCTCAAAGACCCGTCTGTCCCCTTTTATAAAACACATTACTAGCGTGCGCTAGACATTATATTTAGAGTGCGCTACAGCCCTAGCGTGCGCTATCCTTCCTTGATAGCGTGCGCTATCGGGCAGTCCAGAGGCTACTGTATTGCTTCGTACATCATCTAACGTACGTAATGCCCATGCATTAGCGTACGCAAGCAGGCGTTGACTTGCTACAGTGAAATGCTCAGTAGCGTGCGCTATTCCTCGACCTTAGCATGCGCTAATCATCGTTGACCCGACAATCTGTAGCTTCCCAGAAGATGCCCGGGTCCTACACGCCGAAAGCAACCAATAAAGCCAAGATTCCCTGTTGACCGATCTGAAATTAGCATGCGCTACCAACATGCATTAGCGTGCGCTAATCGCCGATAATAAATGTACTGGGCCTACCAATTGCCGCCACCGTTCGGACCTTATCCAGAATACCTTACGTACGTTAGGGGTCCTCCTTAGCGTACGTAACTCAAACCTCTCAGCGTGCGCTAGGCATACATTGTAGCGTGCACTAATGTGGCTGTACTTAGCCATTTTCAGCTATTCTTGTCCAACGTCTCGACATACTAAATACGAACATATGGCATACTGAATGCATATACTCTTTCCAATAATATTCTTATACGCTTCGCCCGACACACAATATTTTCAAATACAATCATAACCAAGTGCAATAATTATACCAATACACATGTCTTAGTCCTTCAATTATTTTATCCGTACTGTACAGATCCCACGCTGTACAACATAACTCGGATAAAATAACATTAAACAACAGTAGTATAAATTCCGGATATTACATACTACACCACTTAAAATAAGTTTTGTCCTCGAAACTTGCAATCCGTCATAGAAAAACAAACAAACCGTTCAACCAAAATATTCCGAAACAATCACGACAACGATCAATCATCATCCTTAATGAATAATCAAAACAGTATACTACAAATGCGCCAAGTCGACGATCTCCTGATATACTAGCGAGTGACTTCACTGTAAAGCTTCAATACGCTTACAATCACAATTCCACAAGTCTCAACAAAATATATCATCTTCGGATGAAATAATCTATCCGTGTCAAAACCTGTCCGCCTGATCACACAATCAAGTCCCAATTCTGATACAATCAATAATATATGATATAATGTGAAACAACTGCTCAAACAATGGAAACAAATTACGAAACATCAACACAAAGTTCGAACGCTCATACGATCATTAACAATGATCAACCAATAATTTAACCGAGAATACCATTGACATGATAAACTCCAATACGACCAACCAAAGGTCAAAACACAACCGAGAATATAATCAACATGATAAACTCCAATACGATCAACGAACGATCAACAATAATCGAGAATACCTTCACACGGTAAGCTCCAACACGATGAACACTGAACCACTGATACAGATATACGAACGAACAAAATTCTCAAAATGACACATCAATCACATTTAATGGATCTCAATAAACATACCCGACTGATGAACCCCTCGGCATACGAACAACCAATCACAATCCGACGAACATACCCAATCATACATGGAGTGGGAACAACCAATCAATATCCAAAACAATCATCCTGGGGTCACCATCCCCAAATCCACACTTACAAAGGAATCTTTCAAAAATCACTATGGTAAAGTCACACTACTACCATACCAATGGAATCATATAGCACATATGTTCTGGTTTCATAAAATCCAAAGTTCCAAAATTACATTTTGTACACGAACCCACAACACGCAGCATATTTCTCTTATCTAATTAATCAACCGATCATCCCTGGATAACCAAACTATCATACTAGAGTTCGGATCTCTTTTCCTCGTACCATTAGTGTGTTATCCAGTTTGTGAGTCTCACTCAGAACTTCACCATGATATGCATTATGCACTAAATACGTATGTATATCAATCACATTTTCAAAACCAGTCGAAATCATATAGTCTTGTCAAGAAGACAAATTTTCGAAAGTTCTTTCAAGAATTTCAAAACTCAAAACATAAATTTTCATAAGACAATGAAATCAATTTTCGAAAAGTTAATCCGGCTCGCTAATGCTAAGTATTTGATAACAATTCTTTTCAAATACACATGATTAAATAAAATGGAATTATGCAAATGATTGACCACATCCATACTCCTGTATACCAATTCGGTTCGTCACCAATTCCACTGACATTCCATCAAAAAAAACACGATAGAATTCTAGAATCTTAATGTATAAACTCCGATAAAACTCCTTTTTCCACATATGATTCATAACATCGACCATTATCCCATCCTAGATCACCTCAACTATGCTATGCCAAAACATTGAAACAAATAAACACAGCGAAAAATTTCCCGAGAAGTTTCATTTGAACAAGTAAACCAAAACCTCGAAAGGCAGAAACGAAATAGATAAACGATTGATAAAGAGTTTTACAAATCTCGGGAGTTTTAGGAAAACTTAAAAGCCTTTTGAAACATTAGGGTCTCGGCCCATATCTCGTTCCACATTACAAGAAGTTTAAAAAGTAGAAAACCCTTTTCGGACCTGAAGTCCTGAGTTATAAAAATATTTCAAAATTAATTGGGTCTCGGCCCAAAATCATTTTCCATAAAACATCCGTAAAACATTCATTTTGAAAAGTATCATTTTCAAATGCTCAAAAACATTTCATATATCTCAAAATGAATTAACATGACTATATGTTCTTCTCAACCTTTCGTAACATCTTTCCCAAATACACAACTCCGTTCCAAAGTTTTAACCGACATATGATTTCCAAAATCATAGCTTCTCAAGATCAACAATCTGCCTCCACTGTCACCTCATATTGTGATGCATAATATCTTTCTGAATCTCAAAGCATATCAATATTATAACTGCAAATAACCTCCATGCAATTCGAAAATCTAAATACTTATAGATCGTGAAGCCGATGATTCCCCGTGATACTGGCACATGTCTCGACTCTAGAAAAAAAATACTCGACATAGGTATTTTCAAAACATACGTTTTGCAAACTCAGTTCAACTCGAGAACACAACACAGCTCTATCCGAAGAAACACGTTAATACCATTTGGAAAAGCTTACAACAACCCCAGTACCACACTGTTAATCACATAAATAACAAGCCTGAGTGAACAACAAAAACCCAAGGCTCTAGAATTAGTCAATCGAAAACTCGACTGACGCGATAAAACACGACCCAACTCGACCCGACTGCCTAGGTTTTCTCAACCTAAGCTCCGATACTATATTCTGTAACACCCCCAGAGCCATCCAGGAATATTACAGCGTCGTGGGCCCCGAGATGGAACCCACAAGGCTGAAGAAAATTTTCGCAAACATTTACAAACGCCCAGGAGGCTAACGACGGTACTATCTTTTAAAACATTCAAGACTTAGTAAAATCCGATTATCAAAACCGTAAAATCCCGTTTGAAACCACAAGGCCCGAAATGCCAAACTCAACAGTTTAAATACATACGTTAAGCTATCGCTTACACGTACCGACAAAATAGTTTAGAAACGATTGCCAAAGTAACCTAAGTTACCAGATACCAAAAGGCCATTTAAAAATACTCACGCAGCGGAAAGGAAAAACAATTAAAAAATACTCTAGCAGCGGAATACAATAACTGATCAGGAAACTCAATACACAATCACATGACCTAGCCAGTATCCTCCGAGAAGCTCATCTCTCCACGACCACTACAAGCTCGATGTCCAAAGAACCTAAAAGTAAAGCCCACGACGGGGTCAGCCATAATACTCAACAATGATAACCGTCACATCACATTAATAATTACATACCAATGAGAATACAAAATAAGAATACGACCAATGTAATCTTATCATCATAACTTTACGAAAATCCATGATTCATATCCTTAACAACACAATAAGCTAATACCGAAATATCTGTACGATATCTCAACAATACCCAAGGTTCTCAAACCATCATCATAACTCACACTTACGAAATTGTACCAATTCGGACTAATCTGATCCATCGGATAACATCATCAAATCCCAACACGATAATCAATTGTCCATTAAAATACAAATACCAAGAGGAATACGGAACATACCTCGAGATACATAATGCCACGACAAATCATGTCAGTTTAATCCGAGATTAGATCAATATAACATACGGACATGGTCCTAACACAAGACCTACAAATGCATACTCATATGACAACGTCAATATGCTCACATCAATAACAACAATGTATACTTATGGATAACCCATAATATACGTATGTACAACATTAACACATGGTAATTCAACGATCCAACAGATACACTATAAATTCCCATGATGATCCCAACGGACCAACGTATGGTGGAAATACCTGTCCAACGATCCAGCGCACACAGCTATAGATTCCCATGATGATCCCAACGGACCAACGCATGGGGGAAATACCTGTCCAACGATCCATCGCACACAGCTATAGATTCCCATGATGATCCCAACGGACCAACGCATGGTGGACATATGACAACAATGCACAACTGTACAAAACAATTGTATACAATGCACGACAACAACAATACATAAATGCATGACAATAACAATACACGAATGTATCACAACATGATTGACACAAATGACAAAATTGATTAGAGTACTTGTCCCGAGTCCTTCGAGAGCGATCTCAATGTCTAGACCATCACCAACCATTATCCTCAATATTCGACGGTCCAAAATATCACGAACTGTAGATAATTCATATCTTCAGCTATAACACAATGTATCCTCGATACCCAAGTATACCAATAACAAATGTAAATCATATACATTATGATTTAAATTCCCAAAATCTGAAAACAACGTACAGTCCCAAATCTCAGTGTTCACAATTATAATCATTGCTATACGAATTATAAACGAATGGAATCGAAACTATTCATTAAATATTATGAACTGTGCAAGTAATACTTGCCACGATACTGATGAAGCCATTACCAATTCCTTGCCGTCGCCTACAAGCTTCTCGGCCCCGATCAATGCAATTCACGAACATTCTGAAACACGACCGCAACCCACTTTCTAGTCGACGATTATAGCCAACGATCAATGATCACAACCTATTGCAATAATCAATAAACAACAATCCGATAACAATCAATAACCAATCCACAAACCCAACGGTTCTACAATATCTCGGTTAACCATAAGTCTGGACAATTCAACTTAAACCAGCACGAATTCATAACCGAAACAGGATATAACACACTGCCTGACCACTTAGCGCACGTTAATCGTATACCATAGCGTGCGCTAAGTCGCTTCCGTTAGCGTGGGCTATCCAGTAAGCTTAGCGTGCGCTAATGCTGTATAGTTGCATGCTTTACAAGTATCGATCCACATATGACGATTATCAAGAACACTTGTCATAAAAACAACATAATCCGATATCCTTTAACATATAAACAATCATCCAACTCATAATCCAAGTCATATATTCATATGTCATCTTCTTCATCAATATCAACATCATGAATAACAAGAATTCATAATTACCGCCATGATCACCATCATATGAAGAAACCAACAACAACAACAAAGACCCGAATTTAAGGAAGACATTAGCCAACATATCTCTTTGAAGATAAACAACACAATTCAAAATCATTCGAAACATATCAATACCCGTATATCAACGATAACATCAAGATAATTCGGTAATTCAACTCAAAATCATACTTTATCAACTCATTTATATGATAACCATTAGCTCAAGAACACCAATATTCAATCCCAAAACGAAATCCACAGTGAAGGTTAATTACCTCTTTGAAGAAAGGATTGATTATCAAGGTTGAATCCATTTCCAATCGATTCCAAGCTTCCAATGTTGATAAGGACGATTAACTCCATCGCACTCAAGTGTTTGGAACCTCAAGTATCCACCCAAGGCTCTCTCTATGAATTCCATCCCAAGAATCATTAATAACTTCAAGAACAAAGCTTTAATCTATGCTTTCAATCTTAATCTTGTTAAAGGTAAATCATCTCTCAGTGTTCAGGAACTCCAAGTACCTCCCAAATCTCTCTCTATCGACTGAAGGAAGGATAATGGACAAACTGCCTCAAAGACCTGGCCCGTCTCCTTTTATAAAACACATTACTAGTGTGCGCTAGACATTATATTTAGCGTACGCTACAAAGACTAGCGTGCGCTATCCTTCCTTGATAGCGTGCGCTATCGGCATTCCAGGCTACCGTATTGCTTCGCACATCATCTAACGACGTAATGCCCATGCATTAGTGTACGCAAGGTGCGTTGACTTTCCACAGTGAAATGCTCAAGAGCGTGCGCTATCCTCGACCTTAGCATGCGCTAATCGCCGTTGACAAGACAACTGTAGCTTCCCGTAAGATGCCGGGTCCTACACGCCGAAAGCAACCAATAATGCCAAGATTCCCTGTTGTCCGATCTGAAATTAGCGTGCGCTACCAACATGTATTAGCGTGTGCTAATCGCCGATAATAAACAACATGGGCCTACCTGTCGGACACCTTCCATACCTTATCCAGAATACCTTACGTACATTAGGGGTCCTCCTTAGCGTACGTAACTCAAACCTCTCAGCATGCGCTAAGTATGCAGCGTAGCGTGCGCTAGGCATACATTGTAGCGTGCGCTAATGTGGTTGTACTTAGCCATTTTCAGCTATTCTTGTCCAACATCTCGACATACTGAATACGAACATACGGCATACCGAATGCATATACTCTTTCCAACAATATTCTTATACGCTTCGCCCAACACACAATATTTTTAAATACAACTGTCAACCAAGTGCAGTAATTATACAAATACAAATGTCTTAGTCCTTCAATTATTTTATTCATACTGCATAAATCCCACACTGCATAAATATAACTTGGATAAAATAACATTAAACAATAGTAGTATAAATTCCGGATATTTCAATGGTGGGGCGGCCATGTCCTAACTCAGGAACTGATTCAGCGATGCCTTCCTTGTCGAAAGTGTTCCACCTAGTTCCGGAGGCCAGCAGGATCAATCTGCTAGCTCCGGTAATGCTCATGAGAATATCGGAATGGCAAATATTTTGCAGCAAGTAGCGAACCAGATGATGCTACTGACTCAAGCCGTCTTGGTCGGCCAAGCTAATGCCAACCCAGTTCCGCCTACTGGATCCGGCAACAATAAGTTACTTCAGGATGTGATTCGTATGCGTCCTCCGCAGTTTGATGTTACTTCCGACCCTTCCGGTTGGGAGAGTTGGTTATTTGAGATGGATAAAGTGTTCGAGGCGGCTAACTGCTCTGAGGAGAGGAAGGTACCCATCGCTCAGTACTTCCTCGCTAAGGAGGCGGCAACGTGGTGGCAAGCGGTGAAACCACGTGACCGGGCAGACACGTGGGCAGAGTTCCAAGAGTTTATGGAGGACTAATTTTGTTCATGGCCACTGAAAGAGGGGAGAATCCGAGCCTTTTTTGGGGCTAAGCCCCATGATGTTCCTATTTCGCAAGCGATCAAGGACTACAACCAGCAAATTTACTATGTGAGAAATCAGGTCAGAGATGAGTTAGATAAGATCCGCCACTTTCACATGCGGATGAAGTCGAGGCTTCGTCACTACATGTCCGGGTCTCGTGTACAACTCAAGGATTATCGTAACAAGGCAATGGCTTATGAGATGTCATTTTATGCGATAGAGACGGCAACCAAGGGTAAGAAATCAAGACCTCTAGTCGGCGGAGGTAAATCAAGTGTATCGAAGGCTTAGTCTGTTCGCGAGTCCTTGGGAATCGGCCCCGTCTTTTGGGCGAGGAAATGGTTCTAAGTCTGCCCTACTATTTCCGCTCATGGTCCTACTTGTTTTAACTATGGTCGTCCTGCATATATGATGAGTGAGTGTGACAGCCTCCGATTCAGTTGTCTTGCTTGCGCCGGACGGACATCGTGCTAAGTATTGTAGAGATGCGGTCCGGCACCAAGCATTTCAAGTGTCACCACTGCGGAAAGACGAGTGTTAATCAGGCACCGACAGTTTCTCAACCCCAATAGAGCTTTGGTAGAGGTCGAGGACGTGGGCAACCTTCTAGAGGGGGAGCTTCTAGTGCGGGGTCTGTTCCTCCTCGTGTGTATGAGATGAGACGAGCTGTAGATCCTGGCGCGAAGGTGACTTCAGGTACCATTCACATCATTGACCATCCTGTTCCCGTGTTATTCGATTCTGGTGCTACACATTCTTTCATATCTCTAGATTGTGTGCGACGTCTGCATGTTGATTGTCTAGTTGCGTGTGAACCGTTTGTTGTTAAACTGCCTAGTGGGGATAGCATCATGGGGGATCATGAGATTAGAGATTTTCCTGTGAGTATCGCGGGAAGGGATTGGCTTTCTAACTTGATTGCGGTAGATATTAAAGACGAGGATCTGATTCTTGGTGAGGATTGGCTGGACCGTCATGGGGCGATCATGAACTATAGATCAAGAACCATTTCAATGTTAGCCTCTAACGGTACCGAGTATTCTTTTATGGGACGTAGATGGAGTAGTTAGAGATTTCTGATCAGCGCTATGAAAGCAGTGAGACTTCTTCGAGGAGGTTGCACTGGTTACTGGTGTTACGATTTGAGATCGGAAGAAGGGGGAGTCGAGCTCTCGTCTATTCCGATAGTGTGTGAGTATCCTGACGTCTTTCCAGATGAGTTGCCGGGTTTGCCGCCGGACCGAGAGGTGGAGTTCACTATTGATTTAGAGCCGGGTGCGGCACCGATTTCTAAGATGCCATACCGTATGGCACCTTCCGAGTGCTTCGCCTTGGGGCGCACCGGTCTTGTTTGTAAAGAAGAAGCATGGGTCACTTCGTCTGTGTATAGACTATCGAGAGTTGAACAAAGTGACTATCAAAAACAAGTATCCGCTTCCGAGGATTGATGACTTGTTTGACCAATTGCAAGGGGCAACCGTGTTTTCGAAGATTGATTTGAGATTGAGGTATTATCAGCTCCTAGTGAAGGATTCCGATATTCCGAAGATGGCATTTCGGACAATATACGGCCACTACGAGTTTGTGGTTATGCCTTTTGGGCTAACCAACGCCCCAGCTGTTTTCATGCAACTTATGAACAAAGTCTTTATCGAATACCTCGATAAGTGTGTAGTTGTCTTTATTGACGATATTTTGATTTACTCGAGGAGCGGGGAGGAGCATGCACGTCATTTGCATATCGTGCTGGGAATCTTGAGAACACAGCATCTCTTTGCGAAGTTCTCAAAGTGTGAGTTTTGGTTGCGGGAGGTTATGTTTCTCGGTCCCATAATCTCGGCCGAGGGTGTTCTTGTGGACCCACATAAGATAGAGACAATTTTGGATTGGGCGCCGCCCAAGAACGTGAAGGAGATACGTAGTTTTCTGGGTTTGGCCGGGTATTATCGTAGATTTGTCGAGGGGTTCTCTAAGCTCGCCCGACCACTTACTCAGATGTTGCAGAAGTCAGAGAAGTTTGTGTGGACCGACGAGAGGCAGAAGATTTTTGAGGATTTGAAGAAGCGGTTGACGACCACTCCCGTCTTGGCGTTACCATGTGGTAATGAGGGTTTCTCAGTTTATAGCGACGATTTGGGCCAAGGTCTTGGATGTGTACTCATGCAGCACGGGAAGACGATTGCCTATGCTTCCCGTCAGTTGAAACCGTACGAGTTGAATTATCCTACCCACGATCTTGAGTTGGCCGCGGTTGTGTTTGCGTTGAAGATCTGGCGTCATTACTTGTATGGCTCGTCGTGTCAGATTTTTACCGATCACAAGATTTTGAAGTACATTTTCACACAGAAAGAGCTAAATATGAGACAAAGGAGATGGTTGGAGTTGATTAAGGATTACGACCTTGAGATCCTTTATCATCCGGGCAAGGCAAATGTGGTGGCGTATGCCTTGAGCCGAAATCGGTATCGCTCGGGCACTTGAGTTACTTACGGCCCACCAGGACTCCAGCGAGAGTTGATGAGGTTGAGCGTTGAGGTTGTACTACCAGAGAGTGTTGGGCAGTTGTGTACTCTTGAGATCTCTTCGTCTCTAGTCGACTACGTTAAATCAGGACAGTTGGGGGATCCAATATTTATTCAGCTTCGAGAGAATGTGGGAAAGGGGAAAGCCCCGAGTTTCGTGATAAATGAGGATGGTGTTTTGCGATTCCAAGGTCGGCTGTGTGTTCTGAACGACTTGGAATTGAGACAGAATATTATGCGAGAGGCTCATGTGTTGCCTTATTCAGTCCATTCGGGCGCAAGTAAAATGTATAAGGATCTTAGGAAGAGTTTCTGGTGGAATGACATGAAGAATGAGGTAGTTCAGTTTGTGGCTAAGTGTTTGACTTGTCAACAAGTCAAAATCGAGCATCAGCGGCCAGCCGGATTGTTGAAACCACTCCCATCCCTAATCGGTGGGAAGATATCTCATGGATTTTGTCACGAACTTGCCGAGGACAAAGACCAATGAATATGGTGTGGGTGATCGTGGACCGACCGACTAAGTCGGCACATTTTCTCGGGCATCATGGACACTTGGAGTCCGTAAATATTGGCTCGTACTTTTATCGCACAGGTGAGACTTCATGGGATGCCAAAGACTATTATTTCGATGAGATGGCCGGTTTGTATCGCATTTTGGCGGGCGGTCCATAAGGCATTGGGAACACGCTTTGCTTGAGCACATCTTTCCATCCTCGCATCGACGGATAGTCCGAACGCACCATTCGGACGCTCGAGGATATGTTACGCGTGTGTGCGTTAGATCGAGTAGCGATCGGGAGGAGCATCCGCCTTGATCGAAGTTTACTTATAATAATAGCCGCACATGTCGATTAAGATGGCACCGTATGAGGCACTTTATGGCGGACGCTGCCGATCACCGATATGTTGGGATGAGCCGTCCGATCAAGTTGGCACCGAGCCGGATCTTGTGTTAGAGACGAGGGAGAAAGTTGAATTGATTGGAGAGAGGATGTTGGCGGCTCAGAGCGCATAAAAGTCTTATGCGGATGTTAGGCGTCGAATTTTGGAATTTGAGGTGGGAGATCATGTTTTGTTGAGAGTGTCTCCGTAAGGGAGTTTTGTTGCGATATTTCCTACACGCAAGTGCACGCTATCGCTTACAAGTAATAAAGTGATAAGTAGAGTATCGCTCCCACGAGGATTGAATCTCTAACTACCGATGTTTTCGTATTCCAATTTTATTTGAACAATCAAGTCATTTTTGGATTAATAACTAAAAGAATTTCTAAAATACTAAGCAAGAGAAACAATATCTTCGATTAAGGAAATCAAATGATGAATACGCCTAGTGGTTCTCAATCCACCTTAGTTTATCCGAATTTACTCTCGATTATCCGTAATAAATAATTTTCCCAATTTACTTAAGGCGGAGATTGCTAATATATTCTACCGCCTCTCCCGAGGTCAATATATTTATCTAACGGCGACTAACGCACTCTATCCCTAGTTGAATTATCTCGCCGATAGGCAAAAGCATGAAATCTCCTAAAGGCCACGTAGTTTCTATGAGTATATTCCTATCTCACAATAAAACGGTCCTCACCAATAGTTCTCACCAAATCTCCTCTCCCGATTCAAGTGAATGATTAAATCAATACAACTATTGGCCGATAATTGCAAGCATTAAACATAATTGGGAAAACTCAATAAAAAGGTAATAAATCGATAATCTTAATCAATTCAAAAACAAAGGTTTCATCAAAACCCTAGATTAGGGCTTTAGCCCGACATACTAAAAACCGAAAATACAGAATAAATAAACGAAAGCATAAAATTCAAACGCAGATGAAGCTCGGATTCCTCCGTCTTCAGCCTCCCGCCTCGCCCTTGAATTCTTCGCTTCCTCCTCTTCTCTGTCTCCAAGCTTAAGCTCTCCTAGGTTTAGATTCAATGATTCCCGATAATTAAATTAGGGTCTTAAGCCCTATTTATAGCTCAAGACCTCCACAAATCGCGTCCATATTAATCGGTTGAAAATCGGCCAAACGGCCCAAAATCCGCAGACGTATAAAACCCGCTAAGTGTGCCGCGCTCATCAACTCGTGCCGCGCACATCGTAAAGCCGATGCCTGGGCGTTAAATATTTCTTATGTGCCGCGGCTCACCTGGGCTATGCCGCGGCACAGAGTACAGCCTACTCTGCCCTTCGGCTGGTGTCATCCTTTGCCGCGGCTCAGCTTCCTTGTGCCGCGGCTCATAGTCCAGTTTTGCTGCTACCGCTTTGCCTCGTAAGCTTCCTGACTTCAATTTCCGTCAATCATACAAAATTAAGGCATTAAAAGCTCATTTAGATGATTTCACTCACCAAAACACTACAAAATAAAGATGAATAAGCGTATAAAAATACGCCTAACAAATACCCCCAAACTTAAGCCTTTGCTTGTCCTCAAGCAAAAAAGGAATTAAAGTCAATAAAAGAATGTCGTGAATCATCGTGCAACTCATAGTGTTCAACCTAATCAATACTATCCCGCCATTCTCTCTAAATAATACGAGTGTCATAAAAGCGAGCCGCACTCGTAATAATGATTCCGCAAAGTAATCAAGTTCACCCTAATCATTCGCTCATGAAGAAAACTCACCAAAGATTAACAAAACATGAGTCAAATCGACCACAATATGAAAGGCTAACATAAACAAGCTAGTTCGTCGCGTTCCACAAGCCTAAAGGCACAATTTTCACGAGTCTCATAACAAATAAACCTCGGATAGTGTCCCCTTATATATATGCTCAAAATTTGATTCGAGTCGACCACTAGGTTAGATCTCAGATGTTTCATCGATAATCCTAGGTGGAACTTCCATTCTCATGTATTCGGAAACCGCTTGACGTAAAAGACACTCATGGGGCACATGGATGCTTCTAGTTACTAAGTTCCGCATACAATGAGAAACAACTCGAATACATAATTTCCGCATGTCCGAATTAAGGTTGCCGCTTTACGCGAGTAGACAATGGGTCACGCGAATACCGGTTACTAGGCTCCTATCATTGGCACATGTGAAATATCTAAATTTCTAGTCTAATCGGGTCGCTGCTTTACGCGAGAGTAAACAACGGGTCACGCGAATACCACCGGTTACTAGACTTCCCTTCATAGAACACATTATCTCGACTTTTAGGGAAAAACTGACCGACTCTAAACTCCATCTAAGTGCCAACACGACTGAAGAAATAGTACGACTCACTATCCAGGAAAATGTAGCCAACCGTATTGATGGGGATTTTAAACAAGTATGTATCGTCTCTTATCTGCCAAGACCTCTACAATCACGAAAAATTTCGGACCTAATCAATATTAAGCGAATGTAAATAATCGACTACAACTCGACTAGAACTCGCCCGCTTCTTCAAAGAGAAAGACAAAGGTCGTAACATCAAGATCACACAAAATAGAAGCACGAAAATTCACGAATAAAGAAAACTACGGCAAGCAAGGCTATCTAAAAAAATTTTACGCAAAGAAAAGAAAAGTGCAACAAAATATAATGTACAGAAGAAAATAGAGTACAAAGAATGAATGTAGAAATGTAAATTCCCCAAACTTAGGACGACATTGACCTCAATGGACAAAAATGGAATGCAAGAAAAGTAAAAGGTCAAGTACTCCTCCAGTCCGCTCAGAGCCAGTGCCAGCATCGTCCGGTGAGGAGGGTGGTGTGGCTGGCCGGCGGGCGCAATAAATGGCCCGTCGGGATGCATGATGTGGGCCGCCCATGCGGCGAGGTGCTCTTGATGATAAGCATCCTCGCAGAAGACGCCTCTCCGCTCTTGGCCGGCGGGCTCGCTCTCTCATCTCGGCTCTGGCGGCAGCAACAACACTCTCCCGCGCCACCCGCTGCTCCTCCCGCATGGCGGCCATCAAACTCTCTCTCTCTCTCAACAGCTCCTCCCTATGGTCTGCTCTCTCTCTCGTCAAATCCTCCCGCAGCCCATCAAACAGCTCCTCCAACCTCGCTCCGCTTGGCCTCAAGGCCGGCCTCTCCGTGCGCCAACAAAGCGGCCTGGGATCCTCGTGAGCCTCCTCTAGCAAAATCCTCGCCCGAAGCGTGCAGTGCTCCGCCCCACCGGTCAAAGTGCGATATGATGCGGTGGTCGATCGGGGCTCGTGGGGCAAGCATCGGCTCGCCGATCGACCATGTCACCCGATCACGGCATAAAGCGCAGATGAGGGAGGGGTGCTTCAACCCGCCTTGGCCCCCCGGATACTCGAAGATAGATCGGACCGTAATGGGGGCCACATCAAACGCAGCCCGGAGGTGATAGCAAAAAGTATCCGGCGCGGAGAGAAAAATTGTACGGATCTGGGAGGTGGGGTCAATGCATGCGCAAATAAAGTAAAGCTGTGCTCGCCTGAGCCGGCCGAGGCGCGAGCTCCTAAAGTGAAAAGTAGATGAGCTCAGGCTCGCCGCTCCTGGGCCGTACTGGCCGTGCAATCGTCTCAAGCGTGGCCTCCTTAGTGAGGCCGGTCATCACGCGGTCATAGTCGTCTCATCAACCGCCGAAACCCAAAAAGCCTCCGAATAGCAATGGGAGAAATCAACTGTGACCCTGACGCCGACCCGAGTCCGAGACTCTAAAGATGGCAACGTATGCCCCGCCCGGATATGCTTCAGCAGAGCGCTGCATAAAACTCCCGGACGATCGAAATGACCGCGGCTCGGGAGGTGTCAGTAAATCCGCCCATCCCATCTCGCCAATCATCGTGAGCAACTCCCCGTCCCGAGGAGCTGGAGTAAAACCCCTCTCGGGAATAAGTGGTCGTGGACGGATCTTCTCGTTGAATATTTTGTGAATTTCGGGTCCGAAAATTGGTGCCCCTCCGCCTCGGCCCGACTCCCGAGAGGTCTCTCGCGTAGGGATGACTCGGTCCTAGCACGCTTGGTCAACTTCTTCGTGCGCGCCATAATCACCCCGAGAAGTACAACACGAGGGTTTATTTACGCAAAAATAATAACAATGATCTATGCGCGGCTAAGGACATCAAACCAGAAATTCCGAATTTAAGACACTAGCGCATACGAGAGAGAAAGATGAATTTGGACTTAAACATCGAACCTGGATGTAAGGGTTGGGCTTGCTGTAAATTGAAAACGAATACGTTGCACAAAAATTCGAAACGATTGCTTTTTCAAAGAAAACTTTTCATTTGGGCAATTTATCTACACCTTGAGGGCGCACGTTTACTTGAAGAATAAACATAGTTCTAGCTCGATTCAACCCCCAAAAACAAATACAATTCAATCAAGAACAACTTAACACATTCAACTCATTTATGTTCCAATTTAATCAAGAAAATTCGATGAAACTACCCTGTTATTCTCTAACAATCACAAAACTATTTGAAGGAAAATAAACATGTTCCAATCATTCAAAGCATAAACACTTCCATATATCAACCATAAGCAAATAAGAATTCAAGATTCAAACGTACCTTTTTGAAGATTTCAAGAAAAATCGCAGAAAAAATTGAAGAATCGCTTGGGCTTCGCTACTGGGAGGGAAGGCAAGGGAATAGGAAAGCTTACTGGAAATGCCGGCCAATGCTCGTTATATGCTACCCGCCTTTCAAATTCCGCATAGTGTGCCGCGGCTCACAATAATCGTACGCGCACAAGGTACAATCCTTTTACTCGTGTCTCGTTTTGTCGTGTGCCGCGCACGATTTCGTATGCCGCGCTCATTGCTCAAGTGTGCCGCGGCTCATCTATGCCAGGCCGCGCGCAAGGTACAGCCGGTTTTGCCTCCCTTTGCTATTGATGTGGGCCGCGGCTCACAATAACCGTGCGGCTCATACTCCGCTTTCTTCCCGACTTTCCCGCATTAATTTTGAAAAGAAGACGTTAAAAACGAGAGGAAGAAGCAAATAGAAGCACAAAAATGATGAAAATAAGAATCACGAATACAAGAAAATAAAGAAATGCAAAATCTACAACTACGAGCTCGGTTGCCTCCCGAGAAGCGCTAAGTTTATAGTCTTCACTGACCTATTGAACAACGTTAGTTCGCTGCAAACTCCATTTCGCTTCCGCCTGCTCATCGAACCGCTTATATTTTGGTTAAAATTATGACCATTGGTCATCAGCGTTCGAGTCTCGGTTCGGTCATCAAATGTTGTTTGCGAAAAGGTTTCGACTTGAAAACTTCCAAACACCCGGTTTCTCCATGACTAATTTTTCTCGCTTTCGGCTCACTCTCCTCCTTCACAAACGAACTCACAACCGCAGCAGATTTTTCTTCATGCTCGAGAAACGCCACTAGTTCTACATCCTTCTTCAAACTTGGGCCATTTAACACAAAATCAATTTTCCCAACGACGATTTTTTCGATGCTTTCCTCTTTCACAAACATCTACACCCTCAATTTGTGATCCTTTATCAGCACTTCCGGGACATGGGAACGATTTGAACACTTGAAAAGTAACTTGCCTGCCTTGGACCCTCGAGTTAACTCTCCCTTTTCCACGCCTATAAGGGTTCGGCCCGTGGCTAGAAATGGTCGCCCCAAGATGATTGGAATATTTTCATCTTCCTCCATGTCTAGCACGATGAAATCGGCCTAAAGATGAACTTATCAACTTTAACTAAAACATCCTCGATTACTCCTGATACTTTATCGACCGATCCGCCAATTGTAATGAGACTGTGGTTGGCTTAGCTTCCCCAATATTCAGCTTTTTGAAAATTGACAGAGGCATGAGGTTGATACTCGCACCAAGATCGCATAGTGCCTTATTAAATGAAAGATTCCCCATGGTGCACGGTATGTTGAAGCTTCCCGGATCTTTCAATTTAGGTGGGAGCTTCTTTTGAAGAATAGCACTGCACTCCTCTGTCAAGGCAACCGTTTCAAATTCCTCAAGCTTTCTCTTCTTCGATAATATCTCTTTCATGAACTTTACATAACTCGGCATCTGTTCCAATGCGTCGGCAAACGGAATATTTATGTGAAGCTTTTTGAACACATCCAGGAACTTAGAAAATTGTTTGTCCGCCCTTCTTTGCTGTAGTCTCTGCGGAAACGGAACGGGGGGGACACATGTCTTCAAGTTATCCGGCTTCACATCCTTTGACTCCTCTGGCTTTAAATCCTTCTCTTTTTCAATCACTTTCTTCTCTTTACCCAGCTCGGGCTGATTCAGTACCTCTCTCCCGCTTCTCAAGCTAATTGCATTTAGACTCTCTCGAGGATTTGTCTCTGTTGTACTCGGCAATGCTCCCTCCGGACGAGCTGTCAATACATTAGCGATTTGGCCCACTGACCTCCAAATTCGAATTGAAGCATAATGATTTTGTAATGTAGCTTCCAGACGAGTCATAAATTGACTCGTATTTGCCGCCAATTTTGCAAGTGCTTCCTCGAGAGACACTTTGGGAGCCAAGGGGGCCGCCGTTGATTCCGCGAAAGGGGGCTGGTGTGCGTCATCCGTTTCTCCATGAAAAGTTGGGATGATTGCGCCACCCCGGATTATAAGTGTTGAGTACGGGTTATTCGGCCGATTCCCATTTCCTACGAATTGAGCCTCGCTCCATCCGATTTTGCTCGAACGGATTTCCAAATTGACACTCCGCCGGTGTGATCCGTTACACCAATTGCATGTTTCGATGGTAACGGGGCTGATGCGTAAAAATGTCCGAGTCATGTGTCAAAGCGGCGACTTGAGCCGACAAGGTGGAGATCGGATCATTGCTTGAAACTTCCATTACTCTTTTCGGTGTCAATCTTTCGATGGCCATTGGTATGCTGCCATATCTTCCAAAAGCACGTGTGCCTCGCCATAGATTTTGCCATGAATGTCCCACCGAGGCCGCATCCACTAAAGTGCGTGTAGAAGCACTCAAACCACCATAAAACGTATGAAGCTGGAGCCAATCAGGAATGCCGTGATGAGGGCATCTTCGTAGCAATTCTTTATATCGCTCCCACGCCTCGTGGAGCGTTTCCATATCGTACTGGGCAAAAGTGGTTATCTCGTTTCTCAACCTCGCCGTTTTAGCTGGTGGGAAAAATTTTGCAAGGAAGGCTTGCGCTAACCTCTCCCATGTTGTAATCGACTCTGCGGTAAGGAATTTAACTTAATTTTGCTTTATCCTCAAAGAGAAAGGGAAAAGCCTCAATCGGATGGCATCGCTTATGACACCGTTAGTTTTGAAAGTGTCGCATATCTCAAGGAACGAAGCAAGGTGGGCATTCGGTCGCCCTTCGCAATCCACAAATGGGCTCGCCGCACCATCCGAATAATGGCGGCTTGATTTCAAAATTATTAGCTTGGATGGTGGGACGCCGAATTCCCGAAAATTAGCGTTGACTGCGGCATGGCATAATCTCGAAGAGCGAGTTCCTTGAACTTGCCGCACTTGGTTGTCTCCTCCTTCGATTTCAATATTCTCGCCATGATGACCGCCGTCAGCTTCTCTTTTCTCCTTCTTGTTCCTTCTTAGAGTGCGCTCGAGCTCGGTGTCCAAAGGTAGTAGGCCTTCACACGAGTCTTCTCATGCACTACACAAAAGGTCCCGAAAGGAAAACAAATAAACGCAATTAAATACACAAAAATAAAAATAAAACGCTCAAATTAAGACTGAAATACTTAAATCGATATTAGAAAATTTCAATCCCCTGCACGGCGCCAAAAACTTGTTGCGATATTTCCTACACGCAAGTGCACGCTATCGCTTACAAGTAATAAAGTGATAAGTAGAGTATCGCTCCCACGAGGATCAATCTCTAACTACCGATGTTTTCGTATTCCAATTTTATTCAACAATCGGAAAGTTTTGGATTAATAACTAAAAGAATTTCTAAAATACTAAGCAAGAGAAACAATATCTTCGATTAAGGAAATCAAATGATGAATACGTCTAGGTTCTCAATCCACCTTAGTTTATCCGAATTTACTCGATTATCCGTAATAAATAATTTTCCCACCCCATCAAGGCGGAGATTGCTAATATATTCTACCGCCTCCCGAGGTCAATAGATTTATCTAACGGCGACTAACGCACTCTATCCCTAGGTGAATTATCTCGCCGATAGGCAAAAAGCATGAAATCTCCTAAAGGCCACGTAGATTCTATGAGTATATTCCTATCTCACAGAATAAACGGTCCTCACCAATAGTTCTCACCAAATCTCCTCTCCCGATTCAAGTGAATGATTAAATCAATACAACTATTGGCCGATAATTGCAAGCATTAAACATAATTGGGAAAACTCAATAAAAAGGTAATAAATCGATAATCTTAATCAATTCACAAAACAAAGGTTTCACAAAACCCTAGATTAGGGCTTTAGCCCGACATACTAAAAACTCGAAAATACAATAAATAAACGAAAGCATAAAATTCAAACGCAGATGAAGCTCGGATTCCTCCGCTCTTCACTCCCGCCTTCCGCCTCAATTCTTCCGCTCCTCCTCTTCTCGTCTCCAAGCTTAAGCTCTCCTAGGTTTAGATTCAATGATTCCCGATAATTAAATTAGGGTCTTAAGCCCTATTTATAGCTCAAGACTTCCACAAATCGCGTCCATATTAATCGGTTGAAAATCGCTTCAAACGCCCAAAATCCGCGCAGACGATAAAACCCGCTAAGTGTGCCGCGCTCATCAACTCGTGCCGCGCACATCGTAAAGCCGATGCCGGGCGTTAAATATTTCTTCGTGCCGCGGCTCACTGGCCAGGCGCGTACGCAGCAGTACACTTACTCGCCCTTCGGGGTGTCATCCTTTGCCGCGGCCTTCCTTGTGCCGCGGCTCATAGTCCAGCTTTTGCTGCTACTGCTTTGCCTCGTAAGATTCCGGACTTCAATTTCCTGTCAATCATACAAAATTAAGGCATTAAAAGCTCATTTAGATGATTTCACTCACCAAAACACTACAAAATAAAGATGAATAAGCGTATAAAAATACGCCTAACAAGTTTTCCGTTTTGGGAAAAAGGGGAAGCTCAGCCCGAGGTATATCGACTTTTCGAGATATTAGAGAGAGTTGGCAGTTGGCGTACTGCTTGGCATTGCCTCTGTCGCTGAGTCATGTGCGTAGTGTATTTCACGCCTCTCACTGAGGAAGTATGTTCCGGACCCGACCCACATTATTGACTTCGGGGATGTAGAGATCGAGAAGGATGTTACGTTTGAGGAGAGGCCCGTTGGAATTTTGGAGCGTCGAGACAAACAGTTAAGGCACAAAACTATTCTTTTGGTTAAAGAGTAATGGTCGAGGCACAGAGTAGAAGAAGCAACGCGAGAGTTGGAGGAGGATATGCGTTCGAGGCACCCCGAGCGTTTTGATTCTTAAGTTTCGGGATGAAACTTCTTTTTAGAGGGGGAGAATGTAATATCCGTACCTTTCTATTTTTAGCAGTTTCCAATTTTGGTGTATGTCTATTTTTACTGACTCGCTTGTAACCGTTTCGACGTTTTGAATCTACTTTATTTTTGGAGTTTTTCCATTTGGACAAGTTTCGGAGATGTTTTTACGTAATTCCATTCTATATTATGTTTTGCCGTATGTGCGTTCGATTCTCATAAAACTCATTCGTTTTCGTTGTTTCTTTGTTTACATGAGTTTGTATGGTTGAGTTGTTCGTATTGTGAGTTTCGGTTTGTTAATCCGACGTCGTATCGTGATTTTCGAACGTTTGGGCCGTTTTGTAATTTCCTTAAACTTAAGGGAAATTTATTTTCATCGTCGAATTCCGAACCTTCGGGGAATCGGAATTGTATTTCTTTTTAATGCTTAGATTCGCCATTGAGAATACTTCGTAACCATATTTTTGGTTCGATATAGGTGTCCGGTTTCGAGTCGTCAGGATAGTTCTGGACAAGAATACTCGCCATCATCCAAGAGGTGTTACGGCCATAACACCCCATTCATTACGGCCGTAAGTTGGCCTAGTTACGGCCGTAAGGTAGCCCCTATTACGGCCGTAACAGCCAGTTGTTTTAAAACAGCGAGCAGAGGCCAGAAACCTCATTTCTCATTCCTTCCGTTCGTTTTCTTCGTCGTGCAACTCCAGAGGGCGATTTCTAACACTTCCAGCTCGTGTATTCTTCATCCCTCATCACCATGAGATTGTAGGAACATATCATCTTCTAAGTAATCATTTTCGGGTTTTGCTTGATTAAACTCGAATTGTTCAAGTATGTTGTAATATTCCTTACCTATTGTTGTTATTGGGTGATTCCCAATCCGATTCCGTTGAGATAAATCCGTGAATTTTCGATTCGGGGAGATTTTGCATAAACCCTCGCCCGTATCGATTGCACGTATATTGTCATAGCTTGTAATCATGGTTGTGGGTGTATTCCATTTGATTATTGTTATCGATAGATCAATTATGTTAATCCTTCTATTAGAACGGCCGCTTTCCTCCCACCATTCATAGTCGTTGATCGTTCTCGTTTCGTCGAAGATGTCTCAAAGGCAAGTACTTTACATTTGTTTACATGTTATAGTATTGGGATTTTGGCTTTTCGTGGTGGTTGTGGATGTATATGTGTATGTTCACCTAGGGACGGTCTGACGGGCCCGCTAGGGATATGTATTGTTGTGAGTGTGCGTATCACGAACTAGGGTTAACCACACAGGGATGTCCGACGGGGCTTTGCGGGGTACGGTGGCCGTGAGTCTCGTACCAACGGTTAACTTTGAATTGTTTTGTTGGAGAAATGTGTTTTGTGCTTGTGCACCGTAAATATTCCGGAATATAAATGATTTCTAAAATGATTTTTGGCGCATATTTCATCTGATTAGAATGGTAGTTCAAATTAATTATACTTGCACTAGCAGTTGTCGCTAACCCCTTAAATTGGGGAAATACTTTTGTATTTCAGGTACAGGTTATGGATACGAATGAGCATGCGGGCCGTACGAGGATGATGGGCAAAAGTGATTCTGTTCAGTGGTCATCCATTTGATGTCATGCCCTGTAAATTTATTTATCGTTTTATTTGCTTAAGTACTCGAGTACTTCTTTCTTGAATTTATTAATGTTGTGTAACCGTTCTGGGGGTGGATTTGATGTCGAATTGTATTGTCAAATTTCGGTTTTTTGTTTTGAATGTCGTGGATTGAGAAATTGTCTGTTTGTTGATGATGTATGTCTTTGTGGACCGTTGTGTTTGGTATGTTAGCCTGGTGGATTCCAAAGTGTGGGGTCCACGGCGCTGTAATATGCCTTGATCGTCTTGTGGGTGTTACATGGGGTGTTACAATGAGATGATGTATAATTGGGCGCTTTTTAAGTATTGAGCATGTACCAAACACTACATCTATCTCACTTAAGGCGACACTTGATAAGTTGTTTTCAAGACATGGATTAAGTATCTCCAAGTTGCGTGGGCAAGGTTATGACGGGGCAAGTAATATGCAAGGTGACATTGGTGGGCTCAAGACACTAATTTTGAACGAAAATAAAAGTGCACATTATGTCCATTGTTTTGCTCATCAACTTCAACTTACTCTTGTTGCTTTGTCGAAAAAGCACTCGAAAATCGCCGATTTCTTTTTCTTAGTAAACAATGTTGTAAATGTTGTTGGAGGGTCTTGCAAACGCCGTGATATGCTTCGAGAACAACAAACTGCCAAAGTTTTTGAAGCACTTAATTCTGGTGAAATCCCAAGTGGTCGAGGCCTCAATCAAGAAACTTCTCTCAATAGAGCAGGTGACACACGTTGGGGATCACATTATGGTACTTTGATTAGTATGATTGCGTTGTTTCCATCTATGATAGATGTGCTTCAGATGATAGAAGATGATGGAATAACCCATGAACAAAGGTTTGAAGCTCGTTTCCTATCTAACTATTTGCACTATTTTGATTTTTTGTTTTGCCTACACTTTATGAAAATGATGGGGATCACCAATGACTTATCCCAAGCATTGCAAAAGAAAGAACAAGATATTGTAAATGCAATGAAATTGGTTGGAGTTTGCAAGCATCAATTACAGAAAATGAGGGTTGAAAATGACAGGTGGGATTCTCTACTTAATCAAGTTACCTTGGTTTGTGAGAAACATATTGATGTTTGTAATATGAATGAAATGTTCATACTTCCTGGAAGGTCACGCGGAAATGCTCCACAAATGACCAACTTGCACTATTATCGTGTTGAGTTATTTTACGCTGTCATCGATTTGAAACTTATGGAATTGGAGAATCGGTTTACAGAGACTAGCACCGAATTGCTTATTTCCATCGCGTGTCTAAATCCAAGTGACTCTTTTTCAGCTTTTGACAAGAGCAAATTGATTCATCTTGCACGTTGCTATCCGGATGATTTCTCTTAAATGGAACTTTTGGTACTTGATGATCAACTTGAGACTTATATCGTAGATATGCGGACTACGGAAAAGTGGTGTTTGTTCTCGTGTATTTGATTATAAAACTACCAATGATATTACCCATTGCGACTGCGACAGTTGAGAGGACATTTTTCGCAATGAACATCGTGAAGAATAGGTTGCGCAATAGAATGGGAGATCAATGGATGAATGACTGCTTGGTTACTTATATTGAAAAAGATCTGTTTGCTGAGATTGACAACGAAGAGATCATAGATAAGTTTCAGAAAATGAAAACTCGTCGAGGTCACTGTTAAATTTGTAAATGTCAAATATGATCAATATAATATCGATATTTTTGCTATTTTCATAATGTTTCCTTTCATTTTTATATTATTTTATATGGTGCTCCCCCTTATCCAATTTTTGGCCCCGCCCCTGCCTTGACGCATTGACAAATGAAGTCCAGAAACTGAGAAGAAGCCTCCGGAGGAGGCTTAGGAGGCCACACAATATCGTCAGCAAGTTTATAGAGAAACTGTCTAAATTGTCACTGTAGAGCGTTCCACGATAAAATTTAAGCAAATAGAGCCCCAAACTCCAGATATCACTTTTATCACTTTCAAGGGACGGCTCCTCAGGCACTGCTTCTTGTTGGAAATTCTCTGGACTGATGTACCTCATATACTCTCCATAACCTTCAACATCATCCTTATCTAGTTTGAAGTACTTATCCTTAATGGTCATGATATCTGTAATCTTAGTCGTCTTTTCGCGGTGGTCGTATAATATATTTCCAGGAGTAAGATGCTTAAATATGAATTTCTTTTCCTTTCTCAAGTAAGACAAAGCATTCAAGACCTCGAGTGCTATGCAAGCAAGTGTAAGCTCGTCTTTAATAGGGTAACAGAAGGGAGTCATTAGCTCATATAGGAAATAATTAGCGTGTTCGTCGGAACTTACGCCTAGACATTTTATGATGTTGAGATGATCAACTTCATGAACTAGTTTCATGTCGTATATGGATCTCTTGACGAAGTTCTCATAACGGCTATAGCAACGAACATACTTAAGGATGTACAATTTTTGGGTGGAGTTTTTTCTGACAAAAAAGGCACCACCAACCGGGCTTCGACAAATATAATCCAATTCCTCGTAATCATCCAGATTAAATTTCGGAACTCCTTCCGTAATTTCCATTGGTTTCTTCTTTTCAAGAAGTTCCAACCTGCAAATGAAATTAAATTGAAGTTTGAATGCGATAACATCAAATCATAAGGTTAAAAGTAAAATCTTAAATAAAATTAAATTGAACATAAAATTTCATCAATTGTGGTAACCAATTTTCCAAAAATAAAGAAGTCTCTAGTACTCCTTTGTGTCTTGTTTCATGATCAAAGTAGAACACTTTAGACAAGAACACAACAAATCCCGATATAATAAATCTCAGTATTAAAGCAAATAAAATTATTTCCTAACAATATATACAGTGATTACAGAGAAGCGTTCATACCATTTACCCTTGAAACCAAAACTTTGAGATTGCTTCTCTGTCGCCTGCGGTGGAGGCGCTTGTGGTGGGTACACTTGTGGGGAAGCATATTTCGGATATCCTTCTGGTGGATAACCTAAAAAAATAATACATAATCAGAATTCAAAAAAGTAAGAACAACCCAAACCAAAAGTAGATCAGATCCAACAAAAAACATTAAAAAAAAAAGGTAAAACCTTGAGGAGGAGAAACAACAACAGGGGTTTGTTGCTGATTAAAGTGATTCATGGTTAGTAATTCAATGATTGAGTAAATACTTTCCTAAAATTGGTTATTAGGTTATCCGAGAGATCGTGGACGGAAGGGAGAAATAGATAACACAAGGCCCAGCAATCAATAATAATATATATACAAATACAAGTTACTCCCTCCGTCCCACCCATCTTGAGCATTTTCTTTTCGGCACAGGATTTAAGAAAACTGAAAAGTAGTGTGTAAAGTGATAGTATGAATATATATTATTTAAAGTTGTGAGAGATAAATGTGTTTTAAAAAGAAAATGACCAAGATTCTTATTTACCAAAAAGAATACGAACCAAGATCGGTGACGGATGAAGATTTCTTTCCACTCCTTGATTTTGTTGATGTGTAATTTTGTGAATTTTTATTAATTTCATTATTATGTATAATTATATATTATTTTAAATTATATAGTGATAAGGTTAAGTGAAATTCAAAATTAGTAAAAACAGTTGTCACTATCGTATAAAGATAATATTTATATTTATTTTATTTTCTTATCGATCATATTATGGTTATATACCGTGTAGATATTTTTATAATTATTTCATATAGTATTCTTGTGATTCTCCCACGTAACATATTCTCATTGCCTCCAACAGAAGATCTTCTTATGGCTTCCTCATGTAGCCTTTGAATATGATTCTCCTGCTTAACTTTTTTATACTTTATTAAACGTGAAGATCCGCTGATTCAAGATTTAATACTGGAAGAATACTAAAAAAAGATAAAAGGAAGAACCCTCAATTTTTTTAAACAAATTCAACTTCACTAATAACAATAATAGACCTATATAGTTATAATGTCAAAGAAATACGGTGAACAAAAAATCAACCCTAATAACAATAAATATCCTAATTGATAACTTTAAAGTAAATAAATAATAAAATCTAATAAATAAAATATAATAATATTATGCTCCCTATCTCCATCATAATGTCAAGTACTCGGCAAAACCAATTAACACTATAAAAATTTACAAAATACATAGCAGCAAGGTTGTTCACCCGATGTCCTTAATGTTGTATTCTTCATATGAATGAGAAATAAGAATTATATTACCAAACAGTCGTCACCATAAGTTTTTAATTACAGTAGAAAATGTAATGAGATGACAATGGACTGAGATAATTATTGTATCAACATCCCACATCACAATATATGATTGATATTGAAAATAGGTGGGATCGGTTCGGTTCTCAAGAAAAATTTAGTTCAAACCGAAACCGATTTATGCATAACGGTTCGGTTCCATCTATTCTTTCCTTAAACCGCTCATGAACCAAAACCGATTACTGTGGGTCCAATTGGGCGGAGAGTTAAAAATGCCCCTCTTTCAGGATCGGTCCTATGATTTGTAATACCCTTGGACGAAATGCCCAAAATGCCCCAATTTAGAACAAGTAAATTATTTGACGTTATCGAGCAACAATTCGCACTCAGGTGCACTTGGAAAAACATAAAGATCTTTAATCAATAGTTTCTAATTCCCATAATTTTATATAAATACAAGATAGCACCCATAGTGTTGCCAAACCATTTAATGTAAAACAAAGCTAAGATACATTTAGCACCTATAGTAGAACTCGATACATGTTCGTGCTAAAAGAATAACAATGTATATTGACTACTTGTAAAGTAGGTTAGTGCATTCAAGTAGTTGGTTTTCAGTCATTCTCAAACAGAGTTTAAAAAATGTATTTTGTAACAAATTCATATCACACTAAACAGTAAACATAATTTGCATCTGTAGAATATTAAAATTTAAATATTTAACAACAACTGATTTTTTTGTTCAATATATTTAGCTTATATATGATTTAACTCATTTAAAGGATAAAAACTACAAGTTATAAAAGCACTAGAAAATGGAATATAAGAAAATAATATAGGAAAGTAATAAAAGTAAATGAGAACAAAAAGTAAACAAAAACTATTCATGGTTGATTAGTAAAAAGTGGGTGAGCTTGTACTTGAGGTCATGAGTTCTATATACTTTGAACTGTTTTAGTATTAGGAAGTATAGACCCATAATATACTACGCCGTGACACATTAATTGATGCCCTTTGGGCTGATGATGCCCTGGGCCGTCGCTCATGCCGCCCAGCACTTGGGCCGGACCTGCTGATTACATCCGTTCGGTCCTAGTGGTTCTTCCATTATCCAATATATAAAAAATGCTAAAATCATATGGAACCAAGTCCCGTTAGGAAATTGAACCCGGTTAGGAACCGCTAGAACCATTTGGAACCATGTGGATCTATGCAAATTATAGAAGAAGAGCAAATATCAATTATCAGTTCTTATGGGTCATTTTACACCATTCGGATCGTATTGGTTCTTCTACATCATTGGTTCTTTTTGGGTTTTCAGTTAGTTTTACGTTTTTCAGTTCGATTCTTATCGGTTCATCTGTTCTGTTCGGTTCTTACATAATTTTCAGTTCCTTTCGGTTTCTAAATATGCACATGGTTAAGAACTGATAACTAAATCGATTATGTGCAAATAGGAAATGAACCTATTGTTAGAATAATTTAGAATAAAAAATCGAACATATTATTTTGATTCGTTTCTAATCGATTTTTCCGGTTCCCAGTTAATTTAACCCACCGTTAATGGAAAATTCACGCCTGAGATAACATGGGCTTCTTTGTCCAGATGCGAAAAGTAACAAATTTGATATTCCTCTGTCCCGCTCAAAACTTGATAGAAGGCATATAATTGATGTATTTTAAGTAATGATTGGTATAACTAATGATGATAAATGTATGATGAAGACTAAAAGTAAAAACTATTGATAGTGAGTGTGCTGGAGACTAGAAAGTAAAAGACGGTCATTTGAATTGATTGTATAAATATAATAAATATAAAATTTGAAAAGAATAAAAAAATAAGTATAAAATTTTGAACGAAATTGAGGAGGCAGCTATTTTAATACCTAGTTACTAGTATTCCAAGTTACAGATAAACAATAAAAAAGGACACTTTTGTGGGTTTCTTCGACTGGAAGGTTCGAATATTGTAATATATTTAAATAAGAAAAAGCATAGTATATTGTTATGTCTGAAAGTCCAATTTCTTTTTTTTTATACATAGGTGATCCATACTGTAATATCCGTACCTTTCCATTTTTAGCAGTTTCTATTTTTGGTGTATGTCTATTTTTATCGACTCGTTTGTAAACGTTTCGACATTTTGAATCTACTTTACTCTTAGAGTTTTCCATTTGGTCGAGTTTTGGTGATGTTTTCGCGTAATTTCATTTTATGACATGTTTTGCCGTATGAACATTCGATTCTCGTAAAACTCGTTCGTTTTCGTTGTTTCTTGGTTTGTGCAAGTTCGTATGATTGAGTTGGTCGTGTGGAGACTTTCGGCTCGTTAATCTGACGTCGTTTCGTGATTTTTGGGCACTTGGGCCATTTTTGTAATTTCCTAATAAAGGTAGGGAATCTCATTTTCGTTGTCACATTACGGATCCTGGTCGGAATTATATTTTCTTTCAGCGCTTAGCTCCATCGTCTTGCATACTTCGTGTTTATGTTTCTCGGATTCGCCTTGTCGTATGCTTTGAGATTTGTACCTTGGCAGCAGCCAGCATCACCGATCCGAGCAAGATCAAATGTCGCAGGTAGCGCACGCTACTCCTTTCCCTTTGTGTGCGCTATCGATGTGCAATTAGCGTGCGCCAACTAAGCCTGTCTAGCGAACGCTAACGATGTCGGGCAGTAGCTTCGGGACCGTTTATAAGCCCCGTTAGCGCGCGCTACTTGTGTTAGTTAGCGTGCGCTAACTATGCAGTTTAAATAGATCAGCGGCAGTTCAGAAATAGCATTTTTCACTCTTTTCTTTCGTTTTCTTCACGGGGCGACTCCAGAGGGCGATTCCCTTCAGTTCTGATCGGACAATTCTTCGTATTCCATCACCGTAGAATCGTGTTAGCATATTAGCATCAGCGTAATCATCCTCCATCGTCCGAATCAAAGGTATTTTCTTCAGAAACCCTAACTTGTCTAATTTGCGGGTTTTTCGGGTTTTTTCGTGTATGATTCCGAATTGTTCATGAATGTTATGAAATTCCTTACCGATTGTTGTTATTGGGTGATTCCCAATCCGTTTTCCTCGATTTAATCCGGAATTGTTGATACGGGAGATTTTGTGTAAACCTCGCCCGTATCGATTGATCGCTCATTATCGTAGTTTGTAATCGGGTTATGGGTGTATTCCAATCGATTGTTGTTGTTCGTTGGGACCGAACTATGTTGATCCTTCGCTTAGGAACCGCTGCTTTCCACCCGGACCATTTGTACTCGTATTTCATTTCCGATCCTTCAAGAATGTCTCAAAGGCAAGTACTTTACATTTGTTTACATGTTCTGGTATTTGAATTATGGCTATACGTGGTTGTTGTGGATGGATATGTGTATGTTCACCTAGGATGGTCCAACGGGGCCTCTAGGGATACGTATTGCCGTGTGTGTGCGTATCACGAATCGTGGTTAACCACCTGGGATGTCCGACGGCTCGCGGTACGGTGGCCGTGAGTCTCGTATCAAGGTTAACTTTGAATTGTTTTGGTTGGAGAAAATGTGTTTTGTGCTTGTGCATCGTAAATATTCCGGAATATAAATGATTTCTAAAAATGATTTTTGGCGCATATATTTATCTGATTAGAATGTAGTTCAAATGGATTGCACTTGCACTAGCAGTTCTCGCTAACCCCTTAAATGGGGGAAATACTTTTGTATTTCAGGTACATGTCTTGGAGATAAGCGAGCACTCGAGCCGTATGAGGATGATGGGCAAGCATGATACTGTTTCAGCTTGATTGTTGGTGTTCGTCCTGTCATTTATTTTGATGTCTTGTTTTGAGAATTATGTTTTATGAAATTGGTTTAAGTACTGAGTACTTCCTTTTAAAATTGTTATTGTTGTGTTCCGCTTTGGGAAATGGATTTGATGTCGATTTTATTTGTCGGATTGTAGTCTTTAATTGAATTGTCGCTTTTAATGATCGTATGTCGTTGTTGAATGTTTTGTTAGTACGTTAGCCTCATGGATTCCACAAAGGTGGGGTCCACGGCGCTGTAATATTGCCCGATCGCCTTGGGGTGTTAAGGTATCATGGTATCGGAGCTTAGGTTTATGGATACCTAGCCGTTGGTTATTCGGGTCCAATGAGTGTTGTTTTGAAAAGATCACCGCTATGCCATCATCTCAAGACGCCGGTGCTCATAAGTTTTCCCTAACTTGATTCGCATGCTATCCTCGCTCGCTTCCTTTCCCGATATCTTGTTGCATTTTGCGCTTGAATTGTACTCACCCGCTACTTCTTCGTAATTCCTATCGGTAGAGGACGCTGACGCGGCTATGACGCGTAGGGGATGTAGTGCAATGGTGGGGCGGCCATGTCCGATATCTCGGGAACCGATTCGCTATGCCTTCTTTGTCGAATGTTGTTCCGCCTAGTTCTGTGGGTCGCAAGACCACCGCTAGCTCCTAATGCACATGAGAATGTTGGAGTAGCGAACATTTTGCAACAAGTAGCAAACCAGATGACGCCATCGACTCAGCCGCTTTGGTCGGCCAGCACGATAACCCGGTTCCGCCACCGGATCCTAAATGATAAGTTACTTCAGACGTGATTCGTATGCGTCCTCCCCGGCTTGATGGTGCTTCCGACTCTTCCGGCTGGGAGAACTGGTTGTTTGAGATGGAAAAGGTGTTTGAGGCCGCGAATCGCTCCGAGGAGAGGAAAGTACCCATCGCTCAAGATTTCTCGCCAAAGAGGCGGCAACGTGGTGGCAAGTGGTGAAACCACGTGATCGGGCAGCCACGTGGGCGTAATTCCGGAGTTGATGGAAGACGAGTTTTGTCTGTGCCAAGAAAGAGGGGAGGATCCGAGCCTTCTTCGAGGCTAAGCCCCAGATGTCCCGATTTCGCAAGCAATCAAGGACTACAACTAGCAATGCATTACGTGAGAAACCAAGTCCGAGATGAGCTTGATAAGATCCGCCACTTCGATATGCGGATGAAACCTAGGTGCGCCATTACATGTCCGGTCCGGGATGCACAACTTTGAAAGAGTATCGTAATAAGGCGATGGCTTATGAGATGTCGCTTGTCGCGACAGAGACGGCAATGAGGAAAAAAATAGAAGACCTCCGCCGCTGGAGGCAAGTCCGTGGGCATCCAAGGCTCGGCCTGTTCGAGAGTCTTCGGCCGGGCCGCTATTTGGGCGAGGAACAGCTTCTAAGTCTGCTCCTACCGGGTTCCGCTTCGCAGTCCTACGTGCTTTAACTGTGGTCGTCTAGGCCACATGATGAGTGAGTGTGATAGGCCCCCGATTCAGTGTCTTACGTGCGGTCGGATGGGACATCGTACTAAGTTTTGTACGGATGCGGCTGGGCGCCACATTTCGTATATCACCCAGTGCGGGAGAGCCGAGTGTGAATCAGTCACCGACAGTTCCTCAGCCACGGCGGAGTTTTGGTAGAGGTTGAGGACGTGGACAACCTTCTAGAGGGGGATCTTCTAGTGTAGGGTCTGTTCCGCCCCGAGTATATGAGATGAGACGAGCAGGAGACCCAGATGCGACGGTGGCTACAAGTACTATTCACATCCTTGACCATCCTGTTTTCGTATTATTCGATTCTGGTGCTACACATTCTTTCATATCTATGGATTGTGTGCGTCGTCTGCATATTGATCGCCTAGTTGTGTGTGAACCATTTGTTGTTAAATTGCCTAGTGGGGATAGCATCGTGGGGGATCGTGAGATTAGAGATTTTCCAGTGAGTATTGCGGGGAGGGTTTGGCCTTCTAACCTAATTGCTGTAGATATTAGAGATATTTGATTCTTGGTGAGGATTGGCTGGACCGTCATGGGGAAATCATGAACTATAGTACGAGGACCGTTTCGATTTTAGCCTCTGACGATACCGAGCATTCTTTTGTGGGGCATAAGTGGAGTAGCCAGAGGTTCTTGATTAGCACTCTGAAAGCGGTGAGACTTCTTCGAGGAGGTTGCACGGGGAATTGGTGTTACGCTTTGATATCGGGAGAAGGGGGAGTCGAGCTCTCGTCTATTCCGGTAGTGTGTGAGTATCCTGACGTCTTTCCAGACGAGTTGCCGGGTTTGCTGCCGGATCGAGAAGTTGAGTTTACCGTCGATTTAGAGCCGGGCGCACCACCAATTTCTAAGATGCCATACCATATGGCGCCTGCCGAGATGCTTGAGTTGAAGAAACAGTTGGGAGAGTTGCTATACATGGGGTATATTCGACCGAGCGCTTCACCTTGGGGCGCACCGGTCCTGTTTGTGAAGAAGAAGGATGGGTCACTTCGTTTGTGTATCGACTACCGAGAGTTGAACAAAGTGACCACCAAAAACAAGTATCCGTTCCCGAGGATCGATGATTTGTTTGACCAACTGCAAGGGGCAACCGTGTTTTTGAAGATTGATTTGAGATCGGGGTATTATCAGCTCCGAGTGAAGGATACCGATATTCCAAAGATAGCCTTCCGGACGAGATGCGGTCACTACGAGTTTGTGGTTATGCCTTTTGGGCTAACCAACGCCCCAGCCGTGTTCATGCAGCTTATGAACAAAGTCTTTATCGAGTACCTCGATAAGTGTGTAGTCATTTTTATCGATGACATCCTGATTTACTCGAGGAGCGAGGAGGAGCACGCCCGTCATTTGCATATCGTGTTAGATATTTTGAAAAATCAGCATCTTTTTCTGAAGTTCTCGAAATGTGAGTTTTGGCTACGGGAGGTTATGTTTCTCGGTCATGTGATCTCGGTCGAGGGTGTTCGTGTGGACCCACATAAGGTAGAGGCAGTGTTGGATTGGGCGCCACCCAAGAACGTGAAGGAGGTCCGTAGTTTTCTGGGTTTGGCCGGATATTACCGTAGATTCGTCGAGTGATTCTCTAAGCTCGCTCGACCACTGACTCAGTTGTTACAGAAGTCAGAGAAGTTTGTGTGGACCGATGAGAGAGAGAATAGTTTTGAGGAGTTGAAGAAGCGGTTGACGACTGCTCCTGTTTTGGCTTTATCGAGTGGTAATGAGGGTTTCTCGCTTTTCGTGATGGTTCGCCAAGGGCTTGGATGTGTACTTATGCATCACGGAGGACGATTGCCTACGCTTCCCGCCGCTGAAACCGCACGAGTTGAATTACCCTACGCATGATCTTGAGTTGGCCGCAGTTGTATTTGCGTTGAAGATCTGGCGTCATTACTTGTATGGCTCGTCGTGTCAGATTTTCACCGATCACAAGATCCTGAAGTACATTTTTACGCAGAAAGAGCTTAATATGAGACGTAAGAGATGGTTGGAGTTGATTAAGGATTACGATCTCGAGATCCTTTATCATCCGGTAAGGCTAATGTAGTAGCAGATGCCTTGAGCCGGAAATCGGTATCGCTTCAGCGCTTGAGTTACTTACGGCTCAATCGGGACTTCAACGAGAGTTTATGAGGTTGAGCATTGAGATTGTGCTACCAGAGAATTCCTGCATGCATACACTTGAGATTTCGCTGCCTTTAGTCGACGACATTAAGTCGGGACAGTTAGAGGACCCGATGTTTGTTTAGCTTCGAGAGAATGTGGAGAAGGGGAAGGCCCCTGGATTCGTGATACATGAGGATGGTGTGTTGAGATTCCATGGTCGGCTTTGTGTTCTGTACGACTTGGAATTGAGGCGAATATTATGAGAGAGGCTCACGCGTCGCCTTACTCACCCATCCGGCTCGAGTAAAATGTATAAAGATTTGAGGAAATTTTTTTTGGTGGAACGACATGAAGAATGAGGTAATTCAGTTTGTGGCTAAGTGTTTGACTTGTCAGCAAGTCAAAATCGAGCATCACGCTAGCCGGGTTGTTGAAACCACTTCTGCTCCTAATGGAAGTGCGAGGATATATCCATGGATTTTGTCACGAACTTGCCAAGGACGAAGACCTAATGAATATGGTGTGGGTGATCATAGACTAACTGACTAAGTCGGCACATTTTTTGGGCATCAAGGACACTTGGGGTCCAGAAAAGTTGGCTCGTGTTTTTATCGCGCAGACAGTGAGACTTCATGGTACGTCGAAGTCTATTATTTCGGATAGAGACGGCCGGTTTGTATCGCACTTCTGGCAGGTGGTACATAAGTCATTGGGGACACATTTGCGTTTGAGTACATCCTTCCACCCTCAGACCGACGGACAGTCCGAGCGTACCATTCAGACGTTCGAGGATATGTTGCGCGCGTGTGCGTTAGAATGGAGTAGTGACTGGGAGGAGCATTTGGCCTTGATTGAGTTTACTTATAATAATAGTTGGCATGCGTCGATTAAGATGGCACCGTATGAAGCACTTTATGGCCAACGTTTCCGATCACTGATATGTTGGGATGAGCCGTCCGATCTAGTTGGCACCGAGCCAGACCTTGTGTTAGAGACGACGGAGAAAGTTGAGTTGATTAGAGAGAGAATGTTGGCTGCTCAGAGTCGACAAAAGTCTTATGCGGATGTTAGGCGTCGACCTTTGGAGTTTGCGGTGGGAGATCATATTCTGTTGAGAGTGTCTCTGTCGAAGGGAGTTTTCCGTTTCGGGAAAAAAGGGAAGCTCAGCCCGAGGTATATTGGGCCTTTCGAGATATTGGACAGAGTCGGTGAGTTGGCATACCGTTTGGCTTTACCTCCGTCGCCGAGTCATGTTCATAGCGTATTTCACGTTTCCCAGTTGAGGAAGTACGTTCCGGACCCGTCCCACATTATTGATTTCGGAGACGTGGATATCGAGAAGGATGTTACGTTTCAGGAGAGTCCCGTCAGGATTTTGGAGCGTCGAGACAAGTAGTTAAGGCACAAAACCATTCCTTTGGTTAAGGTGCAATGGTCGAGGCACGGAGTAGAAGAAACGATGTGGGATTTAGAGGAGGATATGCGTTCGAGGCACCCCGAGCTTTTTGATTCTTAAGTTTCGGGACGAAACTTTATTTTAGAGGGGGAGAATGTAATATCCGTACCTTTCCATTTTTAGCAGTTTCCATTTTTTGTGTATGTCTATTTTTATCGACTCGTTTGTAACCGTTTCGACATTTTGAATCTACTTTACTCTTGGAGTTTTTCCATTTGGTCGAGTTTTGGTGATGTTTTCGCGTAATTTCATTTTATGACATGTTTTGCCGTATGAACGTTTGATTCTCGTAAAACTCGTTCGTTTTTGTTGTTTCTTGGTTTGGGCAAGTTCGTATGATTGAGTTGGTCGTGTGGAGACTTTCGGATCGTTAATCTGGCGTCGTTTCGTGATTTTTGGGCACTTGGGCCATTTTTGTAATTTCCTAATAGTTTAGAGAATCTCATTTTCGTTGTCGCATTACGGACCCTCCGGTGGTCGGAATTATATTTTCTTTCAGCGCTTAGCTCCGTCGTCTTGCATACTTCGTGTTTATGTTTCTGGATTCTGGCTTTGTCATGCGTTTCGATATTGGTACCTTCGACAGTAGCGTATTGCTGATCTGAGCAGTACTGAACTGCTGCGTAGGTAGCGCACGCTACTCCTTTCCCCATGCGTGCGCTATCGATGTGCAGTTAGCGTGCGCTATCGGGTAGTATTTAGCGCACGCTAAGCCTGTTTAGCGCACACTAACGATGTCGGGCGAGCTTCGACCATTTATAAGCCCCGTTAGCGTGCGCTACTTGTGTTAGTTAGCGTGCGCTAACTATGCGGTTTAAATAGATCACGGCGCTCGAAACAGCATTTTCACTCTTTTCTTTCGTTTTCTTCACGGGCGACTCCAGAGGGCGATTCCCTTCATTCGATCGGAGAATTCTTCGTATTCCATCACTATAGAATCGTGTTAGCATATTACCATCAGCGTAATCATCCTCCATCGTCCGAATCGAGGTATTTTCTTCAAGAACCCTAACTTGTCTAATTTGGAGGTTTTTCGGGTTTTTCGTGTTTGATTCCGAATTGTTCATGAATGTTATGAAATTCCTTACCGATTGTTGTTATTGGGTGATTCCCAATCCGCTTTCCTCGATTTAATCCGTGAATTGTTGATACGGGAGATTTTGCGTAAACCCTCACCCGTATCGATTGATCGTCCATTATCGTAGTTTGTAATCGGGGTTATGGGTGTATTCCAATCGATTGTTGTTGTCCGTTGGGACTGAACTATGTTGATCCTTCGTTTAGAACCGCTGCTTTCCACCCGAACCGTTCGTAGTCGTATTTCATTTCCGATCCTTCAAGAATGTCTCAAAGGCAAGTACTTTACATTTGTTTACATGTTCTAGTATTTGAATTATGGCTATACGTGGTTGTTGTGGATGGATATGTGTATGTTCACCTAGGGACGGTCCGACGGGGCCTCTAGGGATACGTATTGCCGTGTGTGTGCATATCACGAACTGTGGTTAACCACCCAAGGATGTCCGATGGGGCTCTGCGGGGTACGGTGGCCGCGAGTCTCGTACCAAGGTTAACTTTGAATTGTTTTGGTTGGAGAAAATGTGTTTTGTGCTTGTGCATCGTAAATATTCCGGAATATAAATGATTTCTAAAAATGATTTTTGGCGCATATATTCATCTGATTAGAATGTAGTTCAAATGGATTGTACTTGCACTAGCAGTTGTCGCTAACCCCTTAAATGGGAGAAATACTTTTGTATTTCACGTACAAGTCTTGGAGATAAGCGAGCACTCGAGCCGTATGAGGATGATGGGCAAGCATGATACTGTCCAGTAGTTGATTGTTGGTGTTCTGTCCTGTCATTTATTTTGATGTCTTATTTTGGAGAATTCTGTTTTATGAAATTGGTTTAAGTACTCGAGTACTTCATTTTTAAAATTAATATTGTTGTGTTCCCGTTTTGGGAAATGGATTTGATGTCAGATTTTATTTGTCGGATTGTAGTCTTTTAATTGAATTATCGTTTTGTTAATGATTGTATGTCATTGTTGAATGTCTTGTTAGTACGTTAGCCTGGTGGATTCCATAGTGTGGGGTCCACGGCGCTGTAATATGCCCTGATCGTCTTAGGGGTGTTACACATACTTCGTATGACTAATCTTACGAGAAACAGCTCCGGCCCCTCAGAACAGCTTCCAGTTAAACCACGAGATAAAGTACCTAACTAACAATTAAGTATACTCCACTTCCGCACATAAGGAGTTATCCCCCAAGTGATTGCTCCATGCTGGACCCCGATAGATAGCCATGCCGGGTCTCCATAATCCAACCGCAGGTTCCCACCGAGATCAGGCCTCCCACACTGCCGCTTGAAGTACATGATATTGTAATTATTCGTCAGCTATCCGGGGGCCTAGGACCTAACCCTTAGTCAAAGACTAAGGGATCATTGGGCCTTGAGAAATTCAATTCCAAAGTGTTGCCACTAGGAATTGAACCCCTGACCTCCAACTAAATTGAAGGTCATGTGGCCAATTGCGCCAAGGCAGTTGGTTAAAGTCCAATTTCTTAACATCCCACTTGATTCATTTTCTTCACCACTTGAAACTTTTGTTCTATTCTTTATTTCCTTATCTTTTATTTTTGGAGGTGACATTGTAAATCATCATATTCACACTTTTAACCTAAAAATTTATTTCGTGTATTCATTCACTTTTTATCTCCAACACACATGCAATATTAATATATCGTGTATTCATCAAATAATTTCAATCATATTAAATCGTTATATTCACTTTTTTCTATCTCCAACGCACACGCAACATTAATATATTTTAATTTTTAATCTACATCATATACCTACCGTAAATACTTGCAAAACTGATATAATAAGAAAATATAACATTTGAGCTGAGACAGATGATATATTATTCTACTCGTAGAGAACTATAATAAAGTATATAGGAGCAAATTTTTTATATGTTAGCACAATTTAGTTTACTAGCTTATATTGATTTTCTTTATGTTTTTACTTGATTTATTTGACAAATCTTTATTTGTTAACACATCAAATTATTGAGTAAAGAATAGTCTCTTCAGATTGTAGTTCACCCAGAACTCACACTCGGGAGCTCCAAATCCAATCTCCACCGTTCAAGTTGTAGATCCACGAGATAGGAAGCTGCTGCTAAAATTTGAACTTGATCCGACGGTCGGATGTTTGCAGATCGCGTTTTTAAGTTTACTGTGCGGAAGGATTTTTGTGCAGAATTTTTCTCTCCTTTCTCTCCTCTTTTTTTCTCTCGTTTCCTTTTTTCTTGTGTTGTGTTATGTGAATGGGCAGCAGCTTTTTTTCTTATTTTACAAGAGAAGAAAACCTGTGAAAATGATGGAAAAATACCCTTTCAAGGTATTTACATAAATACCCTTAATTTCCTCCTCATTGAGGAAATACTCTAACAAATCTCCTCTTTCCGATTATGTGGAGCAATCTCAATCACGACGACTCACGCAGAGGATTCGCCATCCCGGCGATCAACCGACAAATCTCAAGTTTTTTCCCTCGGCAATGTTTTCGTCAACATGTCAGCACTATTATCATCCGTATAAACTTTATCAAGTTTAAACAACCCATTTTCAAGAGCATCTCTAATTCAGTGATATCGCACATCAATATATTTTGTTCTTTTGTGAAAAATTGAATTCTTAGCAAGATAAATTGCATATTGATTATCACAAAGAACCACGTAGCGACGTTGCTTGAAACCAAGCTCCCGTAAAAATATTTTCAACCACAATAGTTCTTTGCATGCTTCCGTTGCCGCTATATACTCGGCCTCTGTCGTGCACAAAGCAACAAACTTTTGTAACCTTGATTGCCATGACATTGCTCCCCATGAAAAGCTCATCAAATTTCCAGAAGTGGATTTCCTATTATCCTCGTTTCCTGTCATATCAAAATTGGTATACCTAACAAGCATCAGCTTTTCATTTTCAAATGTTATACCCAATATGGAAGTACCTCGTGGATATCTGAAGATCCATTTAACTGCTTCCCAATGCTTTTTACCCAGTTTTGACAAAAACCGGCTAACAACACCTACTGCATGAGATATATCAGGTCTAGTACATACCATTGCATACATCAAGCTTCCAACTGAGGCATATGGAACTCTATCCATCTATTCAATCTCCCTTTTCGAAGAAGGACAATCTTTATTTGTTAGCTTGAAATTGGTAGTAAGGGGTGAACTAACCGCTTTAGATTTATCCATGTTGAATCTTCATAACACCTTTTCAATGTATTACTCTCGTGACATATGCAACTTCCTGGCAGCTCTATCCCGGTTAATACGTATGCCAAGAATCTGTTTTGATGGCCCCAAGTATTTCATGGCAAAAGACTTACTCAATTCTTGCTTCAATTTCCAATTCTTTCTGTGTTCTTGCCAACAATTAACATGTCATCAACATACATCAATAAAATGATGAAATCATCATCACCAAATCTCTAAAAGAAAACACAGTGATCTGAAGTCGTCTTTCGGTAGCCTTGCTTCCCCATAACCGACTCAAATTTCTTGTACCACTATCTTGGTGCTTGCTTCAAACCATATTGACTCTTATAAAGTCTACAAACATAATCCTCTTTGCCCTTAACCTGAAAATCTTCAGGTTGCTTCATGTAGATTTTCTTGTCTAAGTCACCATGAAGAAAGACTGTTTTGCCATCCATTTGCTCAACCTCGAGATCAAGGCTAGCTGCTAAACCAAGAACCACACGAATAGATCCTATCTTCACGACCGGAGAGAAAATATCATCAAAGTCAATACCTTTTATCTGACTAGAGCCTTTGACCACTAATCTTGGTTTGTACCTGGGTCGTGAAGTATGCTCTTCTGTCTTCACTCTGTAGACCCACTTGTTCCTCAAAACTTTCTTCCCTTTAGGAAACTTCACTAACTCATATGTATTATTCTCATGCAAGGAAGTCATTTCATATTGCATGGCCTCAAGCCATTATTTCTTGTGCTCATCTTCCATAACTTCTGCATAACATTCGGGCTCTCCCCCATCAGTGAGTAAGATATACTCATCAACAGAATATCGTGCTGAAGGATGACGATCTCTCGTAGACCGCCTAAGTGGGACAAATGGTGGAATATTCGGTACTGGTAACTCTGGATGAACTCCATCTTCCATCTCTACTTGCTGTGGAGCATAACATCATCAATATCATGTTGTTCACCATTTTGAACATCATCTCCATCATATGGCTCGACATGCTGGGGAGGAATGGGATCTCCATCATATGGCTCGACATGCTGGGGAGGAATGGGATCCAAATCAATAAGGTCATCATTATGTTGAGGAATTGTCTCTGTCTTTTCAACATCTTTCAAGGTCTGATCTTCAACAAAAATAACATCCCGAATTCGAACAAGTTTCTTTTGAACCGGATCATATAATATGTACCCAAACTCATCTTGCCCATTACCAAGGAACAGACATGGCTTAGTTTTCACATCAAACTTTGATCTTTCATCTTTTGGGATGCACACAAATGCTTTACATCCGAAAACCCGTAAGTGGCGATATGAAATGTCTTTACCAATCCACACTTTGTTCGGGACATCAAACTTCAAAGGAACACACGGCGTCAAATTAATCACGTGAACCGTCGTGTTCAAAGCTTCTCCCCAAAATGACTTTGGTAATCCAGCACGTGAGAGCAAACATGGAGCTCTCTCAACCAAAGTCTGTTTCATCCTCCCGCCAAGTCATTAAGTTGTAGAGTCTTTGGTGGCGTCTTTTGATGTCGGATCCCTTGCTCTCGACAATACTCATCAAAAGGCCCAGTATATTCTCCACCATTATCCGTCCGAATACACTTCAACTTCTTCTCGATCTCTCTCTCCACCGAGGAATGAAACTGTTTAAAGACATCCAAAACTTGATCTTTAGTCTTTAAGGTGTATGCCCACACCTTCCCCGAATGATCATCGATGAACGTGACCAAATATAGGCAACCACCAAGCGTCCTAGTCTTCATAGGACCACAAACATCGGGATGTATAAAATCAAGAATATTTTCCTTCTGTGAAGGGGTATGGATCTTAAAAGTGACTCTCGTTTGCTTCCCATCTAGACAGTGAAAGCACTTTTAAGATGTACATCTTGAACCCCAGATAACACCTCCTTCTTTGAAAATAGCGCCATTCCTTTCTCGCTCATATGACCGAGCCTATTATGCCATAGCTCGACCATGTCATTATTGTCAACCGTGTTCACGTCATTAATCGTGACCTTTGGATGTGTCACAAATAGTTTCTCTGCCTTCTCTCCTCTTCCGACAATCAAGGAACCTCGAGTGAGTTTCCACACTCCCTTGCCAAAATCGCTACAATATCCATCATCATCGAGTAAGCCCACCAAAATCACATTCAGCCTCATATCCGGAACATGTTTCACATTACATAAAACTAGATCCACACCATTCGAACCTCAAATGTACGCCTCCTACTCGATAATCTTGGATAACCCATCATTGCCCATTTCAACTATACCATAATCACGTGGAGTGTAAGATGAATAGAAGTCTCTCTGTGATGTAACATGAAATGTAGCACCACTATCAACAACCCAACTGGAATCATCATGTGCAAGGTTGACCATATCATAATCACAACAAACAAAAAACTCCTCGGTAGTTGTATTAACTTCAACATTGTCATTACCACCATCATCTTTCTTATGGTTGTGTTTTTGATTGTCGTGAATGCCCTTCTTGTTCCCTTTCTTCAACCGTATGCAAAACCGTATTGTATGCCCCTTTTTGCCACAATGGTAACATTACACATTAGCATATCCATTGGATTTGCTTCGACCTCTATCTTTATCCTTCGGACTCCTGCTTTTACTTCCCCCCTTCTTTCTATAACCAAGACATCTGAGTGTGTAAATTAACCCTTTGACTTTCTTGTCATTTCATTAAATACACTACTCTTGGCCAAATACATGGTAATAACACCATCTGGGGCTGAATTAGATAAAGACGTCCTGAACGTCTCCCACGAGTCCGGTAATGTGCCAAGAATCCATAACCTCTACACTTCATCATCAAACTTGATATTCATTCCAGCTAACTGATTTATAATGCCCTGAAATGAATTCAAGTGATCTGTCATATGAGTACCATCTTTATACTTCAAACTCATCATCTGTTTGATCAAGAATAACTTGTTGTTCCCCATTTTCCTAGCATACAACTGCTTAAGTTTTTGCTACAAAGCTCATGCATCTCTTTCATCACTTATATGGTTCAAAACATTATCATCCACCCACTGCCTACTATAACCACATACTTTCCGATGCAATATCTTCCACTCAATATCAGTTTTACTATCAGGCTTAGAAGTTTCAAACACGGGTAAATAATAATCCTTCACATACAGAAGGTCCTCCATTTTTCCCTTCCATATTTGATAATTAGAACCATTAAGATTCACCATTCTACTTGTATTAGTTTCCATGTTCACCACAAGGCACAAAGCTCACTTGACGTGGCTCTGATACCACTTTGTTAGGATAAACACATAAATACAGTGAAAATAATTATCCCTCTCTTGTATGAACCTAGCAGGAAATAATAACAACCAACCAACCACAATAGGGCAGCAAATTCAACCAACAGATACGAAAATAACATGAGCAATTTTTACGTGGAAAACCTCCCCGATGTGAGGAGTAAAAACCACGAGACCGTAGTCCATCAAAATCTCCACTATAATCAAAGAGAGGGTACAATAGGTTCACCAAAATTCTACCTGAAGTGACAACAATCACAAATTACAAGATATATACTATCTTGACAAAAGAGTTAAAAAAACCTCACCCAGCACCCTACTGTTCGAGCCAATTATCTGATGCTCAAGAACTTAGACTCCAATCTCTATTGTTCATAATATACCTCAAGAAATTCTGCACAACATACTCAAATTTCATCCAAAACCAACAGTTAGATTTTTCGATAAGGCCTCAACACTGAAACTGCTTACAGTGAGGCCGAAAACAGAGACCCCTATGTTCTTCACCCATAACTCACACTCGGGAACACCAAATCCAATCTCCACCTTTCAGATTGTAGTTCCACGAGATAGGAAGTCTTTGCTAAAATTTGAACTTGATCAAACGGTCGGATGTTTGCAGATAGCATTTTTAAGTTTGTGCGGAAGGGTTTTGTGCGGAATTTTTCTCCTTTCTCTCCTCTTTTTTTCTCTCGTTTCCTTTTTTTTTCTTGTGTTGTGTTATGCTGAATGGGTAGCAGTTTTCTTTCTTATTTTACAAAAGAAGAAAACCTGTGAAAATGATAAAAAAAATACCCTTTTAAGATATTTACATAAATACCCTTAATTTACTCCACATTGAGGAAATACTCTAACACTTTGAAAGGGTTCTGCATAGACGTTTTCACGGCTGCCGTGAGTTTGCTGCCATACGCCGTTCCATATTAATTTGTTCCTTATAGGAATGGGTGCAAGAATCCGGATTATAACGAGCCAGTGAAGTTGATCACTATAGGAGTGAGTATGAAATTTGACTGTTATAGTTAGAGAAAATTACAAAACTACCCTTGAGGTTTGGGTAATGACATAAAAACCCTCAAAGAAATTCCAATATTACAAAATAGTCCATGAGGTTTGTTTCTGATTCTGGCTTCAATGTACTAGTTTTATGAATGTAGGGGTGTGGTGGGGGTGGTGGAATTTTTTTTGCTTATGAGCAGGAGAATATTTGATAGAATCAAGCCTCATTTTTTTTTTGTAATTTTGAAACTTCTCTGTTTTTTTGCAATACCCCTAACCGGAGGGGTGTTTTCTGTAAATACCCATTAATTCTGGGGGTTAACTATAAAAACTATCCTTGAGGTTTAGTGTAATTATAAAAATAAAAATTAGAGTTATCATTCTGAAGAGGGTAGGATGATTTGTGATTTGCAATCCTGCTAACCTCAAGGGTAGTTTTGTAATTTTAACACTTGTATTAATTCCTAAAGTTGGAGTTTTTTTTTCTAAGTTTGTTTAACTGTTGGATAATTTTATCATGCTTCTTGTGCTAGTTCTTTGATGGTGTGGTTGGTGATGTTGCTATCGTGACGAATTGAACGATGATTCTGGATTTTACACAGTCGTATGCCACATCCGGGCTTGTGGTTGTGGCCCCATTTCGGAAGTTAAACACCGGTGCATGAGCTTTTATAAGGCCCTTTTCTCGTCAAATGTGGGGAGCCATTCGCCTTTTTGTTTTTATCAGTATAGTTGTCTGGATTTTAGAGCATCGGATTAACGACGAGTTCCGCGGACCACACAAACAGCAGCTGATTACTATTATATGGTGAGCTTTTCAACTGTGTTTTCTCTTTTTCTTTTATTTAGTTTCTTTATGATCAACAACACCAAACATGCCCTTAACGTCACTTCATCGCATTTCGCCCATGCAGGTTCAGTCTCTCGACTCTCTTCTTCACTCACAATACATGAAACCTACTAATCTAAACTCCGACAATCATGGTTGTCAAAAGTCGCCGACTAGTCAGCACGATAACTAAAATGTATAATAGATTCTGTGTTGAACCTTGTGTTTGAACTTAAATATTTTATTTTTTGAGACGTATTTTCTAGGTTATTTCAAGTTATTTTATTATATGTTATAATTTATGTCATCACATGTGTAATTTTTACCTACCAACTACTAGTCACGGACTGGCCGACTAGTCGCGCAGTCGGACCTCTGTCGACTCTACTTGACAACCATGCCGGCTATATGATCGATTTAAGATTTTACCCGATATTAAATTCTTGGATTTTATTTATCTTTTAATAAAAATCTCAGGAGAAACTATTGTGAGTACTCTGGGTCGTCTCGTGCTAATCATATGGCTCTTTGTGGTTCTCATCATCAACTCGATCCGTACCGCGAGTCTTACCTCTATTCTCACGGTACAACAAATTTATTCTCCTCTGAAAGGAATCGAGTCCTTGAAAGAAGGCAACGACCCTATCGGATATCAAGTGGGACCTTTTGCCGAACAATTTTCAGAATTATAAATAACTCCTTCAAGTACTAAAAATGTTTCCCCCAAGATTTAAATTGTTAACGAATACACTCTCAGCAGGTGTAATGTGTATAATAGAAACAAATCTCGAGGCAATTTTTGTAATTTCAAAACATAACTGGGTCTTGTTCAATAATCAGATTGAACCTCAAGGGTAGTTTTGTAAAATGTACATATCCATAAAGATAGACAGTAGTAGTTGTCTTTAAGGCATTACCTCAAATTTCGATTGGGGTCTAGAAGTCGAGAGATGAGATCAATGGCTTCTGGTATATGATCAATTAAGAAGAGGTCCTTCCAACCAACTATCTTGGCGCAGTTGGCCGCCTGACTTTCAATTTAGTTGGAGATCAGGAGTTCAATTCCTAGTGGCAACACTTTGGAATTGAATTTCTCAAGGCCAATGATCCCTTAGTCTTTGACTAAGGGTTAGGTCCTACCAGGGGTAGGTGGCGAATAGTTCTGATATCATGTGCTTGCGGCAATATGGGAGGCCTGATCTCGGTGGGAACTGCGGTTGAATTATGGAGACCCGACATGCCTCTCCATCGGGTCCGGCGTGGAGCAATCACTTGGGAGATAACTCCTTGTGCGCGGAAGTGGAATATATTTAATTGTTAGTCGGTACATTATCTCGCGGTTTAGCAGGAAGGCATTACGAGGGGCCGGAGTTGTTTCTCATAGGATTAGTCATACGCAGTATGGATCACTTATGTATAAAAAAGGTCCTTAGATTGTTGACTATATTGACATCACGTTCAAGACTTCCCCGAGCGGGTATTTGCTTCTAGTCTATGTTATAAAAATCGGTAAAATCGAATGAGTACTCGGGTGAGTACACGGAAATCGGTCCTCAAGCGAGCCGATTTGAGGCTACTCGGGTCGACTGGTTTTGACCAAACTCGGGTCAAAATCGGTCAAAATCGGACTAATCGGGAGAGTACTCGGATTTTGTTGTTTTTCATTAAAAACTAATTTTTTTTCAACCAAATTAAGTGATCTATTTTTTTTACAAAGTTTTATATCAATATGACTACATATATGTTTCCATTAATAAAAAAACTACGATAAAATGATATATTCTACTAAAATTATTCGAATAACCTTATAATTGGATACATACCAGGACATAGAGATAATTTATAATTTTAAATATGCTCAAATTATTTAATATTTTCATTTGTTATTACTTTTAATTCTTAGGTTTTATCTATTTGGAAATAAAACTGAATTAAATTGATAATGCTTAAATAAATAAATTTAAGCTATTCTTTTTATTATATATAATAAATTAAAAATATTCCTTCACCCAGATTAGTTCTCCAGTACTCATTAAGTACTCTCAGATAATTCAAGTACTCGGTTTTAAAAACTAAACCGAGTATGACCGAATACCGATTTTTACAACCTTGCCTCCATTTATGCAGAAAAAGAGAATGCAGTCTAAACTGAATAAATACACAACACGAGTTTGCCATTCGTGACGAAGTTGCTCTAGGCCTTGCCACCCTGAACTACCACATCCTAAGTACACATAAAAGAAATAAGTAACCTCATCTATGTTTTCATGATTTTGGAAAGCAGTGCGATTACTACGAACACTCACCAGTGACATGCTTGGTTAAAGATGACATTTCTCCATCTAAGTGCTTGCTGATACCCATATCCGAAATTTTGGCAGATATTGATCTATCTTTAATTACAAGAACATTTTGAGGTTTTAAGTCGCGGTGTATAATCCCGAGTTCGTGCAAATGGGCAACTCTGCATACAATTTCCCTGCAATTGTTGTAAGATATTTGAGGTTTGTTAAGATAAAAAAGATTCTTGGCTTAATAAAAAATGACGAGGAATTTAAACTGGAGGACCGCAAATAAATGCACTTTTACAAATAAATGTATTCTCCACAAAGGCTCCACCATGGAACTAGCAAGTTAAGACCATTCTTTCTATAAATAAGAAGCCCATATTGGGAAAAATTCCCCCAGATCCATGGATTCTTCTCCCAACCCCCACCCCCCAAAAAAAAGTCCCGCTCACGTCCATTTCGGTCACGCGGTAACAAAAATCTTTGTGGTATGCGAAAATATCTGATGTGGATATTCCATACTCGATTACCATATTGATAGTTTACACAGCCCGAAAATGCCGTTCCCCATTTTTAACTACCGCACATTTTCGATTCTGCAAAATATATGCATGAGCGAATGAAACATATTTTTAAAATCTCAGGGTTAAAACTTAACAAGCATGGAGTTGAGAGCAATTTATTCACTCATATCTAGCCAAACCAATGACCTCATTGGAATAAAAATAATCCCATCGATCATGCTAACATGGAAACTTAAGCATGGAGTTGCGAGCAATTTATTTACCACTCATATCTAACTAAACCAATAACCTCGTTGGAATGAAAATAATCCCATCGATTATGGGCTAACATGAAGGAGAGGGACGAGGCCAATATATGCATAACCAATCTAATAATGACTGATGTGAGAGTCGAAAAAAACAAGTACAATAGACAATTAATTCATCCTTATACAACCAGTACCCGAGTTAAAAAACACATCAGAGATAACATGACAAATAATCTTGACCATAGTTTATCGTGCCTTCTTCTTAATGTTATCTTTTATATCTAAAGGCAATTTATCACATGTGTGATTTAGCAACAACCGTACAATCTTGAGAATTCTGCATGCTTCCATTCTGTTCTAATTCCACAATTTTAATTCATGGTGCTTAACTGTTTTCCATAATTTTCTCAAAGCCCATTCAACATTTAATGAAGTCATGACCAAGATGCAATATGCCGCAGATGAAATGGTTTTCCGTATACACTTCAAATTTTATACAGGTAATATAGGGAAAAAAATTCACCAAAAATTTGCTAATTAGGGATGTAGAGCTTGATATACCTCATTGGTTTTAATAACCCCACAGATGGATAGCCATTAACCTTCCGCAATCCAAGCTTTTCGTCACTTCCAAGACTCCTCATCAATTGCATATTACAGTCAACAAGAGACAGAGGCTCATGAGCTTGGTCCAGGTTAGGCACTTGATTGTCAGAAGAACAGAATAAGACCCACTCATGTAAACTACAAGCACACCGCTCTGGACAGATATAAACGTACCATCGAACAATATTAGGATACCGATCGGAAGCAATACGATTATGTATCTCTTTCACAGCCACATTATGGTGGGTCTTGACAAGACGTTTGACAGCAACCGACCGTCCATCATAATTTTGTTCCAGTACAACTGTCACATTGCTCCCTTTTGCAATTTATTTATTCGTGAGAATCAATTTACCAATCTTACGTACACCTGTAGAAATACCACTATTACCAGAAGGGTTCAGTTGCGAAAAAATGTGAGTTGACTCAGCATCCCGACCGCACCTGATTGAGAATGATCGCCATGAATTTTTCCAACAACTATACTTGTAGCATTTTGTCGTTTGACGTCTTCAGACTTCTTTTTAACTTACTACCACGTTTGCTGATAACAGCACGTTTAACACAGGAAAAGAAAGCTATGGCTATTGGTAAGAAAGCAAAACACACCATAGAAGGCCAGAAATGAGACTGTGCTCAGTGTCGAATTCTACATGGCCACTGAATTGAGGAGTAACATTGCCAGGATGACTTTTAATTACAAGTCCTTCATAATCAGAAGCGGGAAGAGCAAGCATTTCTTTGTCTTTGTAAAGAGGAGCTAATATTTTTTCATTGGCTCTATAGCATGTTCATCAGAAGCAGGCAAAGAAAGAACTCTATCTCCAGGAAGAGCATTTCTAAGCCCGTTAGCTATAAAAAGTGGTTCTAGAGAGTTGCTGTCACGTACACGATATGTCCGTTGGAGCGAAGACCTTAAGCAACTGATCGTTGTGGCGAAGACCAGATAGCGCGCTAAAGAGTGAAAGTTAGCGCACACTAACGAAAGAGGCGAAGCTCTTTGGGTGAAGATAAGAAGCGATGCTTGTCGCAACATGCGAGAATATAAATACGTAACAAATGATAGCGCACGCTAAACAAGAAAAATAACGCACGCTAAAGGAGATGGCGGTAATGGCTAGTTGAGCCTTTAAGCCTATAAATACCAAACCATTTGGTATCAATCCATACAACAACTACAAGCAAATCTCTTACCGATCGGATATCATTATATTCATCATTGTTGTTGTAATTGTGCTTAATTGATAAGTGTTTGAGTGTTCATACACGAAAACATACACGAAGGAAAATACGGATTGTAGATTGATTCGGTGTTATTAGGATCATTGTCGGCATTGTTAGAATCATATCTAGTCAAGTCGGGTTTGTCTAGTACCCATAGAAAGCTAGATAGGTTGATTCCTTGTCGATAGAAAAGGAAAGCGGTTTAACTTGGACCGACAAAAAGACAAGTGTGTTACGGTTTATCTCGGGCAGATAGAAGGCGAGATTGTAGCGGTAATCCCTCGGCCGATAGAAGAGAGGTGCAGAGGTTGATTTTATCCTATAGAAAAGATACGGAGAGAGGACGTAGGCACATTTGGCCGAACTGTAACACCCGATATATTCGGAATAATTACTGTAGTAAATCCTTTATATGAGAATTTACATGGCTAAATTGAGAAATACGGACAATAATAACAATACCAAAGTACCATTAAGGTTATAATTTAAAACCGGTTCAACAATTTAAATGAATCCATTATTACAAGCATTCGAACAACAAAATACGCGTACTCGAGTATTGAAAAATAAGCGGAAAACAAGACAACATCAATCTACATCAACTGGGCCACTTCACCGTCATATCGGTCTTGTGGTTGCTTTCCGCTCCTCGGCTACGAACATCAAAACAAATGTCCACCTCAGAAGGGTTAGCAAAAGCGATGCTAGTACAAGTATCATAATACATAAATCGGATATGCGACAACAATGTATCATAGATTACATAAAGCGGTTTCCGCCACCGGAATCGGCGATGCGAATCACGTGATTCCATCAACATAAGAAAGGGTAATCAACGATCCAGCACCCTTAGTATAGATCCCCATGATGATCCCGTCGGACCAACGCATGGTGGAAAACCCATCCAACGATCCAGCGCCCTCAACATAGATCCCCATGATGATCCCGTCGGACCAATGCATGGTGGACATCCGATCCAGCACCCTCAGCATAGATCACTCGATCGCCGGATCATCACAACATACACAAATACAACTATGCATACACATATGCAAAAATCGATATGTCCGTCAACATGAACATAAAATCAATCAATAACGATATTATGACAATTATTGGAATGACCTCATGTTCAACAACATAAATAACAATATGTATGATCAAAATCCTCAATATTAAACCAATATTCAAAAATACGATACTTGCCTTAGAAATGGCGACAAGGATTGCTACTACGAAAAATTTTCAACCATTTCGAAGAACTCTCATTGATCAATACACCAAAACCCGAACCTTGATGAACAATAACATCGGTATAACTAACGGATCCGGATAATCGTTCTAAACATCATATGAACATCAAAGGGCACGTTTTGCGATCATACAAGCATACTAATCGCATACCAACAAAAGCTCATAGTATTCCATCTAAGATCAAATGCATCCTACGGTCGGATTCTTCAATTATACCACATGATAATTCTTCTTACAAGGATTCTAATCATACTCTTCATTAATCAAGCATCAAGATATCGGAAATACCCGACCAGACACCATAAGAACTTATTTACTAGTCTCAACTTGATTATCATCTTCTTCTTCAAGGAAATAACCACAAGTTCAATCTATTAAATTTTCCCATACGCATGATTTCATCATATAATACGTAAGAAGCTGGATAATCTCAATAAACTTGCCATAATCGGGTTCATAGTCGAGGATGCTACGTTTAAGAGCCCAAACACTACAAGGTTCGATTAATATTCTAAACAACGAAGGAGAACCGAAACATAACCAAAATTATTCTTCTAACAACATGATGTTCGACACCTCAAGACAATAAGCTGAATTGGTAAACTCAAAACGGGTCCCAAAACATCACGAGCAGAAAACCTAGTTGGTGAAAGATCACATACCTCAATATAGTGAAGAACAACGAAACTTGAAGAAACTCAACACCGAAAGCTTGAACACCAATCCACAAAGGTCTATGATCTTCAAAATCGAGCTAGGATGATGATATGAGAGGTATATGGTGTTGGACAATCTCCAGAACATGAAAATCGCCCAAGGTGAGGGTGAGAAATGAAATGGGGGTTGATCTATAAATAGAAATCTAACCCTTTACGTACGTTAAACACAAGACATTACGTACGTAACAACCTTAGCGTATGCTATGCTTCGAAGATTAGCGTACGTTAACGTCTGGTAGAGCTCACTGACCTATTTCTGGCATTGGCTTACATACATTAGCATACAGGTCTTACGTACGTAATATCTAGGACCTTAGCGTACGTTAAAAATCCCTCTTAGCGTACGTTAAGTACGTTGACTTGCTTAGATGGAAAACTATCCAGGTTCACGTGGAACCTCTCACAAATCTGCTGGCCCCCACATGCCGACCCTTGTCGGATCTCGAGTTGCCCGAGCTTACGTCGTTAAGCTCAACGGCTAACGTCGTTATATTTCATTCTTAGCGTATGCTAAGATCATCATCTAGCGTCGTTATCACGTGCGAACCATGCATGCAAAATGATGGAGATACGGCGTAAGGATACGAATACGAAACCAAACTCCGATTAATAACATCGCAAAGTCGAATCTTACAAGATCGAATACATGATAAATATACAATAATTATCCGGGCATTCTGAACATCTATAAATCTTGTGTCGTTTATCTTCCGCACTTTAAATCGCTTTACTTAGCGTGAAAGAGTTTCATAACTCTACTCTATTATACTTCGCGTATATTCCAAAGCGGCGACACCGATAATCTGCTTCAAAAATTGGTATCGGAGCGGGTATCCATATAAATCGGCTTAACATCAGGAACATCCTATGGCGCTCAATTTGCCCGGTCAAAGGTCTTGCCTTGAACCACCATTCTTTGATGGATCGAACTTCATGACTTGGAAGAAAAAGATGTCTATCTTCATCAGAGCATACGATATAGAGATGTGGAAAGTCATATGTCTTGGTCGAAAATTCCAACGAAATCCAGCGGTACTCTCAAATCTTTTGAAGAGTATGATGATACGGATTGGAAAAATGACCATTATAATTGTAAAGCGACTCAATAGCTTTCTGTGCTCTAAATACGGAAGAACACAATCGGATACCATCATGTGATAGTGCCAAGGAGATAGGGAAAATGCTAGAAGTAAAACACGAAGGCACAAATCAAGTCGAGGAGGCGAAGATTAACATGCTTCTCACGACTACGAGCTATTCCAAATGAAAGGCGAAGAATCCATTACAATCATGCTCGACCGATTTTTGGTCATAACGAATGGATTAGCTTGTTACGGGAAACCCCTCTCAAGTAGTGAAAAGGAAAGAAAATCCTACAATCACTACCTCAGGAATGGGACAGCACAGTGACAACGATTATGAAATCGAAAGATTTAAATAATCCTGATTTTAGCGCCCTTGTTGGTTCGCTAATTAATTACGAGATTGCTCTAAAATCTCGGAGCATAAGCCGGCTTGAAGGAAAAATCCATAGCTTTGAAAGCAAATATGTCTCGAAAAGAAGAAATCCTGGTCGATAAAGATGACAAAGAATCGACATATTATGCCAAAAATGAACTTAAGGTTTTAACAAACAAATTTTCATGCGGAAATGACAAATTTGAACAAATGCTTTCTGTTAAAAAATATTCTTTAAACAAACAGGGGTTATGATTCAAATCACATAATAAAACCGAATCCTTAAATTTCAAATACCTCGTTGCGACAAATTTTTAAAACTTGGGCATCACATTTCGAATTGCAAAAGCCCACGTCAGACGATAAAAATTAAAAAAGTTTGGATTTCTAAAGGAACCACTATTCCGAATATCGTCTATGTTTCAAATGAAAAACCAACTATCGGTTGGATCTCCAAAAATCAAAATTAATTTTATTCAAATTAGTATTTAACTCAAGGGGAGTTTTATAATTTTAAAAGGAGATTTTTGTTAGGGGAGTTTTACCCATTTCTGCATACATTTTATCATGATTTTATTATCGATTTTATATTCATATATGCGCTTTTTGCTTATAACAAAAACAGTGAGTGTTGGCCACTAAGTATACAGAATAGAGCTTGGAAAGATGTTAGTACTACAAGCTGTATGTTTTTCAAATGTGAGTGCGTAGCAGAAGTTCTTTTACGGGAGTTGCTGTAAATACAGCAACTAGGCTTATCCCCTGTTAGCTTGGTGCGTACAGGGTTTTCGGTGTATACTAAAGTAAATCACAGTATGAAAACAATAAGGCAGATGGTAATGACAAGCAATTTAAAGTGGTTCGAGGTAAACCCCTGTACATCTACTGGTCCTCCACACAAGAGTAAAATGTTTATTATAATCACTACGTACATAACTACGTGACTATAACTAAACCTCTCAAAGTATCGTTCACACTGATTGATACGAGGGCTGAAGCTATTCGCCGTTCACATAGATTGGCTAAAGCTTTAATTTGACTTGCTTCTTCACACACAGTTCCGAAGCTTCGTCTACAATGCAGATCCTTCACACACAGTTTTAGAAGAGCATGTAACACCCCGAATACGTCCGGAAATGTTACACGCCGTAGGCCCTTCTCACAAGGATCTCGGGCTAAACTCCACTAGACTACACAATGATTGACCGGCCGGGTCAATCTAAATACTAACATGAGACCGACAAGGTCATTAAAGCAGTCGAAACTAATGAATTTTACATCTCAATGACAAAAATAAACTTTCACACAAAAAGGGATGACAACTCCATTTAATAAATAAAAACCTACACCCGTGCAAGGGTGAATACTCAACGAATGGAAAATACCGACCCGGATGGAATAAAAGAAAAGTGACTCTTATGTGATTAGCATCATCGTCTTCCATCTCCTTCCAAGCGATCCGTGGCTTGCTCATTGCCAAAACTGGCGCATAACGGGCACCCACCCCCAAAACTCGGGGTTAGCAAACTAGAATTTTGCTAGTGCAAGTACATATATAATATACAAGATATACGAAAAATAACAACACAAAACTCAACCAGTCGTGAAGCCTTAACACAAACCATACATTCCCATAGTCAACACAGTAGCACTCGCATACACAAAGTGAAAGATAATCACATAGTCATATTCTCTTTACGGAACATAACATCAATGAAACTTTAAGCGAGCCCAAGGAGTCACGAAAAATCCCTTTTGTGAAAGGAAAAGTATTTTGATAAGATAGTTTGCAAACGTTATTATTGACTCGGGCCGTATTGGGGTTTTGAAAATCGAATGGGAACACTTTTGGAAAATAATTTCAAAAGCTCTCGGGTCCTTGATCGACATATTTAAAACAATTACACAAAAGCCATATCACGTTATTCGGGGTCCTCGACCCGATTTATAGAACATTGTCACAAAGCGAAATCATTACAACATCTCACGGGGTTATCAACCCAATCGAATAACATCATCACGAGATCAACCATCTCAACATTTCACGGGGTCCTCGACCCGATACACAAAATGGCACCACAATACAATTAAAGGCACAATCTTTCATTCAACATATCTGCTCAAGACCCCGATTAATTAACTCTCGGAGATTTCGTCAAACCTCCTTGGTTAATTAACCACGATACCAACGTTTTAAAAACAAGTTGAAACAAACATTCAAAAACACGAATCCCGCACTATAACAAGACAAACATTTAAAAGTGAGTTGAAAGAATTTGAGATACGAACATCGTTCGTAGCAGGTCTTAGCTATCACTCAAATACCGTAACCAATAAGCCTGCGGGCGCCTCCCTTGCGCACTGTGTGCGGCGTTCACTCCACTATGTTGGCGCTCCTTGAACATGTCACCGCGCCGCGATCACTCCGTAAGAGCCGCCCCTTGCGCGCGCATTAGGTAACACCGGCGTTCACCACCCATATGGAGCCGCACATTGCGGCATACACCGGCCGGAGTGCACGCCCCGCCCTCGGAGGTTCCGGATCGGCGTTTCTCACAACAAGTATCCACATTATTTCAAACATCAAGCACACAGACAAGCGTCACAACAATTATCAACTCGGTACATCAAATCACATAATTTCTCCATGATCTATAACCACACAAATAAACAATAACACGCACGTTATCAATCAAAACTCAATCACAATAAGCCTTCAAGCATAACCAACCAACACGCACATATATCCCTATATTGCGACTCAGCGAATATATATATATATATATATATATATATATATATATATATATATATAACCTTACTATATTATATGAATAAGTATAGTTCATTCATCAATCAAGTTGAGTCGTCAACTAGTGTTAGCATTCATCACTCGTCATTCACCGACATAGGCATATATATCAATATACGTATATACATACATATTTTTAACATATATATATATATACATATATACATCCGTATAAATTCATACACTTGAAAACAATGATTTCACGCGATTCTGATTCGTATATCAAGGTACTTGCCTCAAATCAAGCACGCGAAGCAACGGAAAGCTCGGCCGAAAACCCTCAAATCTTCAAACTAGGTGAAAACACAAGAATAACATAATCACTATAAGATCGATCGCAAGGAAGATGCAAAACACACGAAATTCTCAACAAGAATTCGTAGAGACGAAGGATCGAACACTAAGGGCTCAATGTTTCCCAAAGAATATCAAGAACATTATCCGAACCCAAATACGGTAAGAAATACGAATCAAAACATAAGGAGAGAATCAATACAACCGATTGATGATATACAACAGCACGATTCATGAAGAACAACCCGAATCTTGAAGATTCACGAAATATAAAGGAAGGGTTTATAAGATGATTACCTCGAATCGAAGACGAAGAACACGGATTGATGATGTTAATCAACACCAAGAACTAAAGGAAGATGTAAACATGGAGTTACAGGAATCCAAAATCGCCCCTAGATCGCCCACAAATCGCCTCAGCCACGGAGGAGTGAAGAAAGGGTGAAAAATGACGAACACGGTCAACCCTCGGTATATAAATACTGCGCATGAGTTACGTCGTTAACGAGAAGAATAACGTCGTTACGTATTACGTCGTAATGCATCAAAGATTATGCACATAATCGATAACGAGCCCTCTGTCCAAAATGGCGAAGACCCTTACGTGCGTTATGGCGAGGGCTTAACGTGCGTAAGGAGCACGATTAACGTGCGCTAAGATCAACACATAGCGTGCGCTATCGGCGTCGAACTCAATGTCAGGCGGTAAGACCCTTACGTGCGTAAAGTGAAGGTCTTAACGTCGTAAGTAGCATGATGATAACGTGCGTTATGCTTATAGCATAAGCGTCGTAAGTCGCTTGCGATTCGAGCTGCTAAGTTCGGCTCGTCGCGTCTGAGGGCAGCGAAACATGGCAGCGGTTACAACACAAGGCGAGGGCATGCATACGAAGAGTGCGAGCGGATTCAAGCGTTAAAAGAAAATGCGATTGACACAACCCGAAGGTTCGAATACGATATGAAGTAATCACCCCCAAACTTTGGGAAATTACGAAAGCGGCCCAAAATGCCGTAAATCACGATATGACATCAAGAAACCAAACCCAAGCTCACAACATGCATAATAAAGCTCAACGGACTTATAGGAAACACGAAACCATAGTTTGAACCATCATCACACGAAATGAACCAAATAGCGGGAAAAATCGCTCAAAACACGGATTAGTAAAACGCCCCGGAACCACTCGGATGACCAAACACGCTTGAGCGAAACATTATCAAAATGTCAAAACGCTCGCAAGTGAGCTTACGGAAGCGAGAAAGATGCCAAAAGCGAAAAAGTACGAAAGAGAATATCACGGGTATTCTACCCTCCTTAAAAGAAGTTTCGTCCCGAAACTTAAAATAGAAAGCGATGGAGCAATAGTTTCAAACAAAATTTGCAAGAATCAAATTCGGATGTGGAAAGGCCACAATAATCCACGAGATTTAGCAAAACGACTCTGAAATTCGTTCGGAGGACGGTAGGCTAAGTAAAACAAGGTAGTTTAAAATCGTCGAGGGGATCACAATTTAATTACCAACAATGAAAGGTCACACAATACTGAAAATATCACGAAAAGTACGGGTAATACATTCCCACATACTAAAAGATATTACGACCCCGAAACTTAGAACAACAAGAGTTGGAAACGTAAAGAAATGAAATGAAAAACGATCGAAGTCACAATTGTTTGAAAGCGACAGCGATTAAGACATAGTACAAAATCTTCATTCTCCCATGCTAGGATCTTGAAGGAAACATAGGGTTTGGGACACTTTAGGTCACTAGCTCTGCTCTCTCTTAGGGCGGTATTCTTTGCCAATTCGGAAAGCTGTCTCACGGTGTTTCTCTCGATGACCTTCACACTGCACGGTAACAAGTCGAGAGTGTAGAGGGACAATTTGCACGAACATGTCTCTGTGATTCTGGTTGAAACATCTTCTCTTCTTCAGAATCAACGATCTTTGGTTTGAGATTAATTTACCTTGTTAAAGGGCTTGGGCACATAGAGTCTTTCAGTGTTTGATGAATTTCTTGAATTTATGCATGAGAAGAGTCATTTCATCATGTGACAGGATATCATCATCACTGTCACCATTCTTGTGGGCAGACTTGGATGTGCTGGGCATGCTGTGTCTCCTGTTACATACAGCGGCTAATGTTGTAGTCTTAACGGGTGACTCTTGGATTTCTCTCTCTTGTCAATATCATACTCAAAAGCTTTGAGGTCGGAGAAGATGTCAAAAGCAAAAATGTCATTAAGATTACATGAAACACGCATGTTGTGGTATTAATGTCCCATCGGGCGGGGAGAGATCGAAAACTTTTAGGTTCTTCTCCTTTTGGTTTATAAATTTTGCCTAACGCTTCAAGTTCACCGACAATGCCGGTGAATGTGAGGTCAAGTTCCTCAAGAGTTTTAGTTGGTTTCATTTCAAAAGATTCAATTGCTAAGTTAGTTTTGAAATCTTGTTTTCTTTTAGATCTCGGTTCCCTCACAAATCATCTTGAGCTTTTCCCAAAATTATTTGGATGTCATACTGCTCTTTACCTTTGAGAACGTGCTTTGTCAAGAGTGACAAATAGTGCATTCTTATCTACGTTGTCGAGGTTGGCGCATTTCCGATCATCAGTTGTCCACTGTTCGCGCTCTTTCTCTAGCATCTCAGCATGATCTTGGCCTTCAATCCTTGCGGCAGGATTTACCTTCATGATCTTTATGGGGCCTTCATGGATGACATAAATCATCTCTTCATGCATGGCGGCAAGATGAGCCTCCATCCTGATTCTCTAATCATCAAACTTGTTAATAGAAAACATAGGTACCTTGTTAATTAGTGAGGTATCCATGTGAAAGAATAGGAAAGATAAAGAAGTTTTAAAAAAGAATGATTTTAGGATATGATTCGATTAAAAATACATTGATTATTTTTAGAATCAAGCTGCTCAGATACCACTTGTTGGCCACCAAATATACGAATCTGACTTGGAAAGGTGTTAGTACTACAAAGTGTACATTTTTCAAATGTGAGTGCGTAGCGGAAGTTCTTTTAAGTGACTTGCTGTAAATCTGACAACTAGGCTAATATCTGCTAGCTTGGTGTGTACAGGGTTTCCGGTGTATACTAAAGTAAATCATAGTATGAAAACAATAAGCCAGAAGGTAATGGCAAGCAATTTAAAGTGGTTCGAGATAAACCCATTTACATCCACCGGTCCTTCACACAAGAGTAAAACATTTATTATACTCACTACGTACATAACTACGTGACTATAACTAAACCTCCCAAAGTATAGTTCACATAGATTGATACGAGGGCTGAAGCTATTCGCCGTTCACATAGATTGGCTAAAGCTTTAACTTGACTTACTTCTTCACACACAGTTCCGAAGCTTCGTATACAATGCAGATCCTTCACACACAGTTCCAGAAGAGCAAGACTTTCTTCAGTCCACACAGGGCTGAGTTTTGTTCGAGGTAAGATCATAGGTTTGAACAACAGCTTGAATGATGAGCTTTAGCTGATGATGTGTTGTTTAAGTTGAGCACTAGTATATTTCTTCTCTCAAGAATTGTAGTATGCTCGAAGAAATTTGTTTGCTCTTGATATACTGTTCTTGTGTTGTTCACGTATGAATCTAAGTATATCTCAGTCTTTTGATCTTTCGTTATACGTTTGTATGTTTTTGTTGTTATATCTGAGTTCCTTCGTATTTGAGTCTTCAAACGTTGGGGTATTTATAACCTTTGGAAAAGATCCGTTATAAATATGTCCGTTGGCTGGTTGGTGAGCAAAAGATCCATTCTGATTGATTGATTGACTTTCAAGATGCTAGATCCGGATTTTGCTCCTTGTCTTAAGATCCTTGTCGTTTAGTATTTAAATACTTTATCCAATCAGTATTTAAATACTTCTTTCAAACGGTGTTTTAACTTTAGCGAGTAAAGCAGATTTCGTCACAACGGTCTTCAGTTCTATTGGATTAGTGTTGATTATCTCAACACTTACACCCTGTTTGATGTATCCAACATGTTGCATCTTTAATGATGTAGGCGTAGATTCCAACGATGTAGGCTATCTCGATCTTTGTATGGAAGGTGTTGTATGGATGTTACGGATACCTTCCATACTTGGTGTCATTTCGACTTCTTTCTTTGTATGCGATACTTGACAAAACCTCTGTTTATTTATCCCAACAATTTACGATCATCTTCGGGACTACTTGTTGTATGTTGGGCAATTATTATCTTGGTGTATGTTCGGCATTTGTCAAAGTAAGATACGGGATAGTTTATCCCAACACTTTCATCTGACTTCCATACTTGGCGATATCTCGGCTCTTCTTTGTATGTTCGCAATTTATCAAAACAGGATACAAGATTATTTATCCCAACAGGGAGAATATGAGAATGGGAGAAAGAGTCTTGGAAGAATGAAGAGAAAAATAAAAACATATACAAATCATGAAAGGCGGAGAAAAGAAGAAGAAAGTCGAAGTCGAAAATCAAAGAAGAAGTTGAAAAATGAGAAGAAGTTGAAAACGAGAAAAGAAAATATGGGAGACGGAAACTAACCAAACGGACAAAGCCAAAAACTTTGATTCGTGTATATTTATTTTTTATTTTGCAGGTTTATCCCATTGAAGAGTGTTGTTTTGTAATCATCAAAAAAGGGAGAGATTATTGGAATGTTTTATTCCATACATTCATAATTGAGTTTTGATGATTAGTTGTTAAACAAAGAAAAACAACAAATAAGCGAAACAAACAACAAAGAAGTCGAAGATGCACAAGCTGGACAAACAAAGCAGATTAACGCACACTACGTGAAGAAATTAACGCACGCTACATAACTTAGTTAGCACACGCTACAGTTGAAGACTAACGCACGCTAACTAACGAATATATCCGTTGTGAAGAAATGCGACACGGAGATCACGAAGAGTCGAAGAATTTGGAAAGTGAAGTTTGAACAAAGGTAGCACACACTACGTCTAATACTTAGCACACGCTAAGTTTGTAATGTGTCCATTGGAATGAAGACTTTAAGCAATGGCCGTTGTGGCGAATACCGGATAGCGCATGCCAAAGAGTGGAAGTTAACGCACGCTAACGAAAGAGTCAAATCTCTTGGACTAAAGATAGCATACACAACATGCGGAATAACGTGCGTAACGAAGGATAGCGCACGCTAAACAAGAAAAATAGTGCACTCTAAAGGAGACAGGCGTGTGACTAGTTGAGCCTTTAAGCCTATAAATACCAAACCATTTTGTATCAATCCATACAACAACTACAAGCAAATCTCTTATCGATAATATATCATTATATTCATCATTGTTGTTGTAATTGTGCTGAATTGATAAGTGTTTGATTATTCATATACGAAAATATACGAGAGAAAAATACGGATTGTAGATTGATTCGGTGTTATTAGGATCATTGAACCGGCATTGTTAGAATCATATCTAAATATAAGTGAGGTTTTCTAGTACCCATAGAAATCTAGATAGGTTGATTCCTTATCGATAGAAAAGGAAAATGGTTTAACTTGGACCGAGAAAAAGACAAGTGTGTTACGGTTTGTCTCGGACCGATAGAAGGCGAGATTGTAGCAGTAATCCTCGACCGATATAAGAGAGGTGCAGAGGTTTATTTTTATCTATAGAAAAAGATATGGGAGAGGACGGAGGCACATTTGGCCGAACCTCTATAAATCTTGTGTCATTTATCTTCCGCCTTTGTAAATCGCTTCCGGCGAAAGAGTTTCATAACTCTACTCTATTATACTTAGCATATATTCCAAGCAGCGACAATGATAATCTTGCTTCAACAATCGGGAGCTGCCACTATTTGTAGCAACCCCAAAGTCTCCGAGGCATTACGATTGCCTCGGATCCGTGTGGGACCCACAAGACTAGTTTAAGAAATAGACGGTTCAAAGAAATTATAATAAAATGATGAATCCACGGTTACATATCAAGCCAAAATGTTTTAAGGAGGGACATAGAACAAAGTTCAATTATTACATAACGGAGATTTCAAAAATCAAATTTAATTCGTGCAAGAGCAAGATTTTATCCCAACACTATTCAAGTCTGACCGGACCCCTCGAATATCCTGCACATAATCAACAAATTTACCTATACGACGGATCATGCGGATAACCGGGGTCAGAGAATGCGACCAATAATAATTATAAGCAACGATATACACAATTTTACCAACAGTGCCACATAACAAGCAGAAGATAATTCACGGCCGGTTGACATTGCCTTTGTCTTTTTATCACATAAACCCCAAGGTCACAACCAAGGGTCGCGAAAGTATCCACACAAGAATACCTCGGAACGTGGGTGCCCTATTTGGGTCTTATCCCTCAACACATTTCCACACGGGTACCATACAGGTTTTATCCCCAACACATCGGCCTATTCATAACATATTTTTAGAGAAAGACAATCGTCGGCATTCATCAACAATGGCACATTCATGAACACGAACATTTCAATAATATTAGCATTTCTCGAGCAAGATTTCACTTGCCTTAAATATGATGGCAGCTTTGCGATAACTTGGATTTACACGTCCGTCGAGTTTACCCTAGTCACGTAATACCCGATTAACATCTCATACGGATCATGATGAATAAAATTAGTCTCCCTTCCCTTCCTATTTGGATTCCTAACATAGTTTTATTTTGCCAATACTAGTATCGAGCTTCTCGTTCACAAGCAATACGTATTACCATGCCGTTCGATTCTCGATTAATGTTAGTTATGTCGATTTGCTCAACAAGATTATCCTAATCATCATTATTATAACAACGACCAAAGCATAATTGAATTCCATAACTTCTAATTCAATTCTCTATTAAGTACTTGATCGGTGGATTACCATTTAACACAATGATTTCGGTGGTTTGATCTTTAATGGCGATAATCTTATCGAATTGTTCCCCTTAGTTCACTTAGCATCGATAATCATAATGTAAGAGTGGCTAAGACTAGTTTAACATATGGTGCGGATCCTACGAAATTCTTCTACATTTGATTCGTCATATTTTATATTTCGATGTCCATTGAGATGAAATTTTCGCATGTGATAGATATGAGTTGTATGAAAATGAAACATACGAGCAATCATAGTTCCGATTACTACAAATCCGTCCGATTAGATTGTCTACGAGTGTTAGCAAAATCTACCCCAATACCCATAATCCGACAAGTATAATCGGCAACATCGAAATTACTTGAGGATTGATAGGCTTACCTTAGTAGATGAAGAACAATGAAGAGGGATGGCGAATCAACAAGAACCACGAGGAGGACGAAGAGTGGCTCGAATGACTTGAATAATCTTCACCGGAGCTCAAGAAATCACCTCCTCTATGTTAATTCAAGTGTATGAGAGGCCGATAATCGAGTATATGGTTGGGGAAATGCTTGAAGAGTGCTTCTCTGCGAGGTTTGAGGTCGAGAGAATGAAGGGGAAGTGTTATTTTATAACACTTGATCTTTTTAACGTCGTTAAAGCTCCAGGCTTTACGTGCGTAAAGGTCATTATATACGTAAGGTACTACCATTAATGTACGTAAAGGCCGTCCGGAGGTCATTGCACGAAATCGCCCATCTATTATGTCGTAAGTTTTCCTAACGTCGTAAGGCACATGACCGTAGCGTCGCTAAGCTTGGTGAATAGCGTTTGTTATAAGGGGTTGACTCGTTTGTCCCCTAGCCCACTAAAAGTGCCCGGTCCTTGTCAAAGGGAGATGCAGTCGAATGACTAATCTTAGCATTAAATGCGTAACAAAGCAACGTTAACGTAGGTAATGTTACCGACTTAGCGTGCGTTATGCACATCATATAGCATCGTTAGTCACTTAGTCCCTTAGTCATATATCACATTTTAATCATCTCGGAAGCGACCACCTTTCCACTCATCAACAATTCATCGGGGAACAAGGCGTTGGCCACCGTCATATTTGCAAACAATTGTCAGCGGCGTCAAGGTACCGTTCCATTCACATCACATCATTGTACTTAGTAGTACTTTAAATGAAGTCACATAATATAAAAGGCAACATCACACAATAAGAAATCACACGGTACAAGGTAATTAAGCATGAAATACCGACCACGATGATGTAATTAAGCATGAAATACGGTGGTATTACATGTCACCCCCATAAAATAGTTTCGTCCCGAAACTAAGAAAATAAGTCGGGATAACTCTCATTCATGCTCGACTCGGTCTCCCAAGTTGCTTCTTCCATGCCTTGGTGTGACCACTGAACCTTCACGAGGGGTATGGCTTTATTTCGCAATATCTTCATACGTTGATCCATGATGGCGATCGATACCTCTCTAAAGGTAGCGTCATCGAAAATTTCCACTTCTTCGAAATTAATTTTGTGACTCGTATCATAGACATATTTACTTAACTGGGAGACGTGAAAGACGTTATGCACTCCATCTAGATGCGGCGGCAGAGCTTATCGATACGCAAGCTTCCCCACCCGGTCTAATATCTCGAACGGGCCTATGAACCTCGGGCTTAACTTGCCATTTTGGACGAAACGATGGATACCCCGCATAAGTGATACTTTGACCCAAACATGATCCCTGAATATAAATTCTAATGGTCACTGCCGATTTTCGGCATAAGACTTCTGTCGACTCTATGGTGCTAGCATGTGCTTTCAAACAATAGCGACCTTCTTAATGGATTCCTAGATCAGATCTAACTCGGTAACCGCGGTGTCAGAAGCATCATACCAACATAATGGAGACTTGCATCTTCGCCCATACAGGGCCTCAAATGGTGCCATGCCTATGCTCGCATGCCACCGTTGTTGTCTGAAAACTCCACCAACCCCGGATGTCTAGCCCGATCCTTTTGATCGAGCACACATGCCCTCAACATATCCTCCAAGGTTTGAATCGTGTGCTCAGTCTGTCCATCCGTCTGAGGGTGATAAGTTGTGCTAAAATGTATGCAGGTCCCTATGGCTTTATGGACGGCTTTACAAAAATGGGACACGTATCTGGTATCCTATCAGAAATGATGGATGAGGGAACGCCGTGCAGCCTTATGATCTCTCTGATGAAAATAGTGGTCAATTGCTCTGTCCCGGTTGTTTCTTGAATAGGAATGAAATGTGCCAATTTTGTTAATCGGTCAACGATAACCCAAATTGTATCCTTTCCTCCCACTGCCGTTGGTAGCTTAGTGACAAAATCCATCGATATGCTCTCTCATTTCCACTCCGGAATGGGTAGGGGTTGCATGATTCTGGTTGGTCTGCTATGTTCAATCTTCACTTGTTGGCACGTCATACATCGGGCGACGAGCCTAGCAACTTCCCATTTCATATTTTTCCACCAAAAACTCTGTCGCAGATCTTTGTACATTTTGCTCGCTACGGGATGAATAGATTAAGGAGTGGAGTGAGCCTCTCTCAGTATAGTTTGCTTCAGCTCATCATTCGGAGGAATCCGGATCTATTCGTGAATCTTACCAAGTCCCCACTGGATTGCATAGTCGAAACCTCTACCCCTCGATCTTTGCACCGATTGCACGTAGTTCGGGATCCTCCATCTATGCTAGGCGTATCTCGTCTAGTAAGGACGAATGTATATTGATTGAGCATATTTGTCCTTGCCTACGTTGTATCCACACTTGATCTTGCTTCTCGATGTCTTCTGTGATTCGGGTTGCTGTTATCTTTGGATAACATTACTTCTTATGTAGTTTTCCGACTAAGGGCATCAGCTACCACATTGGCCTTCCCGGGGTGGTATGAGATTTCCACATCGTAGTCCTTGATTAACTCCAACCAGCGCCTTTGTCTCATCTTTAATTCTCTCTGAGTGAAGATATATTTCAAACTCTTATGATCCGTGAAAATCTTGCAAGTAACTCCGTAAAGATAGTGCCTCCAAATCTTGAGGCATGCACCACTGTGGCTAGCTCCGAGTCATGCGTCGAGTAATTCGTTTCGTATGGCCTCGGTTGTCGGGATACGTGCGCAATAACTCTGTCATTATGCATTAAGACACATCCCAGCCCATGCTTAGACACATCCGTATATATAATGAATCCTTCCGTCCCCTGCGGTAGCACTAACACTGGAGCAGTAGTCAGCCTCCTCTTGAGCTCATCAAAGCTCTTGACAGTCAAGTAGTTCATACAAACTTGGTGCTTTTTCTCGATAGGTTCGTTAATGGTCGAAGCGTCTGGTGAAAGCCTCGGCGAATCTTTGATAGTAACCCATCAATCTAGGAAACTCCTTACCTCCTTGACGTTCTTCGGCGGTTCCCAACTCATTATCGGCTCGATATTTTGTGGATCAACCTTAATGCCTTCTGCGAGACAACATGTCCGAGGAAAATTACTTCCGGCATCGAGTCGCACTTGGAAAGTTTTGCATAAAGTTGGTGCTGCCTCAAATGTTCCTCGTGTTCTGACGGCCGAGAATAAATTAGGGATGTCGTAAATAAAAACCACGGTGCACTTATCGAAATCGATTAAAACAACATTCATCAATTCCATGAAAATGGCTGGGGTGTTAGTCAACCCGAATGATACCACGATATACTCGTAATGTCCATACCTCAATCGAAATGCGTTCTTGGGTATATCCTCCTCCCGAATCCTCAATGGTGATATCCGAATGTAGATCGATTTTTGAAAACACAACCGCCCCTATAATTGATCTAGGAGGTCATCGATTCTTGGAAGTGGGTAACGATTCTTGATAGTAACCTTGTTTAGTTCCCTATAGTCCATGCACAAGCGTAGAGAGTTGTCTTTTTCTTAACAAAATGTCCGGCATGCCCCACGGCGAGGTGCTTAGGCGGATCAATCCCTTCTCCAGCGGATCTTGAGTGTAACTTTAATTCTTTCATCTCAAGGGTGCCATCCTGTAAGGAGCTTTGGAAATAGGTCTCATCCCGGCTCGAGTTCAATGGAAGGTCAACTTCTCGGTGTGGTGGCGTACTGGCGATTCATCGGAAATGCGTCTGAAATTCATTCACCACCGGAATGTTTGCAACCGAAAGTTGTGATGTGCCCTCTGAAGAACATAACACCAATAGTACTTCCTTTGATATTTGCGGGGAGACTTAGGAAAGAAGGCTGATAGATCCTTTAAATCTTGAAGTGTTCTCAACCCTTGATAATATGTGTGGTACCGTCATGAGCCGTGATGGAAATAGTCATGTGGTAGGTATCGATATGGTTACGTGCGATGGCATCCAGTCCATACCTAAAATGATATCTTCGTTTTGAAGCGGGAAGACCATAATATTAGCGGTCCGACTATGATGATCGTCGATGATCGGCGGTCTCGAATTTCTAGATGCGCCTACTCTACTACCCTCGGGTAGCTTAACGATAAAGGATTCACAATGTACACAAGCAAGATTTAAATGTTCAACACATTCCATAGATATAAACGAATGTGTAGCTCAGGTATCAAATAGTACATGCGCAGTGAGAGTTAACGAGAAGGGTACACAGAGATTGTCCCTTACGGTGAGGCCGATCGGATGCACTCCTCGGTGATGCAGGCTAGCGACTTAAAAGAAGATACGGGTCCCGAGTTCGTTTGTTGTTACTCCCGGGCGAGTCGGCGTCTTACGCTTCTTGAATTATGTCGGTGTCGGTGTTAACAAGAGTGTTGGCATATCTTTGTGATTACGTCTTTGTACGCCCTCGAGTCGTGCGGTGGAATCCGGCGGCATAGCATTGTACATCTTGGCAACCTCATGCAAGATTACAGTTCGTTGATCTTCGATGGAACTATTTGTGAGATGTAACTTAGCTCGGTATGGTAGGACCGAATAATCTCCAGATCTTGGCATATTACGTGGTCAGCTGAAAAAGTCTCGTGCACGGCGATGCAGGCTGATCTAGGGCGGTACTCGCTCTATAGTATCAGGCAAGTCGGCCCACCCAACCACTCGGTTCTACGCTGTATGTTCTCCACCAGCGGGCAGCAGTGTCACGGAGCTGATTAATCCCAAGCGGCACCTTTCGGTTCTCTGGATATCCGATTACTTCGAAAGCAGTCTACATTTCAGAAATCTAATTGTCCACGTGTTTCTCCCCTGCCCCGTCAAACAGTGGAGTGCTAGCCTTCAGCATCTCTCCCAACCATCGGTCTCTCCCTACGTTCTCTTCCACATTGATGACTGGTATCCGTTCTACTTGGTTAACCTGAGCGATCCCCATGGCGATAGCTTGGGAAAGAGCCTGAACGAAGGCCGGGTCCATGCCTCCCAGGTTGTTGTTCTGGCGTTCTGCCTCCTGATCGTTTTGATTAATTGGTGGCGTTTGGTCCCCGGCAGGATGGGTCTCGACAGTGTTTCTGTCCTCGTCGTGGTTCTCGGCGGAACCCTGAGCCTCGTTCACCACCCTCCTAGCTCCACGGCATGCCATTACGAACTAGTAATCTAAGGCGATTGACACACAGTTTGCAATTAAACATAATAGATAGAAACACACATATTACTTGCTTCGCATTCCCACGAGGAGTTACGGTCGCTTGGGGTGTTGGGCAGGGATAACTTCGGAAATTAGGAGGAATTTTATTTAAAACCTTTTTAACAGGAACCTTGCGCGCTCTCTGATACCATTTTCTGTAACACCCCCAAAGTCCCCCGAGGCATTACAGTGCCGTGGATCCCATGTGCGACCCACAAGGCTAGTTTAAGAAATAGACATTTTAAAGAAATTGTAATAAAATGATGAATCCACGGTTACATATCAAGCCGAAATGTTTTAAGGAGGTACATAGTACAAAGTTCGATTATTACATAACGGAGATTTCAAAAATCAAATTTAATTCATGCAACGACAAGATTTTATCCTAACACCGTTCAAGTCTAACCGGACTCCTAAGGAATGTCCTGCACATAATCAACAAATTTATACGCATGACGGATCATGCCGAGATAACTCGAGATCGAAGAATGCAACCAATAATAATTATAAGCAACGATATACATAATTTTACCAACACCGTGCCACATAACAAATAGAAGATAATTCACGGCCACGGCCGATGTTGCCGTCTTGTTTTATCACATAAACCACTAATGTCACAACCAACGATCACGAAAGTATCCACATGAATACCCGGAACATGGGTGCCTAATTGGGTCTTATCCTTCAACACATTTCCACACAGGTACCATACGGTTTTATCCCCAATACATCGGCCCATTCATAACACATTTTTAGAGAAATACAGCCGTCGGTATTCATCAACAATGGCACATTCATGAACACGAACATTTCAATAATATTAGCATTTCTCGAGGAACATTTCACTTGCCTTAAATCCGATGGTAAGCGCTTTGCGATAACTTGGATTTCCACGTCCATCGAGTTTACCACTAGTCACGTAATGCGATTAACATCTTGTATGGATCATGATGAATAAAATTAGTCTCCTTTCCTTCCCTAGCTGATTCCTAACATAGTTTTATTTTGCCAATACTAGTATCGAGCTTCTCGTTCACAAGCAATACGAGACTACCATGCCGTTCAATTCTATGATTAACGTTAGTTATGTCGATTTTCTCAACAAGATTATCTAATCATTT